>OY754979.1:24809033-25417783 GCA_963576475.1 Molanna angustata
CATGTTTTCAGTACAGCTGGTGTGTAATGAATGGCGAGAATGTCGGGAAATACTCTCCATTACACCTCAAGCGATATTTTTTTATTTCATAAATGGTACACCGTATCCCGTCTTGAGTTGGGGCAATAAAGGTATAAATAAACAGGTGTGGGAAAATACGGAAAAGATCCTCCGCACGAGGCTTTAAGGTGATTATCTTTTAAAACTTTAGTACGTAGTATAAATACGACAAATACATATTGTTTGTTTACACCTGATTTTAATGACTACCTATTTGTATTAGGTATTTAATTTATTGCTAACTTTACTCAAAGATTTCCATATAATAATACTAGATGGAATACTCCGTGCAATGAGTGAGTCATGGTATATCGCGCGTTTGACGTCTTGGTTGGCAACATATTGCAGTTTTCCATACATTTCAACACTTCCTATATAACTGTTCTCTATAATGAAAAAAGCGTTTTTTTTTCGACAAATAAATTCGAAAACAATTCACATTAGTCGTTATTCTCTATACAAAACGATGTTTTCTGCCCACCTTGTTGTCATAAGTCCCGCGGAAAAAATCCTCACTTCAATTCATACAAAATTTGATAACTGCGACATCTAGAGTAGCGTCTAGCCCCTGAGTTTCTTTTCTGCATTCTTAGGTTAGGTTTAAGTTTGTGTATAACAATAATAGCGACTCGCGTGAGTGAGTTGCTTTATAAATTGAATTATAAATTATTATAAATTAAATATATAATATTCTTTTAATTTTTCGCATTTAATATAAAATTTCACAGCTCATTTGACTTAATACTACGAGATCTCAACCAATCAGAGAGCCAACCGGAAACAGAATGCAAACGGGTAGATTCAGATTATAGACTCTAGTGACATCTAGTATATTTATGACAATCTATGCTTATACCAGATATCTATGGATCTCACTCATTATTAAAATATATAGAGTTTTCTAAATTGCATTGATAATAGAACTCAATAAGAAGGCATAATTGGTGAACGTTGCGCAAGTAATCACGTAAACCAGCCGTAACAGTCGTGAGCCCTTTAGGTGCCTTGAGTTCCTGGTTCTCCAATAATATTCCAACTTCAAAAAAATTGTCAAAAAAATATTTTTAACAAAAAATTTTAAAAAATTAATTCTTAAAATACCTACGACTTACGAATATTCATGTACTGAGATTGGTTCCTAAGTAAGGATATTTCCTCGCAATTTTTACCCCCCACACTATGGAATAGTGGAGTGGCCATGCTTTCACATTTTTTAAGCTTATTTTTTACATCAATTTCTCAACGGGTATCATGTAGACTATGTAGAGAGTGCACAATGTGAGTTTCGTCGTGATGTGTTTGTATGTATACAAATGGTTATCCTTTTTGGGTCCTGTCTACAGCCCAAACTGTAAGTCCAATCGACTTCATATTAACATCATTATGTGTAAAGTATATAGACCTTGAGCTGATCAGTTTTCCATAGATATTCGTTAATTTCTTCTCTATGATTTCATCTGTCCAAATTTCCAAAATGCTCTTACGGTCTGGATAATCGAGATATTTTTATACTTTTTGAAATTTTGATACAACTAAAATACACTTATCAAAAATGCATTCAAGGATTGTCAATATTTAAAGAAAAAAATCTATGGTCTGCCATATCAATGTGAAATAAATTTCATATTTGTATGAAAAATGTATATAACGGAAGCAAAATAGCTTCTGTAAGAGAAAATTGAGTGATCAACTTCATATTGATAATGTATGTGTCCCTATAGACAAATGTACTTTTAACTCTCCACTTCTATCTTCCTCAAGGGGTAGGCAGTGAGAACCGAACACCGCATTCTTCTATCTTGACACATACATCGCCTCATCAAAATTGATACACTGTCTCATACATGTTCATCTTGCTAGTAATGCAATTACTACCTAAAATTTCTCATCAGGTATCATGTAGAAAATGCATACTATGAGTTTCGTGACAATATTTTTGTGTGTATGATATATTGTGAAAACTTTTTTCCTCTGGGAATCTTATATTTGTTTAAAAATCTAATAGAAATGTACTTCATAAAAATGCATGATGATTATTAGAGATTGTCAACCTTTCAAGAAGAAAAAATGAACAATTACTATGGTGTGGAGAGTTTAGTGTTGGTTACAACCCACTCGTTTTTATTGCTTTTGGGAAACATACAGCAATAAATAGATGGGTCGATGGCAGAGCGGTTAGCGCGCTGGGTTAGTAATCCAGTGGTCGCGAGTTCGAATCCTGCCTCGACCGATTTCGTTCACCTATAGCACAAGCATTTATTTGCTTATTTTAGGGAACGTAGGAAGATGTATATGTACTTGTTTAACAAGGAAAATATATTCATTTTTTATAAAAAAAAAAAAAATAGGTAGGTACTTCAGTTACTTACACAAACATAGGTAGGTACTAAGATAGTTTCCATGAATATTTTGAACATAAAAAATACAAATTTGTAAAACATCATCGGCCTTCGTGGCTCAGTTGGTTAGGTATCTGACTGCTGATCCAAAGGTCCCGAGTTCGATTCCCGGTGGTAACACAGTTTTTAATTGTGTTTTCAGTCTGGATCTGTGAGACGATTAATATCGTAAGTCTCCAGAATGTGGCAACTTGTTATTGGGTGCGTGTTAAATTAATAGTTGGCATAGTAATAATAATAATAATAAAATTAAAAAAAATGACATATATTTGCGACGTGGCTATTCCAAATTCTAGTAATATTATAAAAACTTTTAATGAAAAAAATAGAAAATATACCGCTTTAGGTAACGATATTAAAAGACTTTGGCATTCTCGTAAAATAATAATATTACCGTTCATTATTTCAGCCGCTGGCATTATTCCAAATCAATTATTAATATTCGGGAATCAGTAGGGTTGTTAGGTAGTATAGAGACCTCCTCAGAGCCTAATCCTTTGATATGTTAAGTATCTGGATGGGTGAACTATTCCCAATTGAAAGCTTGATGATGCGTTTGTTGCATTTTATTTTGCTCTTTTAAATAATTTACAATTTACGCATTGATCTGCTAATTCTTTTGAGGAAGCGTATAATGGTAATAATTATAATTGAGTTTTATTATTTGTAGTGCTTAATTGTTATTAATATCATTAGTAAATCGGCCAGCGCCGTTAAAAAAAAATGAACACTTCCTTGCACCCTGCGCAAGTGGCGAGTTTATTGCCGTATGTCATTTCTGCCGTATGTCATGGCTCCCACGTATCTTTCAGACTTCTGCATCCCTCTCACCGTTAACGAGCGACAACAAACACTTCAGTCAGCCACCACATCCGTGATTGGCAAGTTGACTGAAATAAATAGAGTCAACACTTCATCCTTCGGTGATCGTGCTTTTGCTGTGGCTGGACCAGCCTCGTGGAATAAACTACCACCTGAACTGAGGCAAATCGACAACTTAGCACTATTCAGGAAACACCTAAAAACTCACTTCTTCCGCGAGTCTTACAAAAACCCCTAATATATTCAAAGCGCCCTTGAGGTGAGGTTATCACAAAAACGGCGCTATAAAAATAATCCAAATTTATTTTTATTATTATTTTCTTCCAACTAACCAGTTTTTCCAGCCAGAGAAGCAATATTTGCGTGAGAAATGAATTTAAATAAATTTCATCTCTGCTGGGAATCGAACCCAGGACGCCCGCATAGAAACCGAACGGCTTATCAACTGTGCCACGACATAGTACCTGTTAGTTGCCCGAAAAATACTGTAAAAATAAATATGGATATTATATAATTTATCTAGGCACCTCTCTTTTTTTTCTTTCATTTTTGTACCGAAATATATAAGTTACGTTTTGTATCAGTGTCCAGTGAATACACTTGTACGTGTCATGTGACAATACTTCTCCATAGACAAGTACCATTAACTTAATGTCATTATTCTGAAGGTGAAATAATGTTTTCCTGTTTAAATCTATCACACAATAACAACTCGTAATAAAATCACACCTCTGGAGTATTGAAATGTGTGGAAAGAACAACATTCTGGAGTGCGTTTAAAAACAAACATTTTATGGTCGTGTCTTTGGCATTCATTGACTAGGACACGTTCGGCAACATCCCTCCTGGCCATCCACACACCTCGGAACGTGAAGGTATGCGAGGTGAGGACATTATTGCCCAACAGCGGACACGGAGTGATGGTGTGTAGTGACGGAAGGTGTTTTTATTGCCGGGGGGTGGTGGAAGTTTTGTGTGCTTTGTACAGTTTTCAGTTTCAGCCACCCGTGTTGAATATTGTCGATGTCATGCGCGATGGGGTCCACAACCGTCGGACCACGAAAAAGAAAATCATTCTTTAAATTAACAAAACGTGAAATAATTGTTAGAAAAAGTGAATTATAGTTTTCAAAATGTCAGTATGAATTCCACTTTTTTGTAACTTTGAGATAGAGTACAACTCAAGGATATTATTAATATGTTGGTGGCTAAAGATGTAGGTACCTCCAAAATTAATAAACATCATAAGAGGTATAAATTCGGGAAGCAGTACAAAGATAAGAAACGACAACGAATTAAGCAATTCAATCCCTATAATGACAGGTGTCCGACAAGGAGATAGTCTAAGCCCATTCATCTTAAATCTAGTAAATAATCAAGGAAATTAAATCGCTCCAGCTTGGGTACAGAATGGGGAAGGAAATTGTTAATGCGATTCGCTATGCCGACGACGCTTTTATAGTAGCCGAAACTAACAACGACCTACAGACAATGCTGATAGCGCCTGCAAACAATACAACATGGCAATTTCAATTGATAAGACTGAATGTATGACATTCTCAAAAACACACATAGCATGCAATCTGACTATAGACAACAACCCAATTGAACAGGTTAATACCTTTAGATGCCTAGGAATTGACATAACAGAAGATGCTGACCTCTGCGAAGAAATTCAGAGCCAAGTCAATAAGGCAGCTGCAGTCTCGGGCGCCCTAAAATCCATTATTTGGAAAAATGATGATATGGCCATTAACAGCAACGTGAGAATCTACAAAGCATGCGTAAGACCAGTGATGACATATGGTATAGAGGCACGAGCAGACACAGTCAGAAGCAAACAAATGTTGAGGACTTCAGAAATGAGGACATTGAGAGCTATTGCAGGCAAAACCCTGAGAGACCGAGTGAGGAACTCCAGAATAAGGGAACTATGTGAGGTTGACGATATCATCAGATGGAGTAGGCAGCGGAGGAGGGACTTTATTGTATCTACATCTACATTCAAAAGTTAAATTAAAAAAAAACGTCACAGATATAGCTTCTTATTTTCTTTGGCTCAGCAGTAAGATGTCTAACTATGACACAAAGGCTGAAGGATTAAGCAAAGTCTCAATATACATCAACCGATTTTTTTTATTTATTTTATTTAAAACGCCCTAAATGGGCTTTTAATATATAGGTTAACGAACCACGAAGTAAAATACATACATACATAAATATGAAAAAATGAAACATTAAATAATCTTAAAGTTAAAATAAAAAATGGAGAAATAATACGAAGAACCCAGAAGTTATTTGACCTTTAGAGTCTCTCTTTATATTCGTATATTGAACAGTAAAAGATATCAACAGAGCCAAATTCATTACCAAGTCTATGTTGTCTCTGAATATTAATTATTACTTCCACTCAATCAATACAGAACTAAGAGAAAATAATATCGATTCAAAAACCAGAATTTCATTTAAAAATAAAGAAATTTTTAACGATATTCTGGATTTTCTTGGTGAGATTATAAGTTGTTTATTTTCTTTGTTTATAAAGTAAGCATAAAAGGTATGTAGGTAGGTATCAATGGTTGTTGATGAATGAGCGATGTTTAACGTTCTCATACTCGTGGAGTCAGCTAATCTTCCCTTGGCAGCATCAGGCACGCGTTTACACGTGGATACAAATATACTGCCATAAAAGATACACCACCCTATAACGTACGTACCTACATACTATACATTTACATATAATACCCCCTATTCAGTAACTTTGGTAACTAAAATAAGAACGTTCTTAAATTGTAGATTTTAGATTTACGGTCTTATTTCAGCGTTATAAAATATCAAATTGGACTAAATGGAATAGGAACGTACCTATATTGGCCGTAACGTTCTTAAATAGTTAATGAATTAGACGTATTTCGAATTATTATTAAAATTATGAAAATTTCACCATTTTCATAATTATTCTTAATTGGTCTGATTCAGTATTTTTTTAAGAACGTTCCGGCCAAAATAGGTACGTTCCTATTCCATTTAGTCCAATTTGAAATTTCATAACGCTGAAATAAGACCGTAAATCTAAAATCTGCAATTTTAGAATGTTCCTATTTTAGTTCCAATAGTTACAGAATAGGGGGTAATATATACCTACAATACTTTACGTCAACTAAAAAGAAACCCTTAAATAGTAAGTAGGTATATCCTACGTACTATTTAAGAATGATATTACGGTGAATGATGCAATGTCAGAGTTTGTTTACACTCAATGAATAGTCGGGTAAAGTGTGAATGTTTTACATAAATAGGTATGCACATTTATTAATGAGGATGTGGAGATCTAGCAATTCTATTGTTCGAGAGGCTAGTATGTGGCTTGATTCTCCAATTCACAGAAGATGGGCATCAATTTTGCAGTGACTGAAGTGATTTCAATGGATGTTTTTGTTTTTGCTTCCGGTTATATTATTTAATGTTTGTGTTAATATATATTGATATGTACTTATACCTTATTATTATTATTATTTTTTATTTTTTTTAAATGTTGTATATATTATATGGTTTGTGTTTCATTGCACCCCCCTGCTCACGAACTGAAATAAAATTTATTTATTATTATTATTATTATTATTACCTTCTAATGTATGAAAACCGAACAAATATTGTATATCACCAAATCTGTGACATGCAATATTTTTTCGTGAAGAAGTGATAAAATTTAGAGGTTTTTTTAATAGAAAGAATTTATTTTAATAGTAATTTAAAAATTAAATTACTTTGTTGGTGGATTTTCATGTTCTCATTCGACTGAAGTAAAAATATAGGTACTTCATAGGCCTTGTAGACTCGAGTTTTTTTTTAATTAATTTTTGGTGTCCCACCCGATATCGAGTTTTTTATGGTAAAAAAATATTAATAATCATTTTACAAAAATGGTATTTAACAAATTCAAATTTCAAAAAACTTCCTGAGGAACATCCTGAGGAAGAAAACAATCACTCGATTTTAGAACATCAAATCCAATATACGATATCAATTTAGATGGGTCGGTGGCAGAGCGGTAACCGCACTGGGCTTGTAATCCAGTGGTCGCGAGTTCGAATCCTGCCTCGACCGATTTCGTTCACCTATAGCACAAGCGTTTATTTGCTTATTTTAGGGAACGTAGGAAGATGTATATGTACTTGTTTAACAAGGACATATTCATTAAAAAAAAGATATTTTTACCATATAGACATTTTTATTGTATCTGAATCAATACTCAAAAGGGAAATTGTAAAAAAGATCACTGATACAATCTCTTAGGACCCGGGTATGGCTGGAATGCGCTGTTGAGGAAGTGATGTTACATACATACATACCATCACGCCATGTCCCTTGCGGGGTAGGCAGAGAGAACCGAACGCCACATCTTTCTATCCTGGCACGCATCCCTCGCCTCATCCATATTCATGCATCGTCTCATACATGTTCGTCTATTGCTCACACTTCTAACATTTCTGTCTTTCAAAATTTCGTTCACATGGTCGTGCCATCCCTTTCTTGGGCGTCCCCGACCTCTCATTCCATTCCTTTCCGCTCTGTATATTTTCTTCGTCAGGCGCTCCTCATTCATTCTCCCCAAGTGATGTTATATGAGTGATTTTTTTTAATGTCATCCTTGTGTATTCTAAACTATACTTAATACTTCATAATATATTTTTTCAATATTTATAGATTCTTATATTTCATTACTTTTATCTCTAAGCACGTCTATGTTTACATTGTAACTTCTCTATGGGAAATATTGTGATTGCACATGTAAATCAACTTTATTATTTAAAAAACAAAAAAATGTCTGACGTTTAATTGTTTTTTCTCTTAATAAATAAATAAAATAAAAAAAAATATTGTTTCGGATATGATTATGTTGTTTCAAGTCTAAATATAAGCACACGTCTAATATAAAACAAATATTTTCTGGATAGTTATTGAGTAGTAAAATGTATATAATTATTTTGTAACTGAAACACGAGCCAAAAGCCATAGAGATATGAAAAAGCTCTTTAAAGTAAAGAATACTCAGTTTGTACATCTTATATGAATGTATGTTACACGTGTTTACCCAAGATTTGTCGTTTTAATCCATGCATTTAATTTTAATGTGTTTTTAATCCAAGACTCCACCGACGGAAGAAGTATAAAAAATTGACAGCTGAAATATATGTCATGTCAGAGTGATGTTTATCTAAGGTTATGACCCTAAAATATTTCAGGGACACATTTGTAAAAAAAAATGCGTTAGAATAGATTTATAAATACTAGTTTCATGTAATACATAAGTTCCAATACGAAAACCACAATATGAATAATTTCCCCAGTACCCTCAAAAGATACGTCTTTAAAATAAAGAACAGTTTATGTTTACATTTTTATTCTATTGCTTGAGTTTTTTGAAATTTGAATATGCTTAATACTTCTCTTGCTAAATTAGTTAAAACCGTTTTTTAATTTTTTTTATTGTATGTAACTAGAAAACTACAAGGCTTATGAAGTAGATTTTCACTTCAATCGAAAGAGAATATGAATATCTACTGGCTGAGTTTTTTAATATTAAAAAAAAAATTATTTATTTATTTATATTCGGGAAACAAACAGCTTAATTTACAATATAAGGGATTAACAATAAAACATGTTTCCACAAGTATACAGATAAAATTGTATTATGTTAGAAGTAGGAAGTAAGTATTATTGAGGTATGAGGGAGTTAAGAGGGAATAGAGAGGGAAGAGAGGGAGTACAGAAGGAGAGGGATTAGTTTATATGAATAATTATTGTAAGAGAAGTTTTGATTTGATATTAGTTATTGAGGAGTTGAATAAGTCAAATTCGTTTAAGTGCTCATTGAAGAAGTGTGATGCTCGATATATTATGAATGCATGTTGTTTAGCGCTTGTGTTACACTGAGGCAGGTGTAATGAGTGGTGGGATCGGGTAGCTCGGGTGGGAACTCGAAGAGCTAATCGTTCAAGCAGTTCCGGGCAATCCACGATGGAGTTGGCGATTTTATATAAGTAGACGGCGTCGGAAATATTTCTGCGGTCTTCCAATGTGCTAAGTTTAAAGAACTCAGCAGAATCAGAGTAGCTAAGATGAGTTCGGAAGGAACGAAAATCGAGGTACTTTAGGAATCTATTCTGAATTTTTTCTATTCTATGTATGTAGGTCGAGTACCTAGGATTCCAGACTTGTGAAGAATATTCCATAATGCTGCGCACATATGTATAATGTTTTCAATGTAGATATATTGTTAAAATGCTTGCATGTACGGAGTATAAAGCCGAGGATCCTAGACGTTTTGGATACAATGTAATCAATGTGCTTGTCAAATAATAGTTTTGAGTCAAGGATGATACCAAGGTCTTTAGTTTCTTTTACGTTACGTAGTGCTTGATTATTTAAATTAATTTACTATTCTTGCTATTTAAATAAAACCACTAAATTTAAACTTTTCTTCACGAAAAAATGTTGTATATCACATATTAGGTAATATACAATATTGTTTCGTGTTTCATACATTAGAAGGTAATTTAGTGTGCATTTTTGTGTACATCCGCATACCCAGGGTATAAAAGGTCCACAGGAAATATATGGATGTAGGCAGAAAAAGTGACGAATGTATGTCAGAATAGGTAAGGGAGACGTTCAGCTATCTCTGCCTACCCAACCACGGACACTGCGTGATGGTACATAATATATTATATTTTTATGTACGTTTTAAGTATAAACAATCACGTATATACATAGTAAATATTAGAATACAGCAGAGCTACATTTGATGTTGATTAATAAAATATAAATCAACAATGTTAAAAATATCTACAAAAAAATCTCATTGTTCCAAATTCATAAAGATATTCTCACAAATTCAAACCAATTGTCATTTTCTTTAAGCAGCAGAATAAATTCACAAGGATGTATTACCATTCCTCTTTTACGTACAACTGCCTCACAACATTTCTATAAGTATAAAGGTACTAAGTGGTTTAATGAACTCCCTTTGAGTCTTAGACTCGAAAAAAATTATAATATATTTAAAAATAAAATTAAAAAATTGTACTGATTTATTTATTTATTTTTTGTTATTCCATTCTTGTTTTGTGTAGCTTCATATTTTTTAGTAGATGTACAATGTTTTGGTAAATGTAACAATATTAAATAGATACTCCCCTCTTTTAACACGAGATTTTATCTCAATTAAAGAGGGTATTATGAATTATATGATGGAAATTGTATACCTTTTTAAATTATGATTTATATGTGAACCTTGTATTGTTTTTGTTAATAAATAATAAAAAATAAAAAAATAAATAAATAAAGATCAGCTTCAGACTTCTTTCAGGTTAAAATGAATTGAATAATTTTAATAATTTTAACAAAAATTAATGACAATTTAATACTAAATGAAGAGTAATATTGCGATTTGATTATGATCGAGTTCTGATTAATACATTTTTAAAATTAAAGCAAGATAAGAATATATTAAGAATGTGTCATGAGAAGCTCCCCTATTTTGTATTTAAAAAAAATATATAATGAAAATATTAACCTATACAAAAATGAAATAATTAAAAAAAAATAATATATGTTTGCGACATAGCTATTCCAAATTCTATCTAGTAATATTATAAAATGATTCGATGAAAAAATTAGAAAATACACCGCTTTAGGTAACGAGATTAAAAGACTATGGCATTCTCGTAAAATAATAATGTTGGGTACCGTTCATTATTTCAGCCACTGGCATTATTCCAAAATCGTTAAGCCGTAATTTAATAAATTTTAGATTTATTGAAAAACTTAATAATAAAAATTCAAAAAACGATAATAATGAATGCCTACATGTAAAATCGTTCAAGATTGTTTAAACGTTAATATTCAGTAATCAGTAGGGTTGATAGGTAGTATAGAGACCTCCTCAGAGCCTAATCCTTTGATATGTTAAGTATCTGGATGGGTGAACTATTCCCAATTGAAAGCTTGATGATGCGTTTGTTGCATTTTATTTTGCTCTTTTAATTAATTTACAATTTATGCATTGATCTGCTAATTCTTTTGAGGAATTGTATAATGGTAATAATAATAATAATTGAGTGTTATTATTTGTAGTGCTTAATTGTTATTAATATTATTAGTAAATCGGCCAGCGCCGTAAAAATACACTAATTCAACAAAAATAATCGTTTAAAACTTGTCATCGTGAAGTGTCAAATAATTCCAAATGAACTTTAAAAAATCAGGTAGGTTCCTACAACTTCCGTAAACAAATATTTAACACATTCTGTCACTAGTCATTAATTCACACGTTTCCATAGACGAACAATAAAAATAAAGAAAGGTGGTATGGTATGGTATGGTATGGGTATATAGGACAGGACAGGAAAGTACAAAGATAAGTAATGGTTATTAGTATCATAAACACCTTAATGGTTTGACAATGATCATTGTTACAGGACGTGCCACATGAAAGGGATTATAGTTCAATAGTAGTTTACCTTACAGAAACAAAACAAATTTCAGAATGTCCAGTTTCTGACATTTGGCTGCGTATTCTCACGCCCAACAGTCCACCATTTTTTAAGTAATTTATTTATTATTTTTATTGCGTCTTGGAGAATTTACAGGTACTATGGCATATATATTAATTTAACACACACCCAATAACAAGTTACCACATTGTGAGAACTTACGATATGCATCTTCTCACAAATCCAGACCGAAAACACAAGTGGAAAGTGCAGTTACCTACATTTTTTTAATAAATCTAATCCGGTCAAAGACAATTCCAAGAGAGCTTTCGCTTATTTGTTGGCTCTGCGAAATAAGTTTTAAGTAATGTATTTTTATTTATTTATTTAACTTTTTGTACATAATATAAACAAATATAATGCACACTGGCGGGCTTATTGCCATTAGGCAATTACTTCCAACCAACCAGATTACAGAGTGACAGAATCATATATGTATATCAACAAAAAATGAAAGCTACAAAAGAACAAAGAAAATATTCATAACACCAAGAGAGATGATATATTAAAAAAAACATCATAGCAAAAAATAGGATTGGGAAGGAACAAGAAGAGGAATTCGAGATCAGGTGTTTAGGGATAAATATTATAAATGTACCTACTTAAATATAATGTACTCAACGCTATTGTCGTTCCAACCATAATGTATGCAAGTGAGACATGGACATGGCAGAAGACGCATGAAAATAAAATTAACGCTGTGGAAATGAGATCCCTAAGACGAATGTGTGACAAAACAATTTATGATAGGATAAGGAATATTTTGAGTAGAATGAAGATAAATGCTTTGCGATGGTTCGGACATGTAGAGAGAATGAACGATGAACGACTGACAAAGAAAGTATACAAGGCTGAAAATAGTGGAATGAGATGTAAGGGTCGACCGAGAAAGAGCTGACATGATCATATAAATGAGATTTTGAAAGAGGAGAATATACGAAGTCAGAATAATAGGAGAGCATGTATGACGCGATGTGTGAATGTAAATGAGGCAAAACAGGTATGACAAGATAGAAGAATCTGGCGTTCGGTTCTCTCTGCCTACCCCAAATAGGGAAACGGCGTGACGGTATGTATGTGTACATATGTATGTACCTACTGAAGGCCCGAAAACTCAAAATATTATAATCATAATCCACATTCAATCGTAAAAATTCGTTAAGAAGTTTATTATGAAATTGTTATTATTTTTGTACAAATTAACATAATTAATTATAATGTAAAATAGTATGTACTACCTTCTGAATAAATAGGAACGAACGAAGTAAAATAGTCGAGATAGGAGAGTAAAGGATTCGGTTCTTTCTCTCTCATATGTGTATGGGTATCGGCGTAATGGTATGTATAAAATTTGTTATTAATAATAATCTTTCATATAAAAAACGACTTACTAATGAAAAAATAATAATTTAAATCGGACAACGTGTTTAAAAGTTTTTTATGAAGTAACATAGGTATATAAAAACGAGTGAGTTGTGGCCAACGCTAAACTCCTCACTAACAAGTCATTCTATAAATTATTCAAATTTTGTATAGAAAATATTCAGCATTTTCATGAAATGAGTTTGATGAATTGTTTTTTTATTTAAATATTTTATTATGAAAACTTGATAACTCCTTCGGCCTTCGGCTTCGGCTCAGTTGGTTGGGTATCTGACTACTAATCCAAAGGTCCCGGGTTCGATTTCCGGTGGAGACACAGTTTTTAATTGTGTTTTCAGTCTGGATCTGTGAGACGATTAATATCGTAAGTCTCCAGAATGTGGCAACTTGTTATTGGGTGCGTGTTAAATTAATATTTGACATAGTACCTGTTAGTTGCCCGAAAAATAATATATAAATAAATAATATATATATATATATATATATATATATATATATATATATATATATATATATATATATATATATATATATATATATATATATATATATATATATATATATATATATATATATATATATATATATATATATATATATATATATATATATATATATATATATATATATATATATATATATATATATATATATATATATATATATATATATATATATATATATATATATATATATATATATATATATATATATATATATATATATATATATATATATATATATATATATATATATATATATATATATATATATATATATATATATATAATATATATATATATATATATAGTATATATATATATATATATATATATATATATATATATATATATATATATATATATATATATATATATATATATATATATATATATATATATATATATATATATATGTTATATTTGATGTTTTCACGGGTGAAATATGTTATAATATTTTTTATCTCGGTTTTTCCCGTGAAATATATAAGAGAAGGATATAATGAACAATCGGGACGACGGAGTTCGTTTGCCTAGTACCTGGAAGAACATTTTATATGACAAACAATACAATAATAATATTTAATAATACCATAGCGAAAATAACCCCAAAACACAACAATAATAATATTAATGTCACAACTAAAATTAACAATAAATCAACAACACAAAAATAATGATAAAATATTATTACCAACGAACACGACAGCAGGTGGGCGTGTCACAAGGAGCCAATCACGTCGCGCTAACAATATTTGACATAAGCGGCCATCTTGTACGCTACGAGTCACTTGACGGTGAGCTTTCAGTGTGTGTAGACGTGTGTCGCGCGCGTGCTTTTCGTTAAGTCCTTGAAAATGCCTGGTGATATTCAGGCGAAACGTCGGAAGACAAATGGTCTTAGTCAAGACCTACTGACACGGGAAAACCGAGATAAAAATATTATATAAAAATATTATTTATTTATATATATATATATATACAATAAATAAATAAATAACTCTTCAATGCCATTTTATAAAAGTGATGTGCCTTTTTATCAATTTGAAAATTATAATTTCAATTTCCTGAGCTTGGGGTCACTTTGAAATATTTGACAGTTAAAAAAAAATAAGAAGCACTATTCAGATATCCTTCAAAATGTAATGGGGTCTAAGTGAGTATTAGATATACAAATCTGCAAAATTTGAATAGAATCAAATGAGTACTTTAGTCTATAATCGATAAAGTAAAATGAACACGCCGTACATAGCACACTGCACATAGCACACACACACACACACACACACACACACACAGATACATTGTGATGAAACTTGCAGAATACAATCTCAGCATGATACTAGTTGATAATCTGCAAAAAAATAGCCTTAAAAATTGCGAAATCATAACTCCCCACTATATCCCCTTGGGTTAGTGAGGAGTAAAATTCATGTCGAACATCCTTCGGTTTTTAAAGTCGATTCAAAAGCTTTACTATGTAGGTACATAAAATATTTAACATAGGTACTCAAATATTTAAATAAAAACATATCACCGATATTTCGATGCATGGATAAACACCAAACCCTAACTAAAAATGTTTAGTACTTGCGTTATATTTAGACATCTGTGAAAAATATAAACGAGTGAGCTGTGAGGAACCGGTTTTGAATAGTGCTTCCACTCTTTCTATTATTGTGTTCTAGTGTCCCGTAATAGCCGGATAATCGAAAATACAACAGGCAACAATAACATATCACATAGATCAGCAATGACGTTCACCACCCCATTCTGAATGTAGTGCCTTTTTAGGTGAGACGAGACTTGTTTGTGGACATATACGCATGTGTTGTGCTCCCTTTTATAAGATTATGCACACCCGAACAGCTGAAGCTGGTTACCCCATATTGTGGGATATGCCGTGATGGTATGAATGAATGAGTCAATAAATTATGGCTAGCTCTCCTCATTTCTATATTTTTCAAAAGAAAATAAAATATTTGTAAAATTTAAAAGTGATTTCAACTTTAAATATAGGTTATACTTACCTATACATACTTTTGATCATAGAGAAGTATAGTAAGGAACCTTGTGTATTGTATGTAGGTATAGGTAATGTAATATAAACCATTTTAATAATAATTCAGGATAATTCCCAGGATAATAATTATAGTATAATTTTGATTTGCTCGCCGAAACTAAATTGTGGTTTATTTATAATAAGTTCTCCATACTTAGGCTTTGATCACGGCACAAATATCAAGAAATAATCACTTTTTTTACTGAGGTGGTGGTTGTGAGTGCAGAATACCTGGTTCATAATTGCATATATTGTCATTAAAAAATGTAAACTGTTAGCCCCTAGAAAAGGATTTCCTAGTTGGTCAGAAGTTATCTACTCGTTACTCGTTATCGCTGTAAATATTGTGTGATATAAAATATTATAGAAAAAATAAATAAAGTAAATCAAATATAATAAATAAAATAAATAAAAAAAACAAAATTAACAAATTAAACAAAATAAATAAAATAAGTAAAATAAATAAATTAAATTATTTAAATTAAATTAATTAAATTAATTACATTAATTAAATTAATTAAATTAATTAAAACAATTAAATCAATTAAATTAATTCAATTAATTAAATTAATTAAATCTAACCTCTGAGAATTCAATGAAAAAATTATTTCTTTTCATTTTTGTACATAATATAAATAAATATATTGCCACATTAGGAAATTTCTTCCAACCAACCAGATTGACAGTTAATTGACTAGAAAAATCAATGTCACTATTTATTTTATTTATTGAAACAATACATTAATAATAATATGTTTTAAAGCGTGTAATTCCACAATATTACAACGAAAAATTACATTTCATGTAGAGCAGTCAAATATTACAATTTAACACTTGTTCATCTGTACACTGGACCATCTGATGAACCATCGATGTACCTAATGAATGAATTATTATACTATAAGATGTCGGTCTGCGGCAAAGATACAAAGATTCATAGTATTTCACTTTTACTACGAGTTGTAAAATACACAATATTCAATAATAAACACCGTTGAATGACGAGGATTTCAACACCAATCCCCGTAAAGTATTAAGCTGTCCTCCAGTTTGGCTGGGAAACCAAGATTTCAGTTTTCTCACAGCGGGCTGTGCCCATCTCAGGTAAATTCCTAGAAAAGGACGATAATTAGGAAAAATTTGAAACATGTGTTTCAGCTCGGCAAATAAATGACATTCCAGATTATAGATCATACTTATTTACCTGCTTTTTAATAAGGGGATGATTAAAATATGTTGAAAATGTTTTTCTACATTTTTAAGTAGGTGTCGTACCTAAAGTTTGATAATCAATAATGATTTATTTATAATACCTACATTTCATATATTTATTCAACATACAATCAAAAGACATACATAAAAAATACACAATAAAAAAAACATATTGGCCTTTACCAGATTGCAAATACTCGTGTGTAAAGGAGACATTTAATAAAAATGTATACCTACAAAATTTATATTATATTGAATAAAGTGAATATTATATTTTATTTTTCTTTTGAATTCTATTTTATTTTATTTATTGTATTTGAAGTAGCATATTTTTTATGAACATTTATAAAAGTCAGCACTTCTAAATTTTGAAATAGTTACAAAGCTGGGTAGTCAGATGTTTTTTTTTGTCATTATAATTTTTACTATGAATCTTTGCACATAACCTAAGTATGATGAAAACAATAATATTATGTATATGACATGTATATTGTATTTCAATTATTAATTTAAAACGCACCCAATAACAAGTTTCCACATTCTGCGGAGATTTTATCGTCTCACAGATCCAGACTGAAAAAAACAATTAAAAACTAATTCTTCATCGGGAATCGAACCCTATACATTGGCTTTGAAATCTAACACAATATTTTTGCATTTTAGTTTCCATGGCATAGTACATATTATTTGCATTTTATTTTCCATAGCAGTACATACGAGTAGTTTGCAATCTCGTCTCTAACCATCGTCATTACAAGTTTTCATATGGCTGGAAACATTCGCATAGCCGTCAAACAAAATTGAACAGAATAGAATAATCATTGTTTATTATTTGAAACATTAATAATCGAATATCGATTTAAGAAGGCATATACCTAACGCTACATTTAAAACTTTATCGGCCATCCACTTTGATTATATGCACTCTTTAAAAATATAAAAGATTTATTTCTGTTCGACACATAGTTATGGAGTAATATAAAAAAAACTAGGGTTTGTTCTTAAAATGCTTAAAATAAATAAAAAATGGGTTTCCGATCATTTAATACACAACGCATTTTTTAACGCACGCAATAGTTACCCTTACTAACGCGTAACTTCATAGTGCATTAGGCGGTTTATAATATATCATGTTTTCAGTCACTAGATTTAGCGTTATATGTCATCTTAATATCAGAATAAGTCATAAACATTCTATTAATTTCGTATTTTTGAGCTATTTTGTGGGTAGTGTTGCATGTTATGCTCATTTTTCTCTCTACCATAGACAATATATATCTTTAAATTTCAATAAATTCAATCTGATATTTTTAAACGTAAAATATCTTTTCAGTGAATATAAGGTTTATGGTAAGGTACCTACTTCAAACAAAATATTCAAAAATGGCGCAGCTTATTCCAAGTGGATTGTTCTTTTAGATCTCATAAATTATTACGCGATCGGTGCAGTACTGCATTAACTGTAAAAATGACTGAACGCTGTAATACTCATTCCATAACTTCTGAACGTTTCACGCTATTCCCATGCCATATCAACCGCGGATGAAGACAAATTGGCATTACAAGACAACTAATAGGATGAAGTAGCAACGATTGCTTGAGGATGCCAAGACTATTATTTTATTTTACATTACTTCTCGGGCAACTAACAGGTACTATATCAAATAATGATTTAGCATGCACCCAGTAACAAATTGCCACATTCTGGAGACTTAAGATATTAATCGTCTCACTGATGCAGACTGATAACACAATTAAAATCTGTGTCTCCACCGGGAATCGAACCCGGGACCTTTGGATCAGCAGTCAGATACCTAGGCAACTGAGCCACGAAGGCCGACATGTTGTTAACAATGGGATTTAAATTTCTAAAAGCAAGTATTTTTATGCTATATAAATCTGTCATTAATTTATATCTGCTCAATGTGTTTAGGATACACATTATAGATGGGTCGATGGCAGAGCGAATAGCGCATTAGGCTAGTAATCCAGTGGTCGCGAATTCGAATCCTGCCTCGACCGATTTCGTTCACCTGTAGCACAAGCATTTATGCTTAATTTAGGGAACGTAGAATGATGTATATGTACTTGTTTAACAAGGACATATTAATTTTTTATTATTAAAAAAAACATTATATTTTGGGATACACATATCAAATTACTTTGTGTACACATATCAAATTACCCTGGCCTTAATTCGTTTCTCATGTCAGCTATGCATATTCCTTACATTGTAGTTGAAACAGTAAAATGGTTATATGTAATCAAATAAAAATGTATTACCAAATAAATTTTAATTATGATTGCTCATGTGAATGGATCCATTTCTAAAAATGGCATATTTGTTGAATGAATTTTCACGTGCCTTTGACTAGAACACCAACGGCTCAACATCAATTTGCTTTTAGAGCACCGACAGTATTCAATAGGCTTCCGTCGGAACTTAAGATAGTAGAAAATAAAAATAAATTTAAAAAGTATATTACAGACCATCTTTTAAACAAAATCATAAATGTAAAATTATTACTGGCAAGAGTTTCTGTAACCTGGCGTGTGATGGAGGGCATACTGAGATTAAAGTAAGTGAAATAATGGAATTTTTTCTGTTTGATTTTGGGAGTTAAATATTTATATTTTATTTTTTATATAACATTTATGTTATGTTTATATCATATATTATGTTATGCTTATATTATAATATCTATATTATATTACATTTACGTTATATCTGTATTACATATACTTACGATCTTATGCTACATTTTATAAAAAAAATATTCAATATATGAAATAGCCGTCATGACACAGGCCTTGCCTAATTTGACGGTGATTAAAACAATACCAACACTGCTAACTACACTCAACACTATATCATGATGTTTTTGTATAACAAAATAAAAGTGTAGCCCATGTAAGAGAAAGCATGAACAAAATAAATAAATAATATTAATTTAGTGCACAAAGACGGGCTTATCTATCTTTGCCCAATCTAACCTAGACTAACTTCGAAATCTAATTTCACAACATAATTCAAACAGAATCGATGTTAGGTAACAATATTATTTTTTTAAATTAATCCAAAAAATATTTTGAACTATAACATTATCGAACTGTTCTCGCAAAACGTCGAGGGGAGGTTGTCTAGTATTGAGCCTCGAACAAATAGGGGAACAAAAACCTTAAAATTATTCATAGTCACGCGCCCGTAATACAATGACAACACGCCGTAACAAACGACTCAACTACACATTAAACTGTATACGAAACAATCATTTATGTCCTAGTTTATAGGGGACACTTTGCGATGTCATACATAAAGAAATTTGTACAAAACAAAATTTTACTGCCTGTATTATACTGCGCACGGGAAAACTTCCATTAATTGTATATATCATTACGTATATTTTTCAATGCGAGTTTCTTGGAGTTATGACTTTTGACGTCCATGTAAATTGTACAGATGTATTTATATAATAAATTTCGATGCTGTTTTGTTTGAAATTGATTTGTTTTGAATTTATGAATATCGGAGTTGGTCAATTTTAAAACTATTAAATTCAAATTTAGGCGATATTAAATATTATTATGGTTAAATATTATTATGATTTTCATATACAATCACGGCATATCTGACAATGTGAGGTAACCAGCGACAGGTTTGCGGGTGTACATTACCTTATACAGGGAAGGACGATCACGCCCTCACACCAGCCACGTCACACCTAAAAAGGTTCCTACTACATAAATTCAAAATGGGTGGTGAGCATATTAGTATGAGTAAGTATTATTATATTTATTATATACTATTTCTTAAAGTCTTAATCTTCTTTTGTGTAGACTTTTGGCTCAGGTTTTATACAAAAAAATCTTATTCTTCTTATTATTATTTTATGTGGAGCTTTGGGTCAGTTCTTATATTACAAACTATTTCCTTTAGTCTAATTCTTCTTCTTTTTCTTTTATGTAGACCTTTGGGTCAGTTTTAAGTCTAATTATCTAATTGTACAGATATATTAAAAACTTTGAAATATGTGTAAAGAAAAATTTGTTCCCATTGATGAATAGGTACATGATGTTTTGAAATCATAGATACCTTTTCCAAATACACATGAAGGTCATCAAAAGAAACATTCATTAATTCATACCATCACGGCACATCCCACAATGTGAGTCATCCAGCGACCGATGTGCGTGCGTGCACAACCTCAAAAAATTAAGTACGACACATGCGTGTTTGCCCACACACTAGTCTCGACTCACCTAAAAAGCAACATTCAGAATGTAGGTGGTAAACCTCATTGCTGAACTTTGAGATGTTATGTTATTGCTTGTTGGTATTTTCGATTACCCGGCTCTTACTGGACACCCGAAAACGATGATAATAGAAAATAATGGAAGCACTATTCTATGTCGGTGCAAAAGTTCAAAAGAAACAGGAACACATAATAGCTGCATTATATTATAATGATAGATAGATTGTTAGATAGGTAAGTACATATATATCTATAACGATCGATGAAAACCGAACGTGAGTTCGTGCTGTTCTGCTGCATACACATCTGCTCAGCACCTCAACTTTGCCATGAAACAATTATTTATCTGAATCATCCTCTGAAACGTGATGGAGACTGACGACCCTTTCATGCGCATAAAATATATAAATATACCTATTTACAGGTATGGAAATATTGTAAGAGTTTTTTATTGCATCGCATAGAGCTTTGTAACACAGAATAAATCCGCACCAAAATTCATAATTCTGTGATCCTGTTACAATAAATATAAATTGACTGAATATCTTAAAACCCTCTTAATCGATGGTATATAAAAAACGAGTGAGTTGTGGCCAACGCTAAACTCCTCACTAACAAATCATTCTTTAAAGTATTCAAATTTTGTATGGAAAATATTCAGCATTTTCATGAAATGAGTTTGTTAAATTATTTTTTTATTTAAATATTTTATTATTTAAACTTGATTATTCTTCAATGCCATTTTATGAAAGTGGTGTGCCTTTTTACCAATTTTAAAATAAAAATATGAAATTTTAAGTTTACTGAGCTTGGGGTCACATTGAAATATTTGATAGTAAAAAAAATTGATAAGTACTATTCATATATCGTTCAAAATCTAATGGGATCTTAGCAGGGCCGGATAAACGTGTTTTTGCGCCCGTAGCAATATATTTAAATCCGCCCCCCCCCCCCCATTTTTTTTTTGTAATTTTAAATGTAGAACAATTTAAAATTATGTAAAATTACATCGAGTCTAAAATGACTAAGCGGGATCTTTTACATGCACACCATCATGCCGAGCCTCTATCCGGGTACGCAAAGAGAACCGAGCTCCATACCTGTGAATTTTTGATTTATATGATTAACATTTTTTAATTTTAAGCGCCCTTCTTAAGACAACCGCCCTGACTTTTTGTTCCTGATTATTCTTTGATTTATCCGGCCCTGGATCTTACTGAGTATTAGATATACAAATATGCAAAATTTGAAAATAATCGAATGAGTACTTTAGTCTATAATCGATAAAGTAAAATATACACGCCGTACATAGCACACAGCACATAGCACACACACACAGAGATACATTGTGATGAAACTTTCAGAATACAATCTCAGCATGATACTAGTTGATTATCTGCAATAAAAATAGCCTTATAAATTGCGAAATCATAACTCCCCACTATATCCCGTAGGGTTAGTGAGGAGTAATAATAGATACGTTACTTATTTTTAATTCCGGTAAACAAAATGTAGGTAAGGCATATTCCTCACTTAATTTTTACCGCACTTTAGTTACACGCAAGATGTTGTAGCGTTCGAACGTATTGTCGTAGTCAAAATGTCATCTAATGCGATGAGAATATGTAAAAATTACACTAGAACTGTGAAGGACCGACCAAGGGGGCAAGTATGGTCCAACTGACGAAATCCAAACCCTCACGATTACCCATATCATGGATATAATTATTATATGAAGTTCTATAATATCTTTAGAAGTCATAGAACTCCATATGATAATTATATCCACACTGAAAAAAAAGTTATATTATAATTAATCGAACTATAGTGACTACAAAACAGTTCGTTTAGTGTTACTAAATATTTTGTACCCTGAGCTAAACACTACAGTCATAAATAGATTAATTTTTATTACTGATAACAAAAGTTTTGCTAAAAACGCAGGTAGCCAGTTCGGTCGTCACAATTATTTTTTTCAGTGCATGATATGGGTAATCACGAGGGTTTTGATTCCGCCAGTTGGCCAGACTTGCCCTCCAGATCTATCATTTAATGTTGCATATTTATTCGATACTTAGGTAATATATTTGTATGGATTTGTCGATGATTATTTTATATTTACAAAATCTACCAAAATAATCAAAGAATAAATTACTACTTTTTCCGATTGAAATAGATTTTACATTATGGTACGTTTTGTAAATACGCGAAAAGTTATATTTGCTCACACATTTGCTTATTTGTTTGTTCATTATTAATACACAAAACAAATATAACATTTATAAACTGACTAATAACGCCCCGCTAGGCAAAAGCCTGTTCTGGGACTGTTATTTTACACAGTTGAGTATCTTTATATTATGTTTGTGTCAGCAGCGAATGCGATGCAGTGGGGATTCGCTTTTTCGCACATCTATAACTAGTTTGTCTCTTCACAAACATTTGGTGTAAGAGATAAGTATAATGTGATTATATGGGAGTAAAAGAGAAAATATGTGTGCTGTGTGCGTCTGAATATTTATTGTAGTAGGTATTATCTCTTTCTCACTAATGTATTCCGTCATTCCTTGCTCTTTCTTGGTGATGTTGTATTAATTCCATAAACTGCACCATTTTTTGTTTATCGTTTTTTTCTCATACAACGTGTCTATTATATATAAAATGTCATTACACGGAATATTATTGAACCGCGTAATTCATCAGTTTCAGGGTAAGCTACTGGTAGGTAAATATATGAAGCTTAGTATCTTAAGCAATTGTAAATTCCCTACAATGTAGGTAAGCAGCGATGATTCAGCAACAAAATAGCAAATAGTGAACTAAGTAGGTACCTATACTGTAATGTGTATGACGTTATAATGCGATTCGTACGTGACATTTCATGTTACAATTTTCACTTATGTTACACAAAGCATAATAATTAGTTACCAACAAACCAAACTACTGCCCATTCATATCCAACAGTAATGTAATATACATACATAGAAACAAGGCCTTCACAGGGTAGTCAGAGAGATTCGAACGCCACTGTTTAATTGACACACATTCATGCATGTTCATCTGTTGTTCACGCTTCTTAAATTTCACGCGTCTTTCAGAATATCGTTCACATTGTCGTGTCATCCTTTTATTGGGCGTCCCTGACCCCTTATTCCGTTCCTGTCAGCTTTGTATATTTTCTTCTTCCCATGCGGCCAAACCATCTCAATGTGTTAACTCTCTGCATTCTTTCAATTACATCTTTGTTCATCTTACATTCTTTCCTTGTGTCCTCAGTTCGTACCCTAGCATACATCGTTCTATTACGAATTCGTCAGAGCGATCTCATTTCAACTACATTTATTATTCTGGTTTCGTGTGACTTCAACCATGTCCAGGTTTTACTTGCAAACGTCAAGGTTGCCAATACAATTGCGCTATGAACAGTAATGTAGGTAGGTATAATACTAATATTTAGAAAAATAATGAAATAATAGGTATAATATCAACTATTATTATTGGTTATTTTCAATTTATAAATTAGTTATTTATTCCTTATGAGACAGTACCTACTTCATTTAAAAAAATATGTGTAGTAAATAATCTGCACTGATCAAACATCTTTCAATCTCTAAAATGGATATTACATTACCTAGCGAGTATTATATAGGTATACAAATTTGTAAAATTTGAAAAGAATCGAATGAGTATAATATCTTTCAATCCGGAACCAACCAAATAAATATAGAAAATTTCATTGAAATCGGTTGGGTGGTTTCGGAGATTAGCGTGTACGAACATTGTGACACGAGATTTTTATATATTAAAACAATATTATTACCAACACCAAACTATGGAAATCGAAGGCAATTATTTTTTTTAATAAGTGTCAAAATCAGTACAATACTAAGTTGTGTAGGTACCTTCATTAAATTGTATCATCAATAATATGTAGGTACATATTTGTTCATTAGTTAATACTAAGTTATAATATAAGTAATAATAGGCAGGCAGTATTATAAGTGTTGTACAACAATATATGGAAAGGAATTTAAGCTGATTCGCACAAATATAATATACACTTTCGTTATTTGCAAATCTCAATAAGTATACATTTCTTCCACCATAGTAATAAATTTTTACGAACCAAGAGTTAAAATGACCTAGGTCTATAATATTATATGGCTACGTAATAAGCGTATCTAACCATACCTACTAACATCAACATACATACAAAGTAAGTCAGGTATTTCACCTTAGTCATGATACAGTATACTGAGATAAATATAGAAAAGTCGTGATTTCAAATTAGAATTCTGTCAAAAATCAAGATTTTAAAACGGAATTCTGGTTTGTATTTTTTTCCACGGTTTGGTCAAGGCCCTCTCGATTCGTTCGTTTTCCTCTAAAATAACAGGCCGGAAGGTAGGAGAAAAAAATGGCCGACTCATACGTTGTATGGAGTTCGACAGCTATCATTATTGGCGATTAATCGCTTTTCACGCATTAAAATATACTTTGTATACAATAAAACTAGATTAAAACATAAATCCACTAAAACAATCCAGTCAATAATAATGGAAATATTAGGACGTTATGATTATTAGTGAAAACTTGAACTACAAATTCTAGTTGCCATATATTATAGTGATCGTATTTCGTATTAAACAAAGTAAAAAAATTATTAAGATATACAAATACATTTACATTTAATGCACAACAACTTAATAACCATGAAAATGTTTCTGACAATACATGTTATATCAAATAAGTTAGCAAAATAATATCACAATGGTTTTATATTTTTTAATGCAGACGGGTGCATTGATTTTTTTTTTGTTAATAGTAACAACATTTCTTGTTAAAATTAACCGAACTGTAGTGGCTACAAAACAATTGGTTTTGTGCACACAGCCAAACAGTACATTCATAAATAGATAATTCTTTATTACTGATAACAAAAGTTTGGCTAAAACGCAGGTAGCCAGTTCGGTTGTCATAATATTTTTTAAACAGTGGTGGCAGAGCGCACTGGGTTTGTTATCCAGTGGTTGTGAGTTCGAATCGTGCCACAACTGATTTCGTTCATCTATAGCACAAGAATTTTTTTTATATTTTTAACTTAAGATGATGTATTTTTGATTTTGTACTTTTTTATAAATGTTTTTTAACCGTAAATAAATGTATGATTTATTTAGGGAGTGTATGCGGATGTATTATGCGGACATTACAAGGATAGTCATTCTTAAAAAAATATTGATAAGATGAAAAACGATAATATTCGTACCTACTTACTGAGATTTTAAAAACTTCACAACGAGACGAGACTAACCGAATGTTGATTTATTTGCAAAAATTACAATATAGATGCGAAATCATTCCAATGAAACGTCGGCCATATTGGAAATTATACCCCTATACTATATCAATATTTTTCGATAAATATAAACGAAACATCAATATTTAAAAAAAATACCGTCGGAAACAAAATGCAGGATTATTCGTATAGGTACATTAAAGATTTTGGGAGAATATCTTTTACAATATATATTTTTCACAATACAGCAACTGAAATTTTTACAAAACTGCGATATGTGACATTCATCATTCACAATATTGCGATATGAAACATTCAGCATTCACAATATTGCGATATGAGACACTCAGCATTCACAATATTGCGATATGAAACATTCAGCATTCACAATATTGCGATATGAGACACTCAGCATTCACAATATTGCGATATGAAACATTCAGCATTCACAATATTGCGATATGAGACACTCAGCATTCACAATATTGCGATATGAAACATTCAGCATTCACAATATTGCGATATGAAACATTCAGCATTCACAATATTGCGATATGAGACACTCAGCATTCACAAAACTGCGATATGTGACATTCAGCATTCACAATATTGCGATATGAGACATTCAGCATTCATTATATTGCGAGGGAGGACATTTTTTACTAACTTTTCGTCTAACGCTTGATTAAATAATTAAATTATAAAATAAATTGACTTACTTTCCATCTTTTGGTCCGGGAATTTGTCACTGTGGATATAAATGTCACAAAAATATGCACATTATTCAAAATCCATTTTAAAAATTACATTAGATAAGCGTAATAAACCATTGCCTAGTGTATTTCCAACTTTAACCAAAGAAATGATTATGTAAAGTAAAATGTGTTCATATGAAATGAAAACATGTTATTTTATAGTGATTGTATTAGTAAAAGCTCGTTAGGGGATGACAATTAAGTACAAAAATTATTATTGTATATAGGTAATATTTAATCTAATACTTGAAGTACCAATTTATTATATTATATGATATTATACAATATAGTTAATTTGATTTGGTTTGTAGATATTTTATTTTTTGGATTTTTCATATTTTCAATATATTGCAAAAACAGAGAATAATAGGTAACGAATTTAATACTAAATGGAGTTTTACTTCATCTAACAACAATTCACAATCAACAAAGAATGGATGTCACGAGAGAATCGTATATGTTTTGTTTCATAATCAATTTGAAACAACAATAGAAAATATAATATTTGGAAACATGAATTCTTAAAAAAATGAAAAAAACACGATTTAAAAACGAAAATTCCGTAGAAAAAAACGTTATTCTGGTTATTTCATCTTTATTTTTTCTGCTTAATCCATTTTTAAAAATTATTTTTACATGAAACTTTAAAATATTTTTTTTGCTAAAATAAATAGGTAATTTTAAAATAATTTTGGTTTAAATAAATTTTGCTATTTTTTTTATTAAATAAATAAACATACCTAATTAGAACAAACAAGAATTTGTTTCGCTCCAAAATTAATCATTGAGTATAAATTTAATTTGTTATTCGACCAAGAATTTTGATTTCTATTAAAGGAAAAACATTTTTTATTTTCATTTTCACTTTATATTCTCTTTATTTCTTTTTTCTTGCTTTATTGTTTTCTATGTATACATATATTTTTTCTTTTTATATTTTTAACAATTGTGTGTCTGTTTACTTAAGATGGTGAGTTTTTATTTTTGTATTTTTTTTATGTAAATGTTTTTTTAACTGTAAATAAATACATAATATTATTTAATTTTTTTTTGCCACCCCCTTTATTTTACTTTAAATCTGAAAATTATCTATCAACATGATATTCTTTTGACGAAATATTATGATACAATATAACAAAAAAAACACAACAAAATCACTTATTTCGATTTCAAGCGATTGAACTAATTTGATCCAAACGATAATAAAGTTAACTTCGATAAAAAAAAATAATATCACACGACACTGAACTTCCGTAAAATTAAACTGTAAGCAAAAAAAAACTGTAAAAAATGATAAATTAAATTTGGAAATATCAAAATGGTTGATCGGTGCTTTACTGAAAACGTCAAAATTCGAACTGGAAAGAACATCTTAGATTTGAAAGAACAAGGAAGCGAACGAATCGATATAACTGTATATTTAATTTTTTTCACTTGAACAATAAGATATTAAAAATAATAATAACTGTAATTGTTACACGTTAATTGCATAAAATATTGCAACTCTGCGATATTGTGTACAACTTGTAATATGTATGCACAAGCGACATTGCAGAGTTGCTATTTTGTGTCATTATCATATTAATAGGTCAGTTATATTTACCGTTAATTTCACATAAACTCGATAAAGACGAAAATATTGATTTAAATATGTCAACATATTTGGATATATACGATTTCTTGTCTCCAAAAATCATTTCATTTCATGAAATAGGTGACGCTTCTTGACTTTTGTCGATATGCGCCAATCAAACACATCTTGTCAATCAGAGAATTTTTTGACATTTTTTTAAGATATCAATAGAGACGAAATTGGATCATTTTAGAAGAACCAGGAACTCTAGGAACTGTTAAGGGGTTTGCAACGTTTTTACTCTTCACTAACCCAAGGGGATATAGTGGGGAGTTATGATTTCGCTATTTTAAAGGGTATTTTTTTATTGCAGATTATCAACAAGTATCATGCTGAGATTGTATTCTGAAAGTTTCATCACAATTTATCTGTATGTATGTGTGTGCGCTATGTACGGCGTGTTCATTTTACATTATCGATTATAGACTAAAGTACTCATTCGATTCTTTTCAAATTTTGCAAATATGTATATCTAATACTCGATTAGGCCCCATTAGATTTTGAACGATATATGAATAGTGCTTCTCAATTTTTTTAACTGTCAAATATTTCAAAGTGACCCCAAGCTCTGGAATCTTGAAATTTGAAATTGTTATTTTCAAATAAAAGGCATATAACTTTCATAAAATGGCATTGAAGAGTTATCAAGTTTTCATAATACAATATTTAAATAAAAAAATAAATTGACAAACTCATTTCATGAAAATGCTGAAAAATTTCCATACAAAATTTGAATACTTTATATAATGACTTGTTAGTGAGGAGTCTAGCGTTGGCCACAACCCACTCGTTTGATCATCATACCGTATCTTCAATTATGAAGAAAACTGAAGATAATTTAAACCATTCATTTCACTCGTATATTTTTCAGCTTTCTATACTATTTTGGGGTTTTTCAATGTAATTTATTTATTTCTCTTTATATTTGTACGCTCCGCTGAGTGTCATCAAATAACTAGTAGAACTTAAAACTGTAGTTTTATTTCACAAAAACAAATTCGTATAATTTGGTTTTTACAAAGTTGATAAAGATAAATTTTAATAATGTCTTGTTTTTGACTGACATAAATAGATAGATTAGGTACCCACTAACCTAAGTTGTATATCTTTTTATTGAAATATATCCCAATAACTAGTGTGAATTATTTGATGTATTTGATAATTCTTTGATGGTTCAAGTCCACATCGATATTTGATAATAGCTCATGTTACATGTTGGTAGCTTAGTACCTATTCAATTTGTATTTAAATTCATTTCCTGGTAACCCATCAATGTCGCGTACTGACATATTGACACAGGTCTCTAAGACCCCAGATCTTTCGCAGATACGCTTTAATAATTTTGCCCGTCGTAAAATTATGGGGGTCTCTTGAATACCAAAAAAACTGTCGATTTTATTATATCTTGATTCTTGACCAATATTATTTCACTCATGTATATCACCGGATAAGTAGGTTTAGGTAATATTAACAAACTTAGACTCGTTAGCCATTTTAGACTCGTTATTTTAAATTGTTGTGTAGGTATTGATATACTTGTAATCAAAAGTTGTAGGAATCTATAAGTTTACTCGGCTTCTTATAAATATATCATATGGAAATAGTGTGGATATATAACCGATTAGTTTTCCATAGACAAAGATCAAAAATTATATCGCATTCCGAATAAAAATAATATTAACATAATTTCTAAGTAAACCTACATATAAAAATGGGGCTACATCATAAAAATTAATTCAAGGATTCTCAACTTTCGATGAAAAAAGAAGAAAGTTGTACACATAGGTGGATACTTACCTATGTCGTCATGAGTTTAATGTTAGCAACACTACACTTTTACTTCATTTTAATTTTTATTTGTTTATCTCAATGAAATTAAATCATTTCATTTGATGACACTCAGATTAGTCATTTGAATTTTATGTGTCTAAATTTAAATAATGATAAAACACATCAGGTCCAAACTGCTAACAAGGAAAAAAATCCTGATATACATATAAAACTCTTCTCAGACCTGTCGTAGAGCATAGAGCTAAATGCTGGGTCTTAACAAAAATAGACAAAAATAGCCTCTTGATATTTGAAAGAAAAATCCTGACAAGTTATTTGGTCCAGTAAATGATAATAGACTTTGGAGGATACGATATAATCATGAACTAAAGGCATTACATATATGACGAACCCAACATTGTACAAGACTGCAGTGATTGAAACATGTCAGCCAGATGAATCAATATCGTATCCCCAAAAAATTCTCAATACGAATCAAGAGGGCAGAAGAAGTAGAGGCAGGCCCTAGCTAAAATGGCTAGATGACACATAAGACGACATAAGGACGATCGGAATAGCAAACTGGAGGAGTTCGGCGAAGGACAGAGACGGTTGGAGATGGATTCTGGAGGAGGCCAGGGCCTACAGAGGGCTGTAGCGCCAGTGGTGTTGATGAAATTTAAATTAGATCGGTTCTGTGAAATTTTGTGTTGTCAATAAAATTATTCAATTACAGCAGAAATCAGGTCGGTATTAATATTATGAATAAATAACTGTACAATAATACGTTTATGAATAGGTTAGGTACCCACAAGCATTCTTCAGATAACATTTGTTGTATAATAAGATTCATCAAGTTTGTACGAGCATTGTTATACTTTGCCAAAAGATGTGCAAAAAATAAAAGGACACACTTGACCCGTAGCTAAACGGTTGCGACCTCACCGCGTCAGAATAGGGTCTTCTGGACCCTCTTTTTTGTATTTCATTTTATATCAATACAACCGTTACATTGATCCTTCGACAAAAGATTATATTGATCGAGGATATGGTCCGATGTTAGATAAGGTCTGTCCTATGTTGCTTTACTATATTTTTATGAAGGTTATTTGAAATGTTTATATTATTAAATTCATTGTTGATTATAAATCACAAAACACCTATGCAATGTTGTAGGTACTATTGCGGTAATAATTTGTCTGTTATATTAAATTTATAATTAATCTCTGTTTTTGTTTATTATTGATTTTATATTTTTCTTAAAAAAAATATTTTGAATATTAATATTTATATATTAATATTTGATTAATATCGTAAGTCTCCAGAATGTGGCAACTTGTTATTGGGTGCGTGTAAAATTAATATTTGACATAGTACCTGTTAGTTGCCCGAAAAATAATATATAAATAAATTATTCATAGTATTCATTTAAGACTTTTTTATTTTTTATTTTTGATTAAGCTGTGAGGCACCGGCTTAGAATAGTGCTTCAATTCTTTTAAATCATTGTTTTCGAGTGTCCCGTAAGAGCCGGGTAATCGAAAATACAACAGGCAACAATAACATCTCACATAGTTCATCAATGATTTATACCACCCATTCTGAATGTAGTGCCTTTTTTTGGTGAAACGAGACTGATGTGTGGGTATACATAGATGTGTTGTTCTCTCATAAAGCAATGCACACCCGCACACCTTTCGCTGGTTACCCCACATTGTGGGATATGCCGTGATGGTATGAGGATTCATTTAAGACACCAACAAAACACTCGCATATAAACAGTAGGTACCCTTATTGACAGTTCGAATGCTAAGGGTTTTTGCTAAGTTCTATTGAAATAGCTATGAGAATTTTTTCTTTTTTTTTTGTTAATAGCTATGAAATAAAATAATAAAACGTCTATAACCTAGGACATACAGAATGCATCTAATACACAAATATGTACACTTATTACCTTTTAATGTATGACATATGAACAAATATTATACACTAGTTGCATGTAACACCAACCAACTGTCGATGGTGGTAGTAAATAGTCAAAGAATATAGAAACAAAACTATAAGCCCTAAAATCCAAATTATTGGATATACATTAAGATATTTTGTTCAAAACATGTATGTATGGTGAAAAAATGCAGTTTTGGAAAACAAAACAGGTTTTTAGATGGTGCAAGGCTTATTATGTTGGGTTATTCCCACGGAACCCGCATTGGTGTTGTATTAGAAGAGGAAGGATTAGGTGTCACTGTTTCTTATCGCTTTGTTGATTTGATAGCTCCATTGTCCTCCATACAGCTTCCTGAATCTACCCTCTCATAACTGTCGATATTTAAATATATTTGAAGGAAGTAGCTGATAAACAATCAAAGTATAACATGGACATTCATTGACTGCGTGTAACGTCGATGGTTAAATTGAACAATTATACGTAACTGTAAATCACCAAAAGTCTGTAATCACAGTTTTGGAGCCAACCTACATAATCTTTCATATAAAAAAACCGACTTCAAAATGAATGTTTGACAAGATAGAAAAAATACGAAATCGACTTTCTCTGTCTTCTCCATGAGGGACATGGCGTCTTGGTATGTATATATAATATACACAGTTCATACGATTCGCCGATACAATAACGCGTGTTTTAGGTACAGATTTCTGATTCTTTGGAAATTGAAGAGTTTGATGTTTTTTTTTGCTAGTTCCATCATCAGAACTCGATGAAAAATATATATATATATTTTTTTTTACAATAAAAATGAATATGTCCTTGTTAAACAAGTACATATACATCTTCCTACGTTCCCTAAACTAAGCATAAATGCTTGTCCTATAGGTGAACGAGATCGGTCGAGGCAGGATTCGAACTCGCGACCACTGGATTACTAACCCAGCGCGCTAACCGCTCTGCCATCCACCCATCCAAAAATATATGTGTGATCATCTCTGAAGCACTCCCTTGCTATTAAAAAATAAATCATTAAAATCGGATAATATGATAAATAATTACTATCTCTAAAGAGAAAATTGAAAAGTTTGATGATTTTTTCATAGATCACATAGACCAGATCTGGACCGAAATTAAATGGGACCAATCGTAAGATACCCCCTTTCTAATGAAAAAAAATCATTGAAATCTAACAACGTAGTAAAAAGTAATCGCTGAACATATATAAAAAAAATAAAGATGGGTCGATGGCAGAGCGGTTAGCGCGCTGGGCTAGTAATCCAGTGGTTCGAGTTCGAATCCTGCCTCGACCGATCTCGTTCACCTATAGCACAAGCATTAATGCTTATTTCAGGGAACGTAGGATAAATAAATAAATAAATTTCAGGTCGAATTGATAATAAAATGAAAGTTTCTGGAAGTTTTGGAAGTCTCTCCATTTTTGGAAGTCGATTGATAAAATGCAAGACCATGCGTCACAGAAGACCGAGTGTGCAAGAACAAAATAAGGCTTACAAGACTCAAATTTAGAGTAAAAGAGTCTTGTGGTCTTGCAAAATATCATATACCTACCTGTTAGAAAAAAATTAAAACTCATCAGCTACCTACAAAAATTGATGTAATTCACATAAATTGATAAAAAATTCTTGAAACAAGTGTTTATTTTAATATTTTTTTGTGTACTCCTCGCAAGACCAAAACAAACTATGATATACAAGACCAATAGCAAGACTACACCTTTGTATAAAGGCCAAAACCGAGGATGCAAGTCTAATAAGAAGACTGATATTTCGTGGTCTTACGAGTACTCATCACCAATATTCATACCTACTCACACTAAGAGAAAAATATAGAAACTTAAAAACTTGCCCCCTGGGGGGCAAGTCTGGTCCGACCGGCGAAATCAAAACCCCAGTGATTACCCATATCATGGATATAATTAATATATCGAGTTCTATAATATCTTTAGATGTCATAGAACTCCATACTATAATTATATCCATGATATGGGTAATCACTGGGGTATTGATTTCGCCGGTCGGACCAGACTTTCCCCCCAGGGGGCAAGTTTTTAAGTCCCCTGTTTTGCGTGTAAAAAATCAAAAATGGAAATATTATATCTTTATTTCATCCATAGGATCCTGTATACCTACTATTTTATACCTCAAATATTTACACAATTTCAACAAGACTGGGAATTCGGTCACGAACCTGGGAATACCCTTGAAAATCATCGATTACCATCCAGAGATTTTTTATCGGAGATTCTCGACCTTCAAATTATTTGAGACCTCCGGAAAACGAACTCATATAATTTGGAGTTGTTCTACAAAGCTTCAACCAACTTTCAACTCTACTAACTTTCTCTGAGAATGAAAGAGTTTTCTCAGTGGCATGCCAAGCAAAATTGCCTGCAGGCAATTTTGCCACTCTAATTAGAATTCAGCTTTCTGATAAGGCGTTAACATGATTAAAAGGTCAATTTTGCTAAATAATAAGCAGGGTTTCGTAGATTTTTGATATTTCGTATCTATGTTTTAAGTACCTACATAATACCATCATGCCGTTTACCTATTTAGGGTAGGCAGAGAGAACCGAACGCTAGAGTTTCTATCTTGACATACATGTTTAGCCTCATTTACATGCATGCATCGCGTCATGCATGCTCTTCTATTGTTCTGACTTCGTATATTTCAAAACCTCGTTTATATAATCTCTTTCTCGATAATAGGCTCCTACATCTAATTCCATTTTTTCAGCCTTGTATACGTAGGTACCTGTATGTTTTAAGTTATATTTTGTCCTTCCGTACTATCGACCATACGTGGCGGGGATTCCCGATTCCCAGGAAAACCCTGGATTTTTTTTATTACTGACAAACCTTTAACAATACACATTTATATGCATTATACAATAAAATAGAAACATTTTTATTTACACAATATAAACAATATAGGACCCCAAGACAGTAAACTGCTGGTGTACGGCCATAACTGACATCGTGAAATTAGTTGAATTACGTGCCCCGGTAAGAATGACAAGAAGACCTGAATTGTTTCATGTCCCAGTATGTAGAACGAACTATCGAAAATTCTCCATTATACCGCGCATATGCCGTCAATACAATGAAAATTTTAATGATGTTGATATTTTCCAATTTAGTTTTAATAAATATCGACAAATGATACGAGGTAAACTGATGCCGGTTGATTGTGTGGTAAACCAGTGAAGTGCGGCAGACACCTTCATGACCTTCATTTCTTCCCTCTTCCCCTCCTCCCTACCCCTTCATCTCCTATCAAACAAAATCCTTTACACACTACCATGATATCTTGTTTGTTTTTTTCACTTTGTTTTATTTAATAACATTTTTTTTTCTGGTTTATTATTTATGTTTATTGATCATATTATTTTAACTTGTGTATAGATGTTTTGGCGCAAGATTTATTTTATTGTTCTGTACCTTCATTATTTTGTTGTCGCTGTTGTCTGTCCCAAATAAATAAATAAATAAATAAATAAATAAATAAATAAATAAATAAATAAATAAATAACAGTAGGTATAACAATAATTAGAATATATTTATTTTTTTATATTATTATTTTTTATCACACCATTTAAATATGCAGATAACTACTGCCCAACTAGGTATACCTACCTGTTCTAGGGCTAGCAATGAAAAATTAAAATATATTTACCTACTACGAAAAAATGTTTAGTGTAAAACTCCGTTTCGTAACACAAGTATTTATACGATACTTTATACGAAGCGTAAAATCAAGAAATTAAAAAAAAAAAAATTAGGTATATACTTACATCAAAAATATAATTAATAAAAATAGAGCACTTTATAAACTCATTATCCACATCGCAAAACCTAGGTATATATATATTAAAGTTATTTCAAATGTTTTAGTTTGTTAAAATGTAATCACCCCTTTGTATCTATGGGTAGGTGAGTATAACATGTGTTAGGAATTATCGTTATATCCTAAGCAATGTTGTGCCACAGCAGTTTGATGGAATTTGAGCAGAAGACACATCGTAAAGCCGCGACCTGCTAATCCAGGGATCAGTGAAGACCATCAGACCCCACACACGGGATATACATATACCTACTTATTGGAACATGTGAAAACATAGATCATCCCCTGATTACTGTTTCCACATTAACTGTCGGATCGTTTCCGCTCATAGCGGTAAATGCAGGACCGAATCCACCATGGGTAATAATACTTATAATAGTTAAGACTAGGTTCAACTGATGCAGTAACACGGCGTCAAATATAATAAAAAACGAGTGGGTTGTGGCCAACGCTAAACTCCTCACTAACAAGTCATTCTATAAAGTATTCAAATTTTGTATGGAAAATTTCCAACATTTTCATGAAATGAGTTTATTAAATTATTTTTTATTTAAATATTTTATTATGAAAACTTTATAACTCTTCAATGCCATTTTATGAATGTGATGTGCCTTTTTACGAATTTGAAAACAAAAATTTAAAATTTAAAGTTTCCTGAGCTTGGGGTCACTTTGAAATATTTGACAGTTAAAAAAATTGAGAAGCACTATTCATATATCGTTCAAAATCTAATGGGGCCTAATCGAGTATTAGATATACATATTTGCAAAATTTGAAAAGAATCGAATGAGTACTTTAGTCTATAATCGATAATGTAAAATGAACACGCCGTACATAGCGCACACACATACATACAGATAAATTGTGATGAAACTTTCAGAATACAATCTCAGCATGATACTAGTTGATAATCTGCAAAAAAAAATACCCTTAAAAATTGCGAAATCATAACTCCCCACTATATCACCTTGTGTTAGTGAGGAGTAAAAACATTTATTATTGAGATAAAAACCTAAGTTATAATAATACTTCATTTACTTCTCCATTATAAAATACATATAGGAACTTATAATTTACCTATCAGCGGAGACTTCTAATTGGCTGTTATTATTATTACCAAGGGCGTCGCCAAGGGGGGGGGGGCAGGGGGGGGCAGCTGCCCCCCTAGAGATTAAGAAAAATGTAACAATTCATATTTTTCTCATCCTCCATAGTATAGGGTATACGAAGAATCAGGGCCGGATAAACGTGTTTTTGCGCCCGAAGCAATATATTTGAATCCGCCACCCCCCATTTTTTTGGAATTGTAAATGTAGAACAATTTAAAATTATGTAAAATTACATCGGGTCTAAAATGATTAGTTTGTTTAAATTACCTAAACCTACCTATATAGTTGTTTATAAAAAATAGCCACAAGAATTGGAGTTTCATAATAATATTACATATTTACGCCATCATGCCGAGCCTCTATCCGGCTACGCAAAGAGGACCGAGCGCCATACCTACCTGTGGATTTTTGATTTATATAACATTTCAGAATTTTAAGCGCCCTTTTTAAGACTACCGCCCTGACTTCTTGTTCCTGATTGTTCTATGATTTATCCGGCCCTGCGAAGAATAGCCTATGAATGGGTTAAATTGCCCCCCCCCCTGGGCCTTGGGCTGGCGACGCTCTTGATTATTACCTATATTAAATGTTACACTGATTGCTGTTAGTCATCCAACAGTTGTTGGGAAACAGGTACCATATTTCTGAATTCGTTCATTTAATCTTTGTCTATATAATTAGGAATAATTCATGTTTTAATACAGAAAATTTTATCACAAGTGTCACACGTTTACTCCAAGAGAACATGCTACATACAATAAATATTGAATAATTAAAAAAATATAATAATAATAATTAAATTATATCAAAAATGCAGAGCGGTTAGCGTGCTGGGTTAGTTATCCAGTAGTCGCAAGTTAGAATCCTGCCTCGACCGATTTTGTTCACCCATTACGGCATAAGCATTACTACTTAGTTTAGAGAATGTATATGTACCTACTTGATACAAGGACATATTCATTCTTTTAAAAAAAGTTAACTAGAAAGCAACCCATAGGTAAACAAATAAATAAGTTAACAATTAAAGAAATGAATGAAAAAGTGAAATTTGTGGGTAGGCATATAATAAAATATAAATTCCACAAAAACTCAAGAAAAAACAAGAAGATTTACATAAATGAACTACTAAAATGGTCTGCTAAATATAAACAAAATAATAATAGGTAACTAACCCTGACATTGAAAAAAATATTTAGCTGAATTTGAATTCAATTTCTGCAAAATTGCAAAGTAACGGCGAGATTCTTAATGAAATATTGACGAACGATTTTTAAAAAGATGGCCAGGCGTCGAAAACTACTGACACAGCCCTAGTTAAATACCCAACTATACGTAAGTATATAGGTAGGTAACTACTCTTATTTAGTGAAGTTAGGTTAGTTACTACTTACCTACCATTGTAGTTAGGTTAGTTAGTAGGTACCTACCATCACGCTATACCTAAGTATTTAAGTATATTGTTGATGCAGGCAGAGAGAACCGACCATCAGACACATATGCATAATAATAGGTATTTTAAATCCAACAAATGATTTGGTCTACATATATATTTTCTCCTGAATCCGGGACGACCGTTTCAGCTTATAAGGCCCTTATCAACTGGTAAACATAGAAACTCTGCTTTTTCTTATATACTAAAGTTCGGTACATTTTTGCAATTATGAATTGTTCAAAACAGTTGTATTATAGCTTATGTTGGGAATTACGTCGATGCAGGTGTTTTTAATTACCTACCTAATGTAAAAACCTACAGTAGGTATAGCTGTTTAAAAATAATATAAAGTCTTTACCGAAAGGGTGAAGATCGGACGTTTTTATTGTGGGTTAGTTTTGGTATGTATACCAGTGGTCCACTTTTCGAAAAATTTTGTCACTTCCGGTACGATAGAATATTTCGGAAATATTTCCCAAAAACTAATCAAAAAAAGAAAATATCAGGAAAATATACATATTTTGTCTAAAATAAACAATACACTAGGCAGTCACATAAAAACTGTAAAAATAAAATAAATAATCTCGACAAATCCGGTGTAGGTACCTATATAAAATTAAATGTGAATATTGTGACGCAATATATAGGTTTAGGCCAAACAGGTAGGTCCTTTGCTACCAGATTTATAGTTTGAACAATTCATAATTGCAAAAATGTACCGAATTTTAGTATACAAGAAAAAGCAGAGTTTCTATGTTTACCAGTTGATAAGGGCCTAATAAGCTGAAACGGTCGTCCTGGATTCAGGAAAAAATATATATGTAGACCAAATCATTTGTTTGATTTAAAATACCCATTATTATGGAATTCTACATATTCAACACCGTCAGTATTGACAAAATTAAAAAAACATACCTATGCATAAATTCATCGTCTCACTTAGGTACATCGTTCCATAAAAATGCTTGTCTGTTATTTTAGGTTATTTCGTTTCCACGTCAGGATTTTTTCGGAAAAACATATTTAAAAATCACAATTAATAAAAAAAGTTTTTTAAAAGCAATAGCTACCTAATGTTTTTTAAATCATTTATTTATTTATTTTATTTTTTCACACCTTCATAACAAAGACTATTATAAAGATTAGATACTGCTGCCCAACTAGATAACCCTGTTCTAGGGCTAGCAGTTTACAATTTTACCAAGCCAAATATTTGACATTTTGGTTTTACATAGGTATATAGTTATGTATTTTGTCTTTTCCAAAAAAAATATTAAAAATACGTGTTATATTTATTTTCTCATTGTATTTTATAGAAGCAATGTTTACTTAAGTTTTATTAGTAGGTAGGTATGTATCTATACCTACCTACTAATAAAACTTAAGAATATGTATACCTACCCAGAATATGTAGTTATATATGTAATTAATTGGTAGACATTGTAGTAAATATATGTATGGTAAATATCAGGGGCGAGCATAGAACTCTCAGACTATGCCAACACTGCCCCCCTAGACAACGTGTCATTTAGCTCAAGAAAAGATAACTCAATGTATAGAAGTGACAGTTGCCAGTCACGTGACAACTATCACTTCCATACATTGAGTTATCTTTTCTTGTTTCTTTTCTTGGGCTAAGTGACACGTTGTCTAGGGGGGCTGAAATAAATTGGGAAATGTCGAATATTTATAGTTGATTTGCATAAGTTATTCGTTATTCATTTCGGTGGCCATGAAAAATATTTTCAATACCTAGATCTTGCATTATGATTGAAATAGAACAACCAATAAATTATTAGGTCTAAAATTTGTAATAAATTATTTTTTCCTTAAAATGACAGTTTTCTAGCCTGTGATTATATATTTTATATGTATTTCTTATAGGTACGTGTTATATTTTTAGTCAAGCCAAGGTTTTCGGCTTCTATGTATAAGCTATTCCGCTACTGGTAAATATATATTTTATTTATATTGCTTCTCGGGCAACTAACAGGTAGGTATGTAGGTACCTACTATGTTATATATAAATTTAACACGCACCCAATAACAAGTTATGTTTTTTTTATTACGCACCCAATGCCACATTATGGACAGTTGCGATATTAATCGTGTCACAGATCCAGACTGAAAACACAATGAAAAACTAAGTCTCCACCGGGACCTTTGAATCAGCAGTCAGATATCTAACCAACTGAACACCACGAAGGCCGACATATGTGTATGTACATTGTAATACAATGTAGGTACATAATAAGACTTTTTGGTTCAGTTTATTTGATATTAGGTATAACTCCCGGGCCACAACGTCGCGGTTTGATTCCTAGTGAGGACACATATTTTTTACTGTGATTTTCAATATAGAATTGTAAGATCAAGATGATTAAAACAGCACCTCCAGAATATAGCAGTATTTTACAGGAAGTGTGGTTAGTTGACAACTGAGCCATAATAATACTTGCATGCTTGCTGCTTTGCTGCTCGAGAAGAAACAACGATAAAAACTTAAAATGAAAACCTAGATAAATTACATAAATTAAAATTAAAATATCTCACCAGTTTAATAAAAATCCTGGATGCACACACAATGTCCGAAGAAAACGACACTGATTTTTAGGATTCTAAAATACTAGGTATATTTTATTATTTAAAAAAAATAAAGTTGTTTGAAGTAAAATCTACCAATTAGAGTTCACTTTAAGCATTAGTTATTTTTATGTGTCTACAATCTTGTCAGATTCTTGTACAAAAGTTCATTTTAATTAGTTTACATTTACCAAGTACCTAAGTATCAACTAAAACATTAAATTTTATTATATATATGTAATTCGTAGGAAAATAAAATGTAAGTACCTTTTATTTACACAAACACTTTTATAGTTTCCTTATATTGTATTTTATCAAAACAATAATCGAGATGTTGCGTTCGCGAATAATATCACTACATCAGCCTGTTTTTTTATTTGCATTTTTCACAGATTAAATTATCTTTAGAACTTTTAAAATACGATAAGTCAAAACGATTTTCTTAATTGAATAGGTAGGTACATATCTAATTTATATGTTTTTTTCATTTTTATTACAACCACACTTAAGATTCGAAATTTAAAATATTAAAAGATTGCGCAATAATACAGATAAGTCTCTTTGATATATTCTTCACGGAATAATATTCTTTTTTCAAATTTACAATAGATCGATTCGTAAACTTTATGGCGGACGAACGTCGGCGCATCCAGCCAAGGCGAGTTGTAAATTAATTCAGTCCTTTGTTTTTGTCAAGCTCACACCACATGCGGCATATTCCCACCACTTCTACTGAATAAATCGTCCTGTCTCACCTCTCCCGCCAAAATATCACTCAGGGGGCGTGGCCACGTTCCCATTGGTCGACATTTTTTAAGGGGTCTTCATACAAAACAGTTTACCATGTGTCAACATGACAGATAATGACTAGGCGTATTCAAGTATTTTATAAAACAGTGCCTATATAGGTAATATTGAATGTACCTACAAAAGGCATAATTTGATTTTATTTATTCTTTCTTTCTAGACAGTAGTCTTCTAATTAGTTAATAGACACCTACCCACAGGTATTAGAGAAATTCCTATATAAATTGCGACAGAAAATAAAGAAAAGAAGTACTTAAGTATATTAGGTAGATAAGTACTTATTTTTATTACATAGGTACTAACCTATAAATAATTGTAGTTTTTTATTACTTACCAAATCCGAGAGATAGCAACGTTTTCGATTAATCATTTTTAATGGCTGTTCTTTTCATATTTTCTTTCTTATTGAAAAATGTAAGAAGAAAGCATGTCTGGCACCTATAGGAGTGGTTTCGTTTACCAGTGCGCATCCTATTTATAGGTGAAAATAGCATATAGGCACCTATAAGAGAATATTTTTTTAGAAATCATCCCGGGTGTGCGCTGAACAAGTTTCATTGCAATCAGATGGATAGTAGATGAGTACAAAAAGGACTTACAAGGATACAAATGATACTAAAACCTGCAATGTTCACATATAGAAAGGGGATATATAGATACCTAAGCACTGGTAAATGCAACCACTCCCAGGTGCCAGACTTAGGTACCTACCTTTTTGATACCTATATTCAATAAGGAAGAAAATACCAAAAAAAGCCATTAAAAAACGCATTGTTTTTGACGTTGCTATCTCTTAAGACCTACCTACTTGGTTTATTATGTCCTACATAGGAAATCCCAGGAAACCCAGGATCTCAAAGGCCGCCCTTTCCCCTATTTTACAGTCGCGTGATATATAATAAAGAAAAAAATGCGTGGTTATTTCTTACCTCTACATCTAATCTATATTATTTTTATAATGTAAATTTTTGCTTTTTCCGAGAATCGAACCCAAGACCCCGCAGAAGTCAAACGCCTTACCACTTACGGCTTAAGCGCACTTTACATGGACGAGGTTTTCAACGGTTTTTTCAACGCGGTGGGAAAAAATAGAACGTGTTCTATATTTCAACGCGTTTTGTGCCGTTTTTCGTAAAACAGAAATCTGTAAAATTATTCGTTGCCGACGAGTCAACATGGCTGCCGTTTGTATTGTGTTGACTTTGACGTTCGTGGTATCTTTTTTTTTATTTGGCATCTGACAACCAGAGAGCAATGTTATAAAACAATAACAAAATGTGAGGGTCAAAAAAATCTAATCGTGTCCAATTCAAGTCAAATGCCGGGTATTCAAAATACAAAGTCAAACGAAGAAAACAAGAGAAAGATAAAACACTGTTGAACGAAACGTGGAACAAGCGAAAAATAAAATGTTGCTATTTTTCACATAAATGGCATATTTAATTTTTTCGTAATTGCAATAATAGGGGTCGCAAATAAAGCAGAAAATAATACTCGTGTAAAGCGATGTTTTGAGTAACCTGTATTTTGGATGCTGTTTTAAGCGTTGAAAATCGGACCGCGTTGAAAACCTCGTTCGTGCAAAATGCGCTTTATACTACGGCATGCGACATAGAAACCAACCAAAATAAGGAGAAAGATCTAAAATTAGATATAATATGTAAGTTACACATTTGTTAGACTTCATTCAGCTGAGATATTTGCTGCAATTTAAAAATTGTGTCAATTTAACCTACTTATAACTTTCCTTTTATTTTGCGCCCCATATTTCATTGTTCCTGGCGCAACTGATCATTCAATTGCTTGGTTGGTATAACTATGTGCAAATCGTCCCGCTTCTCGGCGAAATGGCTCAAGGTATTTGGCGACAACTAATATAGGTACCTACCTTTGCGAATTCTTATTAAGTATTTCAGGCTGAACAAGATATTATTCCTTAGGTAGGTAGGTTCGTACTTAGGTAGGTAGTTATATCTACAAGATTTTCCTAAGACTGCTGATTTTAGTCTTATCACACATTGCTTAATGGAATCCAATTAGTACCTACCTAATTAATACTTTTTGCAATCATAACTTTTTACTAATTTGCTGGACGCCGAGTAGGTAGGTACCTACCTACCTGCCGACATATTGTTTATGTCGAATAGGTATATGATTAGGTAGGTATCTACCTATGATATACACGCGTTATTCCATGTTTTTTTGACAGCCAAAAATATTTTATTATTCCAATTAGACCCTACTAAGGTACCTACCTACCTACTTACCTAATTAATTCGAGTGCAAGTCAATCTACAATCACAATACCTATGCTGAAAATTATTGAGGCTCACTGTGCTTTGGATGGGTCGATGGCAGAGCGGTTAGCGCGCTGGGCTAGTAATCCAGTGGTCGCGAGTTCGAATCCTGTCTCGACCGATTTCGTTCACCTATAGCACAAGCATTTATGCTTATTTTAGGGAACGTAGGAAGAAGTATATGTACTTGTTTAACAAGGACATATTCATTTTTTTGTTTAAAAAAAATACCAATGCTGAAAATTATTGAGGCTCACTGTGCTGTACCTAACCAAATATTTTGTGTTCCTTTTTTAGTTTTTTAGTCTTCGTCTTGGTCTTGCATACCCAGTCTTGGTCTTGCATACCCAGTCTTGGTCTTGCAACTTAACAAAAAAAAATACATTATTTTTCTATTAAAATTCAGTTTTCAGTAAGTAAGTAGGTACCTACCTATGTTTGTTGTCATAGTTCAAAGAAACGTGACAAAAAAAATCAAAAAAAAACATCAATTTAAAGTATTCTGTCGATGTATTAGAACGTAGTTAATTGCTCACTTTTTAATTGAAAATGAATAAATTTATGAAATTTCGCAAGACCGCAAGACTCTTGATCTAGCAATGTCTGGTCTTGGTTGCACATCTTGGCCTTGATTTTGCTGCTACTCGTGCGATTACCCTTGGTCTTGTAATTCTCGCAAGACCAAGACTGCGAGACTTGTAACCAGTTTTACTTATCACTTCTTATCTCATTTAATTTGACAATTACTTAGGTACCTACCTATTTATTTTATGACGTTTGGAGAGATAATAATTAATAATTAATGTAGGTAGGTAGGTAGGTAGGTACCAATTTATATAAAAAAATAAACTAATCGCAATAATTTTTTTTAAATTTATTTATTACAAAAAAAACATATTACACAAGAAAATTACATTAACAAAAAGAAATTAAAACACTATACAATATAACTTCCTTCAAAAAGAGATGATCTCGGGTTTTGAAGGGATAAATTGATATTCTTCTTCTTCTTTTTTAGCATAGGTATGTGGCATTCCACTCAATCATTAGGATGATTACCTACTGCCACTGCCTTTATAAAAATAATATTAAATTTATTTGAAAGTTGAGGCTATTGTAGGTACTTATTATAGATTGAATCAATTGAGGCTATTAAGAAAATTTGCTATGTGGAAATAAATATGCAGAGAATTTAAAAAAAAATAGGTTTGATGTCTATAAAAACGATTTCATGTGGTAATGTTTCGCACATTTCATGTGTAGTGGCCGAAATAAGGGGCCGCAAGGCCGCCAAACTCTCCTCACGAATTAAGCTTAAGAACTGCATTTTTTCTTTTTTTTTATAGAAACAAACTTTTCGTTTTGATTTATTAAAAAAAACAGCTAAACAGTTCATTTTTCGCTGTACGGCAATATTTTTTTACATTTATCCTAAGAAAAAGAATGTTTTCGAAAACAAAAATATAACCACACTTGACAAGCTGTCAACCATTGTTATAATACCTATATATACCTAACAGACCAGTGGTAGGTAGGTACTGATTTTGCAACTATTTAGGTATTTATTTATATAAACGCCATAAAATGGGCTTTTACATACACAATTACAAATTATTAGGTAAAACATATGTTTATGAACCACGAAGCAAAATACATTCATACATAATTATAAATAGGTACCTATATATACTTAACAACAAAAAATATCAAGAAAAAAAATATATAGGTACTTACATACCTACATATAAATTTACAAAATATATAAGTAATGAAGTACCTACCTACAATAAAAATAAAATTAAAGAAAAACAAGCAAAAGATTAAGCAGAAACAAAAATAAAAAATGAAAAGAAAGAAAGAAGAAGAACCCAGAATTGATACAATTTTTAAAAGTCTCTCTTTATATTCATATATTGAACAGCAAAAGACATCAACAGGGCCAAACTCATTACCAAGTCTGTGTAATCTCAGAATAGGCGAGTGAATATAATAATTATTACCAAGGGCGTCGCCAAGGGGGTCAGCTGCCCCCCCCCCTGCCCTAGAGATTAAAAAAATATAACAATTCATATTTTTCTCATCCTCTATACTATAGTATAGGGTATACGGAGAATAGCCTATGAATGGGTTAAATTGCCCCCTCCCCTGGGCCATGGGCTGGCGACGCTCTTGATTATTACTAGATTTTATGATAAAAAATAGTGAAGCCTGTGTTTGTCGTGTACGGGTAATCTGAACATTAGGTAAATGAAATGAGATACGTTAAATCAAGGACGTCCAACCAGCCATTTAAAATCTTATATAAAATCATCAAATCACTGATTGTCCTTCTACTTGATAGTGTTTTTAAGTTAAGTGTAAGCATTAAAGAATTATAATTTATTTGTTAAAAGGGAATCGATAATTTAAAATTGACAAATCAAAAGAATTTTCGCTGAACTTTTTCTAATTTATACTGTGAGATTTATAAAAAGGAGACCAAATAACTGAATTATATTCTAAGGTGCTTCTAATTAATGCAACATTACAACATTTTGAACGAGCTTATAGTGAATTGAAATCCCTTGCCGTTCTCAATATTTAAATTCTCAATAAGCCTAAGCATTTCATAGCTTTATTTGCCATCTCATTTATATGAAGGATAAAGGTAAGACCTTCATCAAAGAGGACACCAAAATCTACAACCTGGGATACTTTTTTAATATTAATTTTATTAGTGCTATATTGATAAGAAATAGGAGATTTACCAGCTCACCTTAGCACAGGCTATGCCTGGTGGGGGGGCTAGTAACAAAGATACAAACAAAAAGAGATATTTTTAACTATGTAGGTAAGCAACGGTGAAATAATAAAATTAGGTATATTTATTGAAATGAAATACCTTATATTTACTTTGTATGTTTACTATATATGAATAAGCTTATATTACCTTCAATTATTTTGTATCTTATATTATCTACTCTATGTTTTTGGATAGAAATAAATAAAAAAAAATCTATTAAAAGTCATAACTATAATGACACTTGTCAACATTCAAAAATAGATGATTTTGATTACACCATTTGCCTAATTTACCAATCAAGATTTGCACTTACTTTTTGTTTGTTTTTTTATTTTTTCTTTGTCGCCATATACCTACTTTCAAACATGCAATCGAGACGTATTGACATATATGTTTTAAGTGGTGGTAGGAGGGGCGAGAGGGGGAGGCATTTTTGGATATGCACTGCACATAGGCGGCGGACTCTGTAGAGTCTGTAGTAAGGAAATATCGATTCTCGTTTCAAAAAACGTACCTAACCTCTCCAATTAACAAGTAAGTAGGTACTTTCCTCAATACTATATAGGTACACATATACCTACTTATCTATTTAGGTGCTCTTTAGTATAAACCAAAATCCAATCCGTAACATTTCATGGATATGATACAAATAAAAACGTTTCTATATTTCCACCCCTCGATTCTACTTGTACTATAGGGTGATATCATAAGCCCCGCCTACCACCGCCATTGCTCATCTGGCAGCCAATAGGAAAAAGAACAATCTCCACACCGCTGTCAATTTGACAGATCACAGGTAAATCACTTACACGGAGCAGATGTGCTCAATAAATTGTCAGGTATATGCACGTTGGTAAAGCAGAAAAGTGTATACTTACCTAGGTAAATACATTTTGTAAAGAACATCATATCCTGAGGTTTTAATATTATGTAATAATACAAAAACAATGAGAAATAATTTTAGTCTTCTTCTTCTTTTTATACCGCTCGTAACGGAGGTTAGCGACCATCACACCAAACTCATCCACAATATTCTTTTACGCCCCATACTCCGTCTTTTCTTTATATTTCCCTTCACTTTGAATAGTAGAAGGGCATATTAATCACTACGGAATATGTGGCCAAAATATGCGACTTTGCGTCTCTTAACAGTGGTCTGCAACTCTGACTTTAATATATTTTTAATAAATGCATTATAATGTGACGATTTTTCTTAGAACCAACCTATATTCCGGGAGGTAGCGTTGCAAATGAAAAAATCATTTTATAAGCAGGCTGATTTGTATATCTATCGATAGTATGATTTCGTAAAATAATCAATGAACAGACAGTCAATTGTCAAAGTAGCGGTGGATCTGGGTGTAGGAGGCTGAGAAAATTATAAAAAAAAGTTGGTTTAGTTTCCGACAAATAATTAGAGAATTTTCAATGACATCTGAGTTGAAAAAATGTCATTCATTAAAGATTACCTTCTTCTTCTTTTAGTAGACCTGATGGTCAGTAATATAAAAACTGTGCCTCCTTAGATGACGAAGTCCAACTATCCTTCCGCGTAGACGGCGACCAGAAGGAATTTCATTTGCTGCTAAATACGCAAGTCTATCACTGTCTATTCTGGCCACGTGGTCCCTCCAATGTCTTCTTCTGGATGTCCTCTATATCACGCGTTTTTCTTATTTCAACATTGCGCGGCCATGACCTCGGAGAGTTTTTCCAGTGATTGACCTTAAGCCCGCCTGACACGAGGTAATATTCCAACTCATGTAGAATATGAGTTGAAAAGTAGTGTTTGCAGTAATTTTTGAACTCATATAAACTGAAAGTGTGTATATCTTTTGTCTATGGTTATCTATCCACTACATTGTCATTCGTCATACAAAGGAAGAAATATTTATGTTTTGTTAAGTTTTTTTCGTATTCTTTTTGATTTTTGATTGATCCAGACGTACATTCCTATATAGCTATAAAAAATATCGGCACATCGAAATTCTTCGATATGATTGCTATGATTTGGAATGTTCTTACTACTGTATTTTTAGGATATTGCTTCTCGCATCACTATATATTTGGCCTTTGAATGTATGGTTTTAAGTATTAGAAATACATTCCATTTATTTTCAAAAAATCTCATTTTTCTATGAAAATATATCTTCTAATGAGAGTTGTTCGTTTAATATGCTAAAAAACTCCTTGATTTTTTTTCTCCTATCCAATCAAGATCGCGTATACATTTTTTGCTAGAGCGTTTCATTTGATTTTCATAATATTTCGAAACAGGTAATCAAACTCAAAATGTAATAAAAAAAAACAAGCGAAAATCATTAATGCACCCAAAAATGCAAGTTAGTTGACAGTCAAGAGAGATAATTGCTATAATATCGATATGTAATTTCAATATAATGTTTTTAGAGTGATAACATTTTTAAGTCATTTAAATGATATCGTGTCAGGCACAATGTCATTTTTCAGTTCATATTCCAATGAGATGAAATATGAGTTGTAATATAACCTGGTGTCAGGCCGGCTTTAGAACCATAATTTCCGTTGTCCTTAGGAGCCCCTTGGTTTGTACAGTGTCTGCTCGCATTTCCACAGCAAACGTCATGATCGGTCGCACGCATGTCTTATATATTCTGATCTTGCTGTCAATACGCATGATGTGTTAATTTTTCCAGACCATATTATTTAGACACCCAAATACGGCAGATGCTTTATTGCCTTGTTCACACACTTCAGCGTGTGGTGTAGGTTTATTAAAGGTTACCATTTTTTTTAGTAAAGAGACCAACATTTTTGCAAGTATGAACTTTATTTCCACTTTGTCAACATTTTTTCAAATTATATTATTCCCTTGTTTCAAAAAGTATATATACTAATAAATTTAAACAAATAAATGATAGCGAACATACTTTATTACCTACGATTTCCCTTGCTTGAAATTTATAGAATATCCTTTGGATTCCGGATCTTGTGTCATCTGAAAATTTTCCGTGGACAAACCAAACGGTTTTAAGAAAAGGTTTCCGAGATCCTTGAGTTTTCCGATCATTTCAGTTTTGAGTTTCTCGTTTCTCTCTTCTATGAGCGGCGGCAAACGGAGAAGGGCTCGTCTCGCTTCTTGATGTTGTGAATCAAATTCCAAAATCTTGTTAAAATCTGCTAAACTCTCGTCGAGTTTCTCTGTTAACTCGTAACACTGAGCACGCCTAAAAACATACATAGATTATACATGATTTATTAAGGACTAAATATTCAAAGAATATTTGAAACACTACAGTTTTACTTCCACTAACTTTTAACAATTTAATTGGATTATTTTCGGACTTTCGTCCATCTTCAGCAACGTTGTTACATAAACTAGTTTAACTAGCACTAGTTTAAGTATAGTTGTAGCCAGAGGCGGCTCGTGATTGAAATTATAGGCGGTGCATATTTACATAAACATAATAATATGTACCTACATTCATCTTTATATTTCTTACGCAATTCTTGCTTCTGTGGGTTTTAAACACTGTTAAGTTGGAAGAATTGCCAAATGCCACTTAATTCGCCACTTATGCAGGATGCAAGGAAGTATTTATTATTTTTTGACAAATTTATTTGATTACTAGTAGGAAAAAAGTCCAATCTATGCGTATATAGTATATGTTATCATAAAATAGTCGATTGCATTTTTTTTCTCAAGCAATTTAAATGTACTTATTCAAATATTAATTTAACACGTACCCAATAACAAATTGACACTTTCTGGATAGATATTTATCGTCTCATAGAGCTAGACTGAAAACACAATTAAAACTATACCTCATCTGGAAATATAACCCGATCCTTTATATAACTCTATAAGTTGATTGGAATGAATTGCCTAATGGCAATAAGCCTACGAGTGTGTAATAAATTTGCATATATTATGTACAAAGGGAATAATAAAAATTAAATACACAAGCGAGAAATTCAAAATTTTTGTATTACAAATAAATTACTACAGTAAGATTTTATAAGTTAATTTTAATTAAGATTTTCATATCGTTTGGCCAAATACATCACAATAAAAAAATATATAAAAACATTTGTTATTTGTATAAAAAATGGATATTTCTTATAAATTAAAGTTTCATTAAATGCTAGGTAGGTACTCACACTGGGTATATCTAGATGCAAATGAAAAAAAAAACTTTCGACACTTTAATTTGTATAAACACTTCGATTACACGATTGTTTTAAATATGGATTTGTTTTTGGACACCATTGATAAAGCAATGAGACAGTCTTCTGTTATAATAAGAATATAATAATGTATTATCCTCAAAAATATTAGAAAAAATGCGTAGAAAATCACCGATGGCACTCCTCAGTTGTCATTGAGATTGTACAAATAATTGTATGATAATTTACTATAAGACTGGATCGTAGGTATTTCAAATAGTTTTTAAATTGTTATCACTCCATCGACGTTGAAAAAATACCACGAGAATAAAGAACACGCAATTCAGTCGATATTATTTCATATCTTTATTCACTCTAGAAAGATGTTTTGTTTAAAAAACAGATAAATCGATGAATGACACTTTGTGTTCTGTGTGGACAAACGGTCAAACAGTCAAACTTGAATGTTGTTGTATAACATTATACGTTGTATAACATTATACGTCAGTAAATGTAAAATAATCTTTACTAATCAAATCTAAAAGGTCGTTTTTACGCATGTTTTTGGTAACTCTTATTATGGACAGAATATGTCTTCAATGCGCATGTGCGGGGCAGATCGGGCAGTGCACGACAACTGAATGATTACATCTCTTTCTAACGCATATGTAGACCAATGAGGCATTATAGGCCCGATATTACAGTCTGAGTTTAAGAGCTAAACTCAAGCTTTACAAAAATATAGCGTATTACAGTGTCCGTTTAGGCCTAATCTTCCCTCAAATACGTCACTAAAACGACAAATATTTAACTCGACGTTTCTAGCGGATTAAGTACTTAACGGTGAGTCAACTGTCATTTGCTAGGCAACGCGTGTAGTTTCAGTTTCTATCACTAGAGGCGTTAGGCAACGAGTGTAGTTTCAGTTTCTATCACTAGAGGCGTTAGTTGTATCGACGGTGGCGCCACACAACAAAATAAACTGACAGCTATATTGAAACGAACATGGGCATTTAAAATCATTATTTTGGTGAAAAAAATTAAATTTACCATGTTGGATAGTAAAACAATAGTATTTCAAGTGGTAGCGTCCCGTTTTGTAGTTCGTATTATTTGAGGTTATTTAAAATTTGACAGATAATAACCACAGAAAAAGTAAAATATTTCTATAATTGAAGATTTAGTAACTGACATTTCATATTGCACTGTAATACGGAAATGGATTAAATGGATTAAGACGAACAGCAGGGTTCGTCTTGAGAACAGCAAAACCTTTCAAGAGAAATGAAAGTCTGATCACCCTGTTCCGTTCACTGGTGCAGAGCATACTTGAATACAACTCATGTGTTTGGAGTCCTCACTATGGAGTTGACATCGACCCGATAGAATCTGTCCAAAAATATTTTTTAAGAGTCATCACAAATAGAGCAGGGCTGTGTAATAGGTTGAGGACTTACGATGAACGTTTAGACTATTTCGGAACTACTAAACTCGAGACTAGACGACAAATACATGACTTTACTATACTTCACAAAATTGTTAATGGTATCATAGATTCGAGACTTTTACAATACATACAATTTAACATTCCTAGAAGATCGTTGAGATTTGCCAATACCTTTCATGTCAGCATGCTTCGTACTAGCTTTATGTATTACAGTCCTATACCAAGAATGTGTAGACAGTATAATGAGGTGACAAGGGACGGGAGTATCCTGATCTTGACGTGTTTGCCGATTCGCTGTCTGCTTTTAAGAAAAAAGTTAAGTTACGCCTGTTGGTTTAGAATGTCTCCGTGAAATTTAAATTGAAATTAAAATTTACTTGATGTTTGAATGCTATTGCATATTCTGTTAAGGATTTTTTTTCATTTTTTACTGTTTCTTAAAATGTCTAATTGTTGTTTAATGGATGTAGTATATATATATATATATATATATATATATATATATATATATATATATATATATATATATATATATATATATATATATATATATATATATATATATATATATATATATATATATATATATATATATATATATATATATATATATATATATATATATATATATATATATATATATATATATATATATATATATATATATATATATATATATATATATATATATATATATATATATATATATATATATATATATATATATATATATATATATATATATATATATATATATATATATATGTGTAATTAATGCTTTAATTTAATAATAGCTCATGAAATTTATTAATGTTGTGTGCATCCATTATTGGAAGTCCAGCATACTCATAGATAAAAACAAATATTTTGACATGAAAGTTATAAGCTGGATTTCTGTTGATGCGCCTTTATAAATAAATAAATCTCCCCTTAACATTAATCTTGAGTTTAACAAACTCAATGAGTTGAGGGCCGACTGTAATACCGGGCCTATAACACCGACGATTTTGAACAAAATATAGAATTTGTATGAGGTCTCACATTTATTTACGGGCATTATTGAAAGTGCACATAATCCTTAATGCGCATGCGCGAAATATATTTCGTACTACAGTATACTCACGACTCACGACTCACGACTACACCGCGCATTCACCATGTACCTACAGGAAATTTACTACATACATATTATTATTGAAATGTATGTTTACAAGTGTTTTGATAATTTTCTAGGGATAATATTTCTTTTTTATTTTAGTAAGCAGTGCAGTGCACTTATGCACACACTAAGAAACCGCCTGTGGTTGTAGCCAAATATCTTGAACTTTTAGCCGAGAAGGGGGTCGATTTGCACGTGAATCAACGAAGCAAAATTACACATATTTGTGCTCTGCACAACCGGAAGCTCGTTCGAGATATTTGGCGAAAATTATAACAACGTCGCTGAAGATACTCAACTACCACTAGAATACAAATAAGTATATTAGATTATATATGATAATCATTGTTTCCTTTTGGCTTATATACGAGGTGTCATAGTTATCGAACTGCAGTACATAAAAATCTCTCATAAAAGAAATACCAATATCAAATTGATCAATAAAACTATGAAGAACCAGCAGATCACCGCATCACCATAAATTTAGTCCTTCGAGCCGGATAATATTGATAAATTTGGTATAAAATAAATAATTATTTTATCATACAATACTTATTTTTTTCATTCGTTTAAAATAATATAATAAAATCTTAGATTATATATTATGACAAAAATTAATTAACTAGGTATACCGAATATTTTTATATATTTTAAGTCAATGATATTTTATGACAAATATTTAACATCTCAATAGAGACGTATTTGGAATATTATAGGAGAAACAGGAACTCAAGGCACCTACAGGGCTTATGACCTGGGATCGTCTGATTTACGTGATCACTTTATGCGCTTGCGCAACGAGGAAAAAAGATGCCGACTGCTACCGACAATTGGTAAGACGTTTGGCTTCAATGCGGGTGTCCTGGGTTCATTTAATTTCACACACAAATATTGCTACTCTGGGCTGTAGAAGGAATCGGCATGTGGCAATAAACTCGCCACTTCCACAGAGTGCAAGGAATTATTATACTAGCTGCATGTAACACATGAGATCCAATTGGCGACGGGAACAGTATATATAGTTTAAGAATACATACAAAACTAGACACTCTTTTATCCAAATTATTGAATATTTTTAGATATTTTGTTTTCTATACAAAACATGTATGTCAAGATATAATAGTGTGGCGGTCAGTCCTATTTCCTATCCCGAATATGTAAACAGCTTGATGGTATGTATGTATGAATGAAGATTCAATATTTCTCGTTAATTTTTACCAAAATTGTTAACAAAAATTTAAATGTACTGCTATAATGTATGTTTATATAAAAAAAAGTTTGAGAAACCCTGAAACTTTTTCATAAAGGAATGTTTTGAGATATTGTATTTGCCTATATTTATAAATAATTTCAGCATTCTAGCTTTTATGTTTCTAAAGATATGTTGATATATAAAACAAAAATTCAAATGTTGATAGCCCCTGAATGGATCAAAAATTTAAAATTCTACTAAAAAAAAAATTTTAAGTTTTGTAGGCCTATAATTTTCTATATATTCTGATTTTTTAGTTGCTATGCATCCAGTGGATCAAAAGTTATAAAGGACACACCACACAAATTTTCTACTCCTAATTCTGAGTTCATCCATAATATGCAAAGCCTCTAAGTTGGAGTTTTTACTTCAAAGTTGGAAAAACTATGCAAAATGTTGGCTTGAATCTATGTTGCTATGTTAAGAGAAATAAATTATCTTCAAAGAATCAACACTTTGAAAAAAGAGACATCATATCTAAGAAAAGAATATGAATAACGCATTATAAGACAAATTAAGATATATTTGCTAGTATTTTTATAAGTTAATACATACCATCAAGCCATGTTCCTAACAGGGTAGGCAGAGAGAACAGAATGTCATTTTTTTTCTATCCTGACATGTATCCTTCGCCTCATTAACATTCATACATGTTTGTCTGTAGTTCAAATTTTTTAAATGTACCTTTTCCAGAATGTTGCTCATCTGGTCATCCTTTTCTTGGACAGCCCCGACCTCTCATTCCATTCCTGTCCCCATTGTATATTTTCTATGTGACGCGTTCCTCATTCGTTCTCCCATGTGGCCAAACCCTCTCAATGTAATTTACTTTCATTCTATTGATATAACATCTTTTTTTTTTTTACATGCTTTCGTAATGTCTTTCATTTATTACCCTGTCATACATTGTATTGTTACATTTTATTCTCGGCAATCTTATTTCAACTGCATTTATTTTGCTTTCATGGGTCTTCTGCCATTTCCACGTCTCACATGCATACGTCAGGGTTGGGACTACAAATTTATTTATTTATAATAGACATGATTTTTACATAAAAAGAGAAGTTTGACAACAGTAATAAAAGTTAAAATACAATGGAAGGATACACATACACAGCACACATCCATACCATCGACACTCTTACGTTTTGTTGTCATTTAGTATGTTATGCTCTCCAATATACTAAGATAATCCCTGTGTGATTGGATTTTTGTAAGTTAAACAACATTATTCTCCATGATTTCAGCATTGTAGAATAAAAATTAAATTATTTTTTTAATTTAAAATTAAATTAAAAAAATAATTAAACCCAGCGTTCTGGGTTTGATCCCCAGCTGAGAAGAAATTGATTTAAATTCATTTCTCACGCTAATATTGCTTCTCTGGGCTGGAAACACTGGTTAGTTGGAAGAAATTGCCATTTGGCAATAAACTCGCCACTTACGCAGGGTGCAAAGAAGTGTTAATTTTATATTATTATTATTATATATTTCACAGTTCCTCATATACACACACAGGCACTCTCCATACAGTCGTTAAAAATATAACACATACCTACACACACATACACATGCTCGCTTGCACGCACGCACACACCCTCACACACACACACACACACACACACACCCTCACACACACACACACACACACACACACACACACACACACACACACACACACACACACACACACACACACACACACACACACACACACACACACACACACACACACACACACACACACACACACACACACACACACACACACACACACACACACACACACACACACACACACACACACACACACACACACACACACACACACACACACACACACACACACACACACACACACACACACACACACACACACACACACACACACACACACACACACACACACACACACACACACACACACACACACACACACACACACACACACACACACACACACACACACACACACACACACACACACACACACACACACACACACACACACACACACACACACACACACACACACACACACACACACACACACACACACACACACACACACACACACACACACACACACACACACACACACACACACACACACACACACACACACACACACACACACACACACACACACACACACACACACACACACACACACACACACACACACACACACACACACACACACACACACACACACACACACACACACACACACACACACACACACACACACACACACACACACACACACACACACACACACACACACACACACACACACACACACACACACACACACACACACACACACACACACACACACACACACACACACACACACACACACACACACACACACACACACACACACACACACACACACACACACACACACACACACACACACACACACACACACACACACACACACACACACACACACACACACACACACACACACACACACACACACACACACACACACACACACACACACACACACACACACACACACACACACACACACACACACACACACACACACACACACACACACACACACACACACACACACACACACACACACACACACACACACACACACACACACACACACACACACACACACACACACTTAAGCGCGTACATACAATAACTACAATTGTGGTGGATTGGATTTGAATCATTGGTAATTGTTGATCTTCTTAATATAACCCGGGATGTTATTGTTAAGATTGAGAACTTGATATGAGTAGTGTTGCTGAGCAAGACTAGATGGTTTTATGAGGGATGTGGTACAAATGCACTGTGAATGGAATTCTAATACCATTTTGATTAATTAGAAAAATTCTACTAATTAATTAATATGTTTATATTGCCATACCTGTACAACGCTTTGATATAAGTTGGATCATATTCTATGGCCTTAGAACAATCACTTATTGCATCTTTGTGTTTATCTAATTTCATTTTAGCAGCGGCTCTATTGGAATATATCATTGCCCTATCTTTAGGGAATGCTAGTGGACATATCTTCAACCCTTCAGTATAACAAGCGTTAGACTCTTCATAATCCCCTAGTTTAAATCTATCGTTCCCATCTATTTTATGTTTCTCAGCCTTTATTCTTTTCTCTTCTTTTTCAGCATCTGTTAGAGATACCTCCATATCCTTCAATGCTACTTCATCCACATCATCTTCTTCACTGTCAACAGAATGCTGATCATCATCTTGGCTATCAAAGTCATCGGGATCTTTTGCCTTTTTGTTAATCCCTGGTTTATTTGTTTTTTCATCGTCGTTGATTACAAAATCAGGATGAACAGATGAGTTTTCACCGTGGTTAGCAATTTCCACTTCCTCTTCAGGAGATCTCGAAGACGAAGATGATGGTTCTGTATTATCTTCGTTGATCAAAGATGATTGCAAATCTTTTGTTAGGTCATCAATTATATTTTCATTATTGACATCACTGTCCGGTAGTTTTTTGTTTATATCGGACATATTAAATATCTGAAAATAAAGGTTGATATATTTTTTATTTTATATGAAATATCTAAAACCTGTGAATTTGTTGTCACTCATCATACATAGTCAATGAAAAAATAAGAGTAAATATTTTTCAACACAAATCTTAGGTGCATTATTATTTTGTAAGTATAATGAGTATTAAAAAAACGGATTAATGGGACAGTGAGATAATATGAATGTTTTTCCTGTAATTTCGTTTGGTGAGCAAAATTAAAACAGTAGATACTTATAAAAATAGGGATGTACAAAAATAGACTAAAAGTATAAGGTGACCGAAATACAAATTCGTAAAATAATTATCGTTCAAAAACGAATATGAGGTGAAAAATCTTACCTTAACAATAGGCGTTATCTGAACGTGCGTTTTATTTAATATAAATACTTCAAATAACCATATGGATACAACAGCGAAATATGATCAATTAACTATGCGACAACTAGTAACCAAATGATCCTATTTCATCAATTTAAATTTATATATTTAACAAATACAATTCCTTTATCTTGCATGAAACATCATTTACAGGCATTCGATAATGATAATACAACTTAATGACAGCTGTCACCAAAATTGCCAAATAATAATATTTTTTCCGTATTTTAATATTTATTTTCTGGCTACATTACAAAATCAAGTGTTCCAATTTTTCAAAATAAATAACATCAATTAGGGAATATATTTTTATAAAATTCATACATAAAATTTCATACGTTTTAAACTGTATAGTAAATTTATCGTTGGTTTGTCATCTAGGTATGGATATGGATGCTATATGGTACAACAACTCTGGTGGATCTTGGCCTCAGCAAAAAGAGATCGCCAACCCCCTCCATCGAAGGCTTTCTCATCCAATTGTTTACCTGAGGCTGCTGAGATTCCTTTCCGCATAGTCCAACTATCTAGCGTTGGTTTTTTAAGCATCTTCTTCCTCTTAATATAATATATTTGTTCAGTTCTCTTTTATTACTTTACATACGGTTTTATAAGATTGAACATGTGTTAATCATTTATGCCCATTCATCAATCAACATAATAAGAATTAACATTATATTCAATTAATATTAAAATGTATGATATGCAAGTAATCAAGTAGAAAACTGTCCTACCACATCTCCTCGTTTCACTATCTGCTTACTGTAATAAAATTACTCATTATTTTATATATTTTTCTGAAGATGATGAATATGATGCATACAAAAATATTAACACTACTAATATAGCTAACATTACTCGACAGGATAGCCTAGTCTTCACACCATTTTTTTAGTCATTTATTTTAATATTTTATTTACTTTTTTAATATATAATGCAACTGGCTCACGCCAGTCGCAATTATAACTACAAACAAACCTAACCAACCTATTTTTACCAAACTTTTATAGGTTAGGTTTACGAAAATGGTGTGAAGACTAGGTTATCCTACTCGACACGAAACCCAAAAAACCGAGGATATTTTTTTTTTCACACGCAACATTATTATTTGACGTTTCTCATTTGCATTTTATACAAATCGCGGAAAGCGTTTGTTTGTAGTTTTGCTTTTCATATTTTCGGCTTTTGTTTATTATTATTTACATGTAAGAAGAAATTAAAATGGAAGATAAAAAGAATATTTTACCCGTTATAGATATATGCAGGGTATGCTTGCGTAATGATGATCTTCAATCAATTTTTAGTATAGATAACAATATGCATTATGCTCAAAAAGTAATGATTTGTTCTTCTATTGAGGTTAGTAATTTATTAATAAACAAGTAATTTAAAAAAAAAATAAGGTAATAGAGATAAATTAAATAAATAATATTTTGTATTTATATTACTAGAATAAGTGTAAATTACTTTAGGTAATATATTTAACCTTGTTTCAATATAAATAAGAAGATTTTACACATGGATTTGTAATTAATATTTAGTTGATAAAATTGAAGTCACTAACGATTTTTTCTTTATTTTTTTATGTAAGCATGTTTTGATACGCATTTTTGATACTACAGGTCGATTTTCAAAATTTTCTACTCTTTAATTTTAATTAGATAGACTGTTCAAAAATTTCAGATCACTCCGGAAGATAACTTACCTCCATATATCTGCAATCCTTGTATCATGAATTTGAACACAGCGTACGATTTCAAGAAACTATGTGAAACAACTGATAACACATTGAGATCACGCCTAACATTCTTTAAGGAGGATATAAAAACAGAAAACTTGGACATTATGAAAGAAGAATTCAATGAAATCGTGGTAAAGGATGAAGATACACACATGGATGATTGCTTCGAAGATGATGGTTCAGACGACGAGAAACTCATCATGATATATAGAAAATCTACGAAGAAGAAGTTGTCATCAGTCTTGAAAGAGTCGAAACATAAAAAGAAAAAAAAGAAAATCAAAATGAAAAAAAATAAGGAAGGTTAGTTTGTCATATCATAACAGGTAGTATTTCATATCCTTGAATATTAGGATAAAGATGATCATAAAACAGTCAGAAAGAATATGGAATAGTCCAAGTCTGGATATTGCGTCGTCTAACTCACTTTGTATTTTCAAGAAATACCTAAAGGAAGAATATTTATCCCTAAACACCTGATCCCGATTTCCTCTCCTTGTCCTATCCTTTTTTTTTGCTATGTAGTATTTTCATTTTTTTCTGTTTTAATTGTTCTTGGTGTAATATATATTTTCTGTTCTTTTTTGCTTTCATTCTTTTGTTGATGTACATTCACAATTTTGTCATACTTTGTAATCTGGTTGGTTGGAAGAAATTGCCTAACGGCAATAAGCCCACCAGTGTGCGTTATATATTTTTTTTATATTGTGTACAAAAAGATAAATAAATAAATAAAAAAGGGTACCAAGTTTAATGAAAATAATAACAATAAAAATTTACTGAAGATGTTTTAGTCACAGTGATAATACGACAAAAAGCAAGAAAAAAAATATTTGTTTTTATAATGTTGATGACACAATTTCCATAAACTATATATTTTTTGATAAATAGGTATTATTAGGAATGGATTCCCAAAAAAAGGGAAAAGGGAATATTGTATCAACTGCAAATTGAGACCTTCCTCAACGTCCATAACTTTTCATATAACTTCAAAATATGCATAGCAGAGGCATCTATGGAAAATATTCTAAAACATTTTATAAAGACAACATACTTTTTAGAGTTATTGACATAGTAGTAGTAATCATCCGTATTTGCATATATTGTTTTTGAATATGTGAAAAAAACTCAAAACTTAGAGCACGACATTTCACTTACGGATTCACCCCCCCACTTGTTTAGGATTCTTTTTTACGAACATCTTAGTTAATTCACCTTTATGCTAAGATGGTCAGCGGGAGTGTCTCTAAAAGACAAAATAAAAAGTTCATACATTCACGGAAGCTTAGGAGTGACAGGTATTAACAAAAAATTAGAAGAAATACAATTGAGATGGTATGGTCACATATTAAGAAGACCTGAGGATCACACTGTGAACCAGGCTATGGCCGTCCCCCGATCAACGAATAGTGGAAGACCATAAAATAGATGGATGGCGCAAAGGAGTCCCCAATTGATGAAACAAGAATTAACATCGGAGGTGGCCCAGAACCGAATAGTGTACAGCCTGAGGAAGAGGAGAGCTGACCCTAACAGTCTTCATCGACGATAAGTTGGATAGAGGCCAGGAAGAAGATCTTAGTTAATTCACCTTATCTCTAGTATTTCTCATATTTCAGATGATCCTGTCATTCTCCTAAATGGATCTCACTCAGAAGCAATTGAAGCTGATCCAAAGAATGAAGAACTCACTGATTTTCAAGAAAATAAATCGAAAAAACAACCCAAGGATAAGAATTTTAAAAATTATGAATGCAGTTATTGTAAGAAGATTTTCTTGGGAAAAAGTCAATTAGAGATACATATTAGATATCATACAGGTATATATTTTTTAATTAAATGTACTTTTTTAGGAACATTGTATATTATTCACATTAAAATGAAGTTATCTTTTTGTAAATCCACATTTGACATTTTTTAGGAAACTATTTTAATAATTACGGCCGCTTTCACCAAGGTACATCAAATCAAATTGTCAACTTTTTGGATGGGTCGATGGCAGAGCGGTTAGCGCGCTGGGCTAGTAATCCAGTGGTCGCGAGTTCGAATCCTGCCTCAACCGATTTCGTTCACCTTTAGCACAAGCATATATGCTTAATTTAGGGAATGTAGCTAGATTTATATGTACTTGTTTACCAAGGACATATATAAAAAAGTGTTGCATAGGCAGTACTATGTTGAAGGCGCTGTTGTTTTTGTCGACAGTTGGCTATTGATAAAGTTATGAATATAAATTAAAGGAAAAAGTCTATAAAAAGTTAATGCGCCACTTGCGCAAGGTACGAGAAAGTGTTTATTATTATTATTACAAAATGTTAATGAAATAGAAATTAAAAATATATAAAATGAACACAAAATATCAAGGCTCTATTGTAATCAATTTTTTTTGCCCTCTTGAAGGGTTAATGCACTGCTGTTACTAAGCGGAGATAAGATTGTTCGATGAACAATTGATGCTTTAAGAAATCTTGGTGAAATCAAGGGTTAAAGTATGATAGAAATTAAACATTTTTATCTTGTAACAACACCCAAATCCTTATTTCATTATTAATTAAGATATCCAATAGTCATATACCCATATATCATCACGGCATAATCCCCCAATAATATGGGGTAACCGACAGATGTGCGGGTGTGCAATACCTTGTGGAAAGAAACATAACACATGTGTGTATCACCACACATCAGTCTCGTCTCACCAGAAACGGCAATATTCAGAATGTGTTGTTAATCTCCTTACTGAACTATGTAATATGTTATTGTTGCCTGTTGTATTTTTCGATTACCCGGCTCTTACGGGACACCCGTATACAATAATAATAGAAAAGATAGGAAGCACTATTTTAAGCCGGTGCCTCACTATGCATAATATAATTGAATCTTGATTTATATTTTAATTCCTTTCTTCTATTTACTATGCCAAAACTTTCAGGTGAAAGACCATATAAATGTCTTCTATGCGAGAAGACCTTCTATATAAAAGCAGATCTGAATCGCCATCGCTCCTCGATGCACGAAAACCAGCGACACTACCGATGTGAAATATGTGGAAAGAGTTTCAATCTTAAGAGTGGACTCAAGATGCACATGCGCACTCATACGGGAGAGAAACCATTCCAGTTAGTATTTAAAACACGAGTTTTGCTATCTGTAATCAATAATTTATTAGTTCTTGTTTCATTAATCAAGGCCGCACAGGCACTTGACTAACCAGAAAATAAAAATATCAAATGTTAAGTTTCCTCAGCTTGGAGTCACTTTGAAATATTTGACAGTAAAAAAAATTTAAAAGCACTGATCAGATATCCTTCAAAATTTAATGGGGTCTAAGCAAGTATAAGATGCACAAATTTGCAAAATTTCATAAAATTTCGAAGGAGTACTTTAGTCTATAATTAATTGAAGGAAAATAAACATGCCATACATAGTATATAATATAGGTCTAAAATTTACATGGTTCTCTTTTATACGTGATATGTTATTTTACAATATTATTAAACTAATTTATTGACAGATGTCGTGAAGAGAAATGTATGAAAGTATTATTCATACAATTTTCCTCTAAATCAAGTGTAAATCTACCAAGATGTGTAGGTCTAAAGTTGTGTGTCTATATGTGACATTTGTATTTAAGGCGCGGAATAGGCTGCATTTCATGTGTACATGACGCTCATCTATTTCAATACGAATGGCTAATGAATTAAAGAGTGAGATAGAGATATACATTCTAAGTACATCTAGATGGCGAGAGTATATACAATAATTAATTTGTTTAGAAAAATAACAGTAATAAATTAAAGCGTAATATATTTAAAACATATTTTGATATTAATTTTTAGAGTATACCATTTAAAAATTGGTAGTGTAATTGATCCAACGCACTTCATATAGAGTCGCCGCTGAGCATGATACTTGTTGATAATCTGCAATAAAAAATACCTTAAAAATTGTGAATTCTTAACCCCCAATATATCCTCTTGGGGTATTGAAGAGTTCAAATAAATAAATGATGTTAAAACATCTTTCTTCATTGCATTAAGTGGATAATGAATTATCATACTTTATCATAATATTTTTAGCACTATAAGGCTAGCTTTGACAAATATCTGTCATAGATTGTTTCCAAATTATAATTTTGGGACAGAATTTTTTTCTATGAATATGCGAAGACATTAACATTTTGAATTTCATTTTAAAAAAATTAAATAAAAATTAAATGTTATTTTGTAAACTTTTTATTACCTAAAATACAATTCTACAGGATAAATATATCTTAGCTGATAAAAAGAATAAAGTTTTTACAATATTTGTACAAATCTTAAAACTGTGCAAAAAATCTACAGCCTTACCCCCATACCTGTCATCGGAGACTAAGTGAAGACAAATATCCCTAGTTTTATCTGTTTTTTTTTTCAGATGTACAGAATGTGGAGCTCGCTTCACGCAATCGGGAACGCTTCGCGAGCACCGTAGGACACACACTGGAGAGCAACCGTTTGGGTGTCCTCTGTGTGGACGCACCTTTGCCAGTCAAAGCGCCCTGGCCAGACACAAACGCTTCCATACAGGAGAGCGTAGGGGACAGTGTACCGTGTGCGGTCAGTTATTTCTTATTTGATTAATTGTATAACAACTTATTTTCTTTAGTAGTTTGTAAAAGTTAGACAAATTAAAAGTAGAAAAGTGGCCAGGTACAATTGAAAAAGAATGTATCTGACTCAGTACTATTTTGCTAATCTGGCATTATACCCACACGTCCAGTAATCCGGCACAGATGGGTTATTAAGGAGCGCCTGCTGCCAACGTACCTATTTTTTCAATTCGTTATTGCATCATTACTACAAAACAAATCATTTTGAAAAAAATAACCTAGATAGTTTGGATATTAATAAAGAAAAATATTCTTTAACTTTTTAATTATGTTCTGTATATATCTTGTAGAAAAATAATAAGCATAGGTACCCCAATTTTTGACATTTATTTATTTAAAGCTTCTTGGGAACATGTGAACAATGGCGGGCTTATTGCCAAATGGCAATATCTTCCAACCAACCATATTCATTTGGTGAAAGCTATTTTATTTATGATATGTACCAACATTTTTATGATTACAACATATAATAAAAATACAATTACATATAAAACAAAAACTATAAAGAAACGGAGGGGGGGGGGATAGGGATAGGATAAGGAGACAAATTTAAGTGTTGTGTGTAAGGAAATGATTCCTCAGTATTAACTATGTGGCGTAGAGCAATATATATTTTTTTAAATTAAAGAATTCCAAAATATCTGTTAAATATGTCATGATGTTTGCATTAATGATTCAGGTTTAGTAAAGAAACCTCAAAAAAAAAATATTTCGCAAAGGCGCTGAATGGAAAATTAATGTTTTTTAACTAAGTGGGAAAATCTGCTGTTCACTAAAAGTTGTATATTCCATTGATTTTTTCTCTGAATATTTCTTCTTCTTCCACTTTAGTTAGGACTGTTTCCTGTTATTCTCGAAGTCTGCTCTTGTGAGGTGGACGTCCAGCTATCCCTCCATCGCTTGGGTGGTCTGCTATTTGTATCTGAATGTTTACTCTTATAAAAGGAAACTACACCAGTGTCATCCAAATTTAGACTCCCAGACGCAGGTTTTAACCAAGCTTTTGTATACTCAAATGGATTTTAGTCAGTTATTTTCTTCTTTCACCCTGATATACTCTCTCGCATCATTTACCATTACTTCCGATACTTTTTCAATTAGTTTAAGTAATGAGCTCTAATGAGGCTCTGGCTAGTTGGTGACAGAGCTTTAAATTTTTTTTTTCAAAGACGTAACAGTATGGCATAATGAACTTATTTCAGATTAGGGAGATTGTACTGTATATTTGATTGTTTACAACATTTTCCTCTTTGTTATTGCTTTTAATATTTCAGCGTATCTTAATTTTTAAATTGATGAAGCTGTTTTTGTGCTGAGATAAAATTCACAAAAGATAAATATTTTATGTGTTTTACACTACTTGACATTCAATTTATATTTTTGATCACTTATTCAATTTCTTGTATTACAGGAAAGAAATTTTTCTCCCCGAGCTATCTCAAGCATCATATGAAAACACATACCGGAGAACGACCCTGTATTTGTAAAGTAAGCTTTTTTATATTTTTTTTAATAATTTTAAGAAGGTACAACACATATCCTATGACAATCAATATTTTTTTTATGTTGGTGGGAGTGAATTATGAATCTAAAAAAAGTCTATTATGCTTTAGTGCGTATTGCAACTGATAAGAATTCTGTTTATAGGTGAATATTATACTAGGTACATATCGCCATTGAGTAAAAAATTATGCAATTTAATTATTTATTTTAGATCTGTGGTAAGGCTTTCGCGATGCCCTGTATCCTGTTGACTCACATGAAGACCCACAGTCCCAGCAGTAAGACCATCTGCCAGCAATGCGGTCAACCAGTTACCAATATTGTGGCACACATGAGGAAGCATACGGGAGAACGACCATATCCATGCCCTCATTGTGATAAAAGGTAAATATTATTTAATATATACTTTTTTATATTCATATCATATTACATAGTTAAATATTTTTGTTCTGTTGATTTATTGTGATTATTGATGCTGCATTTCATGTGAGGCACTATATGAGAATAATTACATTTGTATTATTAGGTTCAAACAGTGCGGAGGACTGAAATATCATTTGACCATACACACCAATGAAAGAAACTATCCCTGCCAGTTGTGTGATAAAAAATTTAAATCCAAACAGTCACTCAAGGTTTGTTATGAAATTATTTTAAACATGCATATATACTTTTTATATAAATACCGTTTTTGCAGTCAAAGAGAATGTAATTCTCTTAAACAAATTCGGCAGTTTAAAGCCAAGACGCGTGTATGAAAGAACATTTTGTATGGTGTAGTGGACTTTTTGCATGCCAAAAACACCAACTTAGAGGCTTTGTAGCTTATATGTTATATATTTGGATAAATTTTGAAGTAGAACATTTTGCGTGTCTGTGTGTCCACCCCCCCTTATAACTTTTGATCCACTCAATTTAGAGCTCAAAATTTCAGAATATAAAGATAGTTATAGGCCTAGAAAACTTTTATACTCAGAATTTATAATTTTTTTTCAGTCAGGCGTTATCAAAATTTGAAATTTTTCTTTATTTTTCCATATATCTCAATAACCATATGATAAATTTATGTGTTTAAAAGCCGAAACACCCCAACTAGATAATTTAACTTTCTATAAAAAATATTAACATTGCAGTAGTACACAAACTTTTTTTAACAATTTTTATAAAAATAGAATTTAGTGACGACATCGTTTCATACAATTTGTAAGGCCGTATACACTACACAGTATCTACGAGGACTCAATAGTTTGATACTTTATCTCCAAACAAACATACCATCATCCTATTTCGGCTTTTAAACACATATTCCGGGTAAGAAAAAAGACTGACCTCCATACTATCCTATCTTGACATACATACCTACAGTTTTATATAGAAAACAAAATATCCTTAAGTTTTGTACGTATTCTTCAATTATACATACTATCGCCATCGACAGTTGGATCTCATGTGTTACATGTAACTAGTAATAATAAACTGAGATGACTTATACAGTGCCGTTTTTGTAATAACCTTACCTCAAGTGCATGTAGAATAATGAACATTAATGTTATAAAGATTGCAATCAATTTTATATTTTTGACTCCGAGGTTGGAATAGATTTTTTAATGCTTGTTTAGTAAATTATTGCCTTGTGTGAGCACTTTTTTGTAGTAATAGTCAGCATTGCTCTGAAAATGAGATAAAATAATTACACTAATTGCTTCTTGTCCAAACTTTAAGTTATATATTAAAAAAATTTACATTTCATATAAATATTTTAATTTTACAGGAACATGAATCTTTGCATACTGGAGAGAGACCTTTTCGTTGTGATTTATGTCAAGTTTCGTTCAGGGTTCTCTCGTACAAGCAACGACATAACAGAATTTACCATTCCAACTCTGATCAAACCTCACATTCACCCGGGCCTTCAAAGCGAGCAAACAAATCTAACATCAAGAAAGTTATCAGTGTTTCGTCAGATATGGTGCCTGCGATTCATTCCTCGGATGAAAATGCCACCATCAATGACAAATCACAGAAAAAGATGTTGAAGCCAGACAATCAGAGATCAAGGCATAAAGTTGAATCAGCGGATGTAGATAATGAATTATCTATGGATATGATTCCAAAAATCAACGCATTAGATTATTAAATATAATGAATACAAAGGCTTCATGTGCATTTATGCATGTTGTGGATAAATGCATATACAACTTGTTTTTTTTTTATTATAAATAAATTCATGATCATTGAACTTCCACTGTGTTAAAGAAAATATATTTAAATTATTAGGTACATACCTTGAATGTTTGTAAATGAATTGGATTTGAATAAAAAAATATTATCAATACAAATGTGTTACAGGTGATCAAAAGGGCATATAACGCTAAATCTAGTGACTGAAAACGTGATATATTAAAACCACCTAGTACACTATAAAATAACATGTTAGTAAAGTGTACGTGATTTAAATTATCGGAAACCCAAAATTTGTCAATTTTTTTGAATTTTAAGATCAAACCTGACTTTATCTTTAAAAACTTTATCGGTCATTCACTTTGATTTTTATGCACTCTTTAAGCACATAAAAGATTTATTTCTCTACGACAAATTAGTAATGGAGTAATTAAAAAAAATACCGTAAAAAGGATATTTTTAATAAAACATGCTGAATTTACTTATTTTATTCTTTTAGAAGCACACTGTTTAACACATTTGAGAAATTTGATTTCATAATGCAATGTTTTGGTTTAGATGCCCTTTATTCAAAAACAATATTATGAAAATGAGGCCAATACCAAAGGAAATAGAAAACTGATAATCTATTCTTTGTATAAAGCTTCTTTTAATTTTAATAACTTGATAATCAACTGAGTATGATTTTAGTTAAAAAAAAGTTATTCCAAATTCCTGTGTTTAATGTAATTTAATAGTTTAATTTAAAAATTTTATTTTATATTGTGCCATAATACTTAATTTTATGTTGTAATAGTTATCAAATATTGACAAATATTGTTGATTGATGTGGTACCTTTGTATAAAGGTAAAGGAGATCGAAGCTCGACTGTAAAAACTATAAAGTTATATAACGCGACGTCCTACGTAGGCGATTCAAAGCGAATGTGAAGCGGCGCGATGCAGTGCGAAAATAACAAACAGTCGGTAACTATGGAGATGTCCTACGTTACCGACCGCAAGTAGGTTTCGATGCGGCGCAGCGCGATGCGAAGCGAACGCGATCAGTTGGTTTGATATTTTCGCGCGAATTGAAAGCGGTGCCATTGTTTTTTGACATGTCAGAAACAGAAATTTTAATTACTTATATTATGGGACAAAAGAAATAAAAATTATCATAACCGTTTATTATTATCGAACCGCGAATGGAAGGATTTGGCAAAAATAAATGGGACTACAAGTAAACACATTTATTTATTATTGCTATTTTACAATAGGATGTTGTTCAAAACACACTTTATAGTTTTCTCTTTCCCGGAAAGATGTAAATTCAGTCTCATTTATTAATTCAAGATCACGTAATTCAACATACAAATTGTGATATTCCCCATAAATATGCCTCTCTAAGTACACAATATTAGTTTCACTTCTCTGCCGTACATACTTCTTGAGTATTTTATATACGTACATCCATGACAGTAGCTGGCGGCAGAGGGAACGATTCGCGCACACGTAGGACAGAGCCGCCGCGTCGCACCGCACATCGCATTGAATTCGATTGTATCCTCACCGCATCGCTTCGCAATCGCGTTAGCTTTGAATCGCCTACGTAGGACGTAGCGTAACTCAGTTACAGAACAATGTATGACAGAGTTTGAAATGAAGATACAAGGAAAGAATGTACTATGAAGAAAGATATAATTAACAGAATGAAAGTTAACACATTGAGATGGTTTGGCCATTTGTGGAGAATGAATGAAGAACGCCTGATGAAAAAAATTTACTAAGCTGACAGGAATGGAATAAGAGGTCGGGGGCGCCCAAGAAAAGGATGGCACGACCATGTAAACGATATTCTGAAAGATGGAAATGTAAGAAGCGTGAACAACAGACGAACATGTATAAGACGATGTATGGATGTTGATGAGGCGTGTCAAGATAGAAAATGAATGTGTGTCAAGATAGAAAAATGTGGCGTTCGATTCTCTCTGCCTACCCCGTGAGGGACATGGCGTGATGGTGTGTATGTACATTACATTATAAATGATGTACCTACATACATAAATACCATCACGGCAAATACCAAAGTGTGGGGTAATCAAAGACAGGTATGTATTTCCTTTATGAAAGCATGACACATGCGTGTATACCCACACGCCAGTCGTCTCGTCTCACTGATAAAGGCACAACATTCAGAATGGGTGATGAACCTCATTGCAAGATAATATTTTGCTTCTAATATTTTCCATAACCCAAGCCGCTACATCCGAATACGATGATATTAAAAAAGAATACTATTCCAAGCCTAAAATACTGTATATGAATGTCTTTGAGAACTCATTTGTAGACAAACATTGTTTTATTTACATTCCCGCATTGTCTTACTCATTCTCAATCTTATCATTTGAACTTCTTACTTCATTCATTATCCACATGACGTGCCATACTTTATTCTGTTTACACATTTTCTCAGTCATTCTTTTTATGCGGCCAAACTACCTTATGAATGACATAGTATCTCAATAATTCTACATGATTAACAAATGTGTGTATATATTGTAAAATAAAGAATTATATGAAATTAAAAAAAATCATTTTCAATTATTTTTTATTTCCAATCTTGCAACAAATAAAAAAAAAATACTACCAAAAAATTAATCTTGGTTTAAATAAAATTTTGTTCACTTTGTTAGAATACAGTTTTTAAATTTTATTTTATTTAAATGATTATTTTAAAAGTTATTTTTTTATTTAATTTCAATTTATATGTGCATTCAAATAAACTTTATTATAAAATGTTTAAATGTTGTCTATAATTAAAAGTAAACCAGTTTTTGATTCTACATGAATTTTATTACTAAGCTAGTAAATGCCCTCTAACAAGTTGAAATAGGCCTATCGCACGTAACAAAATTCATGTAGAATCAAAAAGTGGTTAACTTTTAATTATAGACATCATTTATAATAGAATTTTTCAAAAATATAAAACTCCGTTGATTAATTACAATAATTATATTTTCAATTACTATGGAATCCAATCCCACACCAAAACTTCGATCCCACACAACTATGGGATTGAGGTCATCAATCCCACAGATCTGTGGGATTACAAACTAATGGTGACTTTCACCAACGACCCCTAACTCTTAGGTGCTACCTAAGAATTCTTATGTAGCACCTAACGTGAATTTTCGTTTCACCACCTACATAAGAGTTACCTAAGACGCTAAGAGCCCCCTAATTCTGGGGAGCCGATTTCCGCCACCTAAACGAATACTTAAGAAACAACTGTCAAAATGACAGTCTGTAGCCATTGGTAGAGCCATTTATTAGCGTGAGCGTAATATTGTCAATTGTGTCTATAATTTGAATTTTTCGTCGATATTTAATTGATATTTATTTTGAAAATAAAAATGAATACGATTAATACCGTAATGGATACAATAAATATTGTGGAAATCGTTGAGGAGACAAATACACGCCGACCGAGAATCATTCGTGAAAGACCAGATTTCATTTTGAAGTATGACAACAAAGATTTTTTTATGCGTTTTCGGGTTCAGAAAACAAGAGCAATTTATATTTTGGATAAAATTGAGCATACTATAGAATATCCCGAAGATAGGTTTGTTATTTATTTCTAGTTGAAATATAATACTTATATATACTGTCAGAAATTCACAAATATAAAACAATACTTATGTAATTATACCTTTTAGGAATGATGCTGTATCGCCTATAAAACAACTACTTATAGCACTACGTTTTTATGCGACTGGAGACCATCTTTTATCCATAGGTGATTTGGGAGGTGTAAGTTTGAGCACTGCAAGCCGCATAGTAAAAAGAGTGTCATGTGCGATCGGAACTCTTAGGTCTGAATTCATACGTTTTGCAGAGAATGAAGATGTAAGACAAAATTTGAAACAAAGTTTTTATAAAATCTCACGATTTCCTTCAGTTCTTGGAACGATTGACTGCACACATATCAAAATACAATCTCCAGGTAAGAAAATATGCAATTGTGAAACTTTTTATTTTATATGTCTATTTTGTTATTTAATGAATGTCATATCTTACAAAAATTATCAATCTTGAAATTGATTTTTCATATAAGTAAGTATACTGACTTGCATTAATTTATCTTTCCTCATAAGTTCGGCAGTTGTTATTATATTTTCAGCAAATATTGTCATATTTTATACTTACAGGGGGCGAGGATGCTGAAGAATTTCGGAATAGAAAAGGATATTTCTCATTAAACGTCCAAACTATCTCCAATAGTCAGTTAGAGATAATGAATGTAGTCACTCGGTGGCCAGGAGCTGCGCATGACAGTGCTATATTTACCAATAGCAAAATTCACGAGAATTTCGAAAGAGGAGTATATGGGACTGGCTATTTATTAGGTGACAGCGGTTATCCATTAAAGGTTTGTATTTTATATTAGTTTAAGACAACAGAAAAACCATAAAAAAACTTTCTCTATAACATTTACAAATTTGATGAGTATTTTTTTTCTTTGCAAACTAAAACAAAAAATGTTTTGATAAAATTGATATCTTGGGGCCTAGCCAAGATGACAAGTTAAAAGTTAACGTTTGGAGAAACGTTCGTGGGTTGGTCCGGCGTGACATAAACAAAAGTCATATCCCATACAAAAAAAATAATGCACGAACCAACCAACCAACGTTTCTACAAACGTTTACTTTTAACTTGTCATCTTGGCTAGGCCCCCATATCAGTTTTAGGCAATATTTATTTTGTTAATATTTTTAATACTTACATATAAGTAAATTAACTTTTTTCTTGTTTTTCAATTAGAAATGCATTATTTTTATTCTGAACAAATTAATGTTTTGTTTTGAAAGAGATGAATATTATGAAACACAATAATATTATATAATGAATTAAATATAATGATATATTAATGGTTAGAGTAAGACACAAATGGTACAAGCAACATTTATCAATAGTTTAAGAAAATCATACATTTATCTATATTTTAACTAAGAAAAAACAAAACATACTTATCAATATTTTAATTAAGAAAAAACATACATTTATCAATATTTTAATTAAGAAAAAACATACATTTTAGAACATACATTTATCAATATTTTAATTAAGAAAAAAACAGCTGATCTTTTTTTGTCTACTATATATAATTTTTCAAAACTTCGTTAAGGGATGATGAATCTGAAACAGAAAAAACATTTGGTTATATAAATAAAATAATACTTAAATGTTTTTCTAATTATAATATACATTTCTATTATGTTACTCAAATAAAATTTTGAAAATAATAAATGATAATGTTTTAACATTTTAGGATTATCTTTTGACACCTTATTTAAATCCACAAACTGAAGGAGAAAGGAAATATAATGATTCTCATATTAAAACTCGCAACACTGTTGAACGTCAATATGGAGTTTTGAAAAAACGCTTTCCAGCTTTAGCTGTTGGCTTGCGTTTGAAATTATGTACTGCTGAAAGAGTAATAATGGCATGCTGTATTTTGCATAACATATGTGTAAAACTAAATGAAGTGGAACCTCCCAATGAAGGTTTGATTGTTAACAAATGGATATGAGTAGAAATTTTAGTTGGACAATACTTCGCTAATTTATGAGGACAAATGTTTATATATCAATTTTTAAATACTTTTCTTTTCATTTTTGATGTCTTAAATATACTTTATTATAAAGTTAGAAATAAAATAAATAATATACCATTTATCTTCTTTAGAATATTTTCCCTTATTGCAATATCATATTCCAGCTTTTTTTGGTTTAATTTAGAATTTTTCAATTCTTCCTCTTTAATCTTCATTGTAATATTATGTACTTCCAAAGCCCTTTTCTCTGAATTTGTAAGAAATTCAACCTTTACTTTTTCAGATTCTCCTGTTCTTTCATTTTCAATTTGTAGTCTTGGCCTTTTTCTAGATGCCCACGATTTGATTGAATTTTTCTCACATATTTTTTCTTCCTGTAAATCAAAATATTCTTTAATCTATTTGTAATAATTAATAAATGTAAATAAATTTTATTTTCTTAAGATATTTACTTATTTTGGAACTTTTTTTTTCAACAATGATGAATAATATAAATTAATATATTTTATTTATTTATAATAAACATGATATTTTACATAAAGAGACAACAATAAAACATGATATTTTACATAAAGAGACAACAATAATAAAGGTATTTAAAAAAATTTAAATATTACATATATTTAAGACAGAGGCAATGGAATGGTACACATACACATCCAGACCATTGACACTCTCTTGCGCTTTGCTGTCAATCAGAGCTGCACAAAGTGGATTCAGCACAATTGATTATACACTTCCTAACATACATGCACAGGCACTCTCCATTATACTGAACCATGTAACATACACACACATACAGTAAACAAACAGCAAGTCATAAGAAATGAGAAAAATGTTATTGTGGTTGATTTGATTCAATGATCCATAAGGTTATTTCCCTTTTGAACCATTGCTAGTGATTGATATTTTTAATAGAATCTGGGATGGTATTGTAAACACTGGGAGCTTGATATGAATAGTGTCGCTGAGCAAGGCTAGTGTTTGGATGAGTGATATGGTAATTTAAGTGAGAGATGACGTACGTGTAAATCTTGTTTGTTGTGTTCGTGTTTTATCGGTGTCTTTAAATGTGAAGTAGCAAATAAGGCATTTAGTGTAGAGTTGACTTTGAAGTTTTCAAAAAGGTTTCGAGTAGGGTATCTTATAGGGGGGGACAAAATAATTTTGATTACAAGTTTTTGACTCTTATAAAGAGAATCTAATATTGAATTTGCGCAGTTGTCCCAAATAAGAATGCCATAAGTAATGTCCCAAATAAGAATGCCATAAGTAATGATGGATTGACAAGAGTGCGTAGTAAATAGTTTTGATAGTTTAATGGTCGACAATATTTTTTATACTCCTGAAGATAAATACATACTAACTGACGTGTTCTTTTATTGACATGTTCTATATGTTTATCCCAAGGGCCTGCCTTGAACAAAATCTTCATACAAAATCTGTATGTACTTCTGAAGCCTGCACGAACTTAATTGTTGTACCAAAACCATTTGTAAAAACATGAAGATAAAATATTGTTATTTTTAAGTTGGCAACAGTTGTCATTTTTCTATGGTTGACACTTGAAATTTGATCAGTTTGTAAACTGTACTGCTTATTGCTATATCGCTTACAAGCTGCCATTATTTTTCGAAATACTTACTTATCTGTTCTTATCTTACAAAATGGGTCGAAATTGCTGTATAATAAATTGTGGAAACAAATACGGTATTGACAAATCAATATCATATCACAAGTAAGTAATTACAATATATTTTTTCCCCCATATTTAAACTACCTTGATTTTCTATGTTTTAAATATAACAATTATAGAATGAAATACTCACATAAAAAATTAAAGTACAGATAATATTAATAGCATCATTTTTATTCCTCCAAGATTAATAATATTGGCTCGGTTGTTTTTACCAAAAATACGACGCTACTTTTTAGGTTAAGGTCAATAAAAATTCAAGATATCTAAGATCATTTCTTGTTACCGTAATACATTCAAAGTTTTGTTTTTTTTAATCTGTGTACCTAAAATATATTGCTTTCCGTGTATATTTGTTAATTAGTATTTCATTCCGTCTCCTATTTTTCATATTAGCTCATTTTTTCGCAATTCGCAATGTCATTTTACGCAAATCAAACATGTCTGATCATGTGATGTCTGTCTATGAGTTCCGTTGCAGTAGGGTTGGGCAATATTATTAGTAGGTCATTATTAATTCCTCCAAGAACATTTCTCTAATTTCCAATCTAAACAACATTGTTAATTGAGGAACAACTTTATGCATTTATTAGATTATAATACATAATAAATATATAAACTGGGATATATAGCGCCGTAGATATAAAAATTAATCAAATATGACCAAAAAGCATAGATATAAAAATTAATCAAATATGACCAAAAAGCATAGATATAAAAATTAATCAAATATGACCAAAAAGCATAGATATAAAAATTAATCAAATATGACCAAAAAGCATAGATATAAAAAATTAATGGGATATTTTTTTTAATTGTGTATTTATTAATATGGTTTTTTTTGCAGATTCCTTAGCGATCCGCAATAATATTTACTTTGGATAGGTGCCGTTAGAAACATCTCCAGAAGAATAACCCCATATTCTTGTATTTGTTCCTCCCATTTCAAGGCTGGCGAAATAGATAGGAGTGGTTATATTTTGAAACTAAAAGAAAACGTAGTTCCATCGGTTTTCTTCTCATCGATTGATGCTCCAGTACAAACTGAGGTAAGTTGCGAAATTCATAAAAACAAATACCTATAAGTAAATATTTTTTTAATAAAATATCTTTTTATATTCTCAAGTATCGAATTATCGTGAAATATGGTGGTACATTTCAACAAAATAAAATGCAATATGTCATATTTATAATTGAGTCGAAAATTTACTATAGTGAATAATTTCTTTTTTCTAATTGCTTCTCGGGCAACTAACAGGTACTATGTCAAATATTTATTTAAAACGCACCCAATAACAAGTTGTCACATTCTGGAGACTTATGATATTTATCGAATTTCAGGAAAAAATATAGATGTAGACCACGATTGAACTGATCATATTTTGAAAAATAATATTATTACTTAAAATAAATAAAATCTCAATTTTTTTTACTTTTTCCACATAATAAATTTGTTTGACCATTGAGGCGTTTCGCTCGAAAAAGCATCTACAGAATGGTAATTGATCATATTTTTTTTTCTTTTTTCAGGAATTTCTAGCAAATTTGCCCGGTACGTCTTCAATGCCAAGCGTTTCATCATCCAGTTGCACTCCAGTAGAATCATTGGCTAATAGAACTGGCGGATTTTTTTTTGTAAATAAAATATATTTCAGCCTATATCTTTGTTTATTTTGTACAACCTCCATTGTCACTCAACATTAAATAACGATGTAAGTCCCTTAATTAAAATGCAACGAACGGAACTTTTCGTTATTTTTTGTGTGTTTTTAGTTTGTAGACCTGAATTTTTCGTGTTTATTGATTTTTAAAAGCAGCGTTATTTTTTTACAAAATCGATGTTAAAGTAGTATTATTGTTAGGAAATCGATGTAAACAGCATTTCCCATTGAAATACATTTATCTAAAAAAATAATATTTACCATTAAATACATTGAAAGTGGGTTTTGTCGATTTCACCCACAGAAATTTTATTTCATTAATTAATTTAATTTTTCAATAATACTCTTTGAATTCTGCATATTGCAAATCTAAATTTCGTTTATTTTTCTAAAACTTGAGAATTCGCGTTAATCACGAAAAAAATATGCAATTCGTGAATAAAATCGAGTTTATCGCAAACGCTAAAAATCCAAGTTTCTAGTTATTGGGCATATTAATTTTTGCATTTTTTTTTCATTATAAAAAATTACTAGCGAAGCGTTTTTTATTGTATTTTACCAAAAGACAAACGCACCGCTTGTATATTCGTATAGTTATCAAATATGCACATGTACATTTAATTGACAAAAAAAAACCCAAATTTCAATTGAAGAATATAATATTTGGTTTACGAAAAACTCTAATAGGCGAGTTTTACAAATTATTCAAACTAAAATCTCTAATTTCATTGATGTAAATTTAGTTTCTTACATAATAAATGAAATTTTTATTATCTGCTGTCGTAGATATGTATATGTTAATGAAATTGTGTAATGTATATGTATTTATAATAAAAAACATATTTTGGGAATTCACATTAATATTATATGTCATTTCCCATCCCTACTGTCTAAACCCGCTGGTCGTTTATTCTAGCAATTGTTACATTTTATTATTGTCATATTGAGAAGGGTGTATTTACGTTTCTTCTGTTTTATCTTATGTAGACCAAATGTCAAACGAATCTGGCGTCAAATATTTCGCATATGGGCGCCTCCATCATATTAACTCCTCCAAGGTTTATCCCATCTAAGTGATGAGTCTATGGTTACTCCTAAACATTTGATAGAGTCTGCTCTCTCCAGAGGTAAACAGTGACAAGGTACACCATTATGACAGTCATAAATAGTTAATGTATGATTTTTTTAAATTACTAAATTATTATAAAAACTTTGAAATTATTATTAATTACCTCAGGAGGAATTTCGATGACTATTGATTCTTCGAGTGAACTACATGCCTGTGGCATGTAGTTCGATGTTGTTCGAGGAGTCGATGTTAAAGGTTCTGAAATATACGATAACATGGTAAGAATATAATATTATATTAAAGATATATATTGATTTCATTGAGGGGATAAAAACTGGGGACGTAAGTGAATGTATACAATAATATTTTAGATGGGTCGGTGGCAGAGCAGTTAGCGCGCTGGGTTAGTAATCCAGCGGTCACGAGCTCGAATCCTGCCTCGACCGATTTCGTTCACCTATAGCACAAGCATTTATTTGCTTATTTTAGGGAACGTAGGAAGATGTATATGTACTTGTTTAACAAGGACATATTCATTTTTATTAAAAAAAAAATATATATAACAGTTCAAAATGGCTTTAGTACAAATATATATGGTGTAGAGGTAGGGGCGAGAAGCCTGCCTGCAAAGTCTTTATACTTTAAGGATCTGGGTGAGTGTGATTTAAATGATAAAGAAACTACGATTGCCTTTCTCTCCTGTATCTTATCTTAAATAATGCAATTAATTTACCAGAGAATTCTCCAAGTGAAATTGATCCCTGTGGCATCTGAGTCAATGTTGAAGTTTCTGCAATATACAATAACATGATAAGAATATAATATTATACTAAAGATGTTTACATATTGATTTCATTGAGCGGATTAAAAACTGGGGACGTACGTGAAGGCATACAATAATATAACAGTTCAAAATGGCTTTAGTACCAATATACATATTATATGGTGTAGAGGTAGGGGCGAGAGGCCTGCCTGCAAAGTCTTTATACTTTAAGGATCTGGGTGAGTGTGATTTAAATCATAAAGAAACCTAAAGGGACATAAATAAACATGAAGGGACGTACGTGAAGGTATATGTATTCTTAAAATAATAATGCAATTAATTTACCAGAAAATTCTCCGAGTGAGATAAATCCCTGTGACATCTGAGTTGATGTTGAAGGTTCTGCAAAATACAAAGATATAAGTATATTTAAAAATTTTACATTTTTATTTCACTGAATGGATAAAAATTGGTTGATAAAAGCAAGGTGTAATAAAGACAAAATCCAGCAAGTATAACATTTGAAAAGGAATTGTACTCAATTATGTATTTTTAATAGTATAATAAATATACTACTCCATTATTCAAAATACAATACATCCATTATTCAAAATAATGGATGACACGACCATGTGAACGACATCCTTGAAGAGGGATACATAAGAACCTTGAACAATATACGAGCGTGAATGTTAATGATGCCAATACGTGTCATGATAGTAAAATGTGGCATTCAGTTCTCTCTGCCTATCGCGTAAGGGACATGCGTGATGTATTAATCCTTAAACAATGCAATCAATTTACCTGAGAAATTATCCACATCGCAGTCATCAACTTCCATCAAACCAGTGCCCGCTCTACCGATGACTCCCAAAACCTGGCAAAGTACAGGATCATACTTTGGTTCCTCGGAAGGTCCCCCACCAATTTTGAATGAGTTAATTCTTTCCTTTGCTTTGTGGACTTTTGCTTCGCTTCTCATTTTCTCCCACATTTTCTTCAAAGATTCACTAGACCTGATAGAATGAATTTTTTATTAGCATTTAAATATACAGTTACCTGCATAGTTGATTCATGTTAATTTTACATAAAAAATGCTTATATTTTACCTTCGTACAACACCTGTTGCATTAAACATCTCACTGATGTCCAGCCATCCCTTTTCTTTTGCTTTATTAGATGATCCATCTGTTCTTTTATTTAAAATGGTCGTTTTAAACAGTTTAATCAAGGACAGCAGTTTCAACCTCTCATCGACGGTAAAATTTGGTTGCCGTTTTCTTTCGTTTGGCATTTCCTAAAATACAAGACAAAAATGCTAAATTATGTCATCAATATTCATGTATAACATTATTGCATTTTTAGGCATTGAATATACGTATTATACTATAGTTATAGCACAAGTAATACTTACTTATAAATGAGAAAACTATAATCAACTAAACGAAAAACTTAATTGTTTGGAAATATCGAGCATAACCTCGCGTAACCACAACGTAATTGACAGAAAGTGACAGTCATAGAAAAAACATGATGCATTCCAAATACAAATGTTGCCACTGTATAAACAAAAAAAGTCGTTTTGAATTCCTAGCTAGGGAACAGATATAATAGACTGGTGAAAACCAAACGATAAGTTAGGGGCTACCTAAGCTTAGGTGATACCCAGCTATGTGACTGTTTAGGTAACGTTGGTGAAAGTCACCATAAGTGTCACAAGTTAAAATTTCAACCGAAAAAATTAGCATTTATTAATGAGAACATGATTGACAAACTATATTCTGCATTCAGCACGCAAGTCATGTAAATCCTGGAATATTCATGCGTAATTGGATTCCCCACTCTCAACATTCACAAAGGGAAGATATTTAAAATAAAAGAAGTGTTCATTTTTTTCTATTTAATAGTGTTACTTGCGCTTTACTTAAAATGTTTAATATTTCATTTTTTGTTTCTACTAATAATATAGGGTCCTCTTTTATTTCTTCCAGACAACTTTCTATATATGTTGCAAAGCATTTATTATTTGACTGAGGTACTTGGCTATTTGTGTTTTGTTGTTTGTTCAATTTTTCTATGGAATTAGATATACTCTGCAACATTGCGATGCATTCTTTGGATACATTTTCCGATATTTTTTTTCTTTTTGAATAAGGTGCACTTTGGTGTTCGGGCGAACTTTGAAATACTTCTAACTGTAAAAGAAATGCATAAATGCATTAGAGTACAATATTGATTGGATTAAAAGTTATAAATACTTCATCACTTGGAAAATTTATTTTTAATTTGACTGAACATCGTTTCAGAGACAACAGGAAAATTTATAGCCAATCCATTAGAGTTAAAGTGTAACTTAAATAAGTAACTCCCAAACTATGGAAACATTATCAATATCCAATTTTTTTTTTTAAACAACAACGAATAAATTCCTTGAACTAATAGACGGAGAACCTGCAACTGCTATACGTACATATCAACTTACGAACCAAAGTGTCTGTAAATGGAAGACATGATTTCTGATCACACTTTATACTAAAGGGTGTTTTTTTTAGAGGTATAGAACTTTGAAATGGAATAAAACAAGGATGAATTTTGAAAATTGACATGAAATTGACTATTCAAAAGATAATCTTTTGGCATTATAATTTAAATATGATTTCTGGCATATGATTTCTGGAACGTGAAATTATGCAGTTACCAAACATTTCCTTCAGCAAATCAATTGTGGCACGAGCTGTATGACCGTCTTATTGAAATCACCAGCTCCTGCACATCATGGTTGTTCAATTGAGCAACGAAAAAGTCAGTAATCATGTCTCTATAGCGGTTACCATTGACTGTAATGTTCTGGCCAGCATCGTCTTTAAAGAAGTATTGACCAATGATTCCGCCAGCCCATAAAACACACCAAACATTCAGTTTTTCTGGATGTAACGGTGTCTCAACATATACTTGAGGATTATCTTCACTCCAAATACGTCAGTTTTGTTTATTGACGTAGCCATTCAACCAAAAGTGAGCTTCATCGCTAAACAAAATTCTCTTATGAAAATCGGGATCAAAAGCAATCTTGTTTTAGGCCCATTCACAAATCTACGCCTTGTTATGTGGTCGTGTGGCTTCAATTCTTGCACGAGTTGGATTCTGTAAGCACGCAAACCAAGATCATTCCGCAAAATCTTCCATAAAGTGGATGGACACATATCCAATTCCTGTGCACAATGGCGGATAGACTGATTCGGGTCTTCTTCTACGCTACGCTCTACAGCAGCATTGGTTTCTTCTGTACGCACTGTACGACGTCTCTGTGGAAGTGGATGCGTATTATCATTTAGAGTAAATGTTTTACAAAAACGGTCCATAGTTAGTTGAATTAATTGCTCTGATGGAAGATTATGTTGACCGTAAAATGGACGTAGTGCACGATACGTATTTCGAACAGAACTATTATTTTTAAAATAAATTTGCACAATTTGGAAGTGTTGTTCAGGCATCAGTCTATTCATGTTGAAATGCCAAACCAAACTAAACACAAATCACTTGACAGCTGACAAAATGGCCGCCAGTTAAAACAGTGTTGCCAACTTAAAGCTCCAAAAAAAACACCCTTTATAACTGACATGTTAAAATAGCAATTTTCCACAGTCTGTTATCTACGAAAGCTACCAGGTTTATACTATCAAATAATTATTACCTGATCTGGGGGGCAAGTCTGGTTCGACCGGCGAAATCAAAACCCTAGTGATTACCCATATCATGGATATTATTATCGTATGGAGTTCTATGACATCTAAAGATATTGTACAACTCCATATAATAATTATATCCATGATATGGGTAATCACGAGGGTTTTGATTTCGCCTATTACACCAGACTTGCCTCCCCGGTATCCCCTTAGAGAAAAAAATCTGCCTTTATAATATGACGTAAGTCTGGCAGTCACTAGCTCTTGCTCTATATACTCTATAAGCATAAATGCTTGTACTATAGATTTATATATTCTACCAATGTAATTAAATTTGTATGGTGTTGTTTACATCTAAAACCAAATTTGACATTTTACATTTAATGTCTCCTTTATATTTTTTTTTATTTTTATTAAAATTACAATACATATACAAAATATAAAACAATCAAACTATATAGAGAAAGATGCACAGTAAAAAACATATTTCCCTTTACCATAGTGCAAGCACTCGTGTGTAAAGGATAATACAATAGTTTTTTTTTCTGTTGTACAAATATATCTTGAGAAAATGTAGGTATAATCTTGAGAAAATGTATGTAGGTCTTGTAGTCTCTTAAGGACTTTATGAATTTCTAAATGTGTAATTATAACACATCAGCTATGCTAACAACATACTTCATCAATATGATATTTAAAATTAGCCAAGTGCATGGAAAAATCGACCCGATAAAAAACAAAAACAGTTTGACAGTATTGAAGTACCTTTACATTTTGCAACAACTCGTCGTTCATCATATCGTCACTGTTTGGACTGTTGGGATCGTCTTTGACCATCGGAGGAAGAGGGGATCCGGGAGGATCACCCAGATCGTCGCTGTTCATGTCCATATCAACATATATCGGATCACTGCCAGACTTGTCATCCTGTGTGCTGCCAGATCGCATCCTCACAAAGTCATTCAGGAAGGAGACCTTGTCATAGTACCACAGGGATGGAACGTAATCCTGAAACAAAAGATATCGTTTTAGTGATTTATTTTTATTATTGACAAACTTTTTTTTTTATTATTTTTTTTCTCAATAGAGACGAAGTTGGGATATTGTAGAAGAACCAGGAACTCGAGGCACCTAAAAGAAAATTAAAAAAAAAAGTTTGTCAACAAAAATATAATTTGACTCCCGAAAGGGAAAAAAATCCAATGTTTGCGTATATGCAATTTTAAAAAAATATTTGATTTAGAGATTTATTTCCTAGATAAAACAAGATAGTTAACCTCCAAGTGAGTATGGCCGTACCCGTACGGCAAGAAATGTCATTGTAAATTGGAGTATGGCCGTACCGGTACGGCCAAAGAAATGAAGTGAAGATTTTTTTTGCTAGAGTAAGAATATTTTTGACACCGCAACCAATAGTTGAAGACACCTGAAATAATCATACGATTTTTCAATATATAGTTTTGGTATGATGTACATATCTATATGGAGTGAATTATTTTAAATATAAAAATTTTAAATAAAAATTATTACGTTTACAACTCCTGACACATTAATCGGGTAAATTTTTTTTACCATTTTTCAAAGTTTTTATTGAAAAATCGTATGATTATTTCAGGTGTCTTCAACTATTGGTTCCATTTCTGACATTTACTTACGAATAAAGTCTGTACAACCACAGCTGTACCGGTACGACCATACTTCGATTTGCAATGACATTTCCCGCCGTACGGCCATACTAACTTAGAGGTTAATAAAATTAAATGACAAGAGAACATCACTAGTGTGTTATAAAATGGATATAGTTTAAAGTGACAGTTCTGGTGGACACATTTTAGATTTTAAGGTTCATTCAAACTTTGATTTGTCTTCGGAATTGAACCCATTGTTTATTTTATACTGATCTAGTTTCTATTGAAAATAATTTTTCTTAGCAAAAAAATCCTAACATTTGTGAAAATTCTTAAATCTGTAAAGGAATTGTTAAGTTTGTGTATAAAAAATCTTTTAAATATGACTAATCAGTAACAAAAATTTCATTACATCAAAACCCATGTATAATATTGGTAATAGAACAAACATAACAATTTATCCGAATTTATTTAAAATATGTTAAATGTACTTGCGAATCTTGCTTCATCTTATTCAATTTCGCCACTTGTCCTGCGTAAGCAGAGCGAACTGTGTGTATTTTTTTCTTGACCTCCACTATACTCGTTGTAGGACGATATTTCTTGATTATTTGAGTTATTTCATTTTCAGCTCTTCGCCGCTCAAATCTATTGTGATACGAGGAATGTTTCCAGTCGTACAATAAAGGTCGGGCTTTGTAGGCCTCGATAAGAATCAATATGAGATTGTTTTCCCACTTCATTATTTATTTACATTTAACGTGTTTTCTTTTAAACACAATTTAAAATGCCAGATCAAGATTAAAAACATCACAATAACAAACAATACGCAAAATAAACACAAGGAAACAAAAATATAGAAAAATATAATCAAAGTTATCAAACCGCAACACCAAATACATAAACGTCACATTTTCTATGGTGAACCACAAAGGGTATGTTCCAAAAATACATTGAAAATAGGTAAACAATCGGTAAAATACCCTTCAGCACTGACGTGAATATGCGCGGGTTTTGTTACAGAATTATTAACATTTAGCATCTGATAAAAACAATTTGTATGCATAGTAAAATGCGCCGTGCATTTTTTTCAGCTAATATAGAACCACATGCGGGTTTAATGGGACGGTATAAATTATAATTTATTTTTTCGGGCATAAAAATAACACGGTAAGTATATACGAGTACACACTCAAATAGTAGTAGATTTTCGTATTACTTTGAAAATTGAGTTGTGTTCGTTTCGTATTCATAGCAAAATTATCTCTTAGAATAACATTCTGTGTGATTTTATACGCGGCGAAACATTTTAAGTCCATGTAAAAATTAGGGATTTTATTAAATTGTTCACTTTAAGCCCCTTGTAGACTGGCCAAAAATGTCCAACGAGTCGTTATATTTCAAGGAATGTTTTTTGAATATAGAATAGAACGCATTACCTAAAAATCAAATTATTAGAACGTGCTAATTTCGCATTAACAAAATGGATCTTAAATTGATGTATTATGTAAAACTGTAAAAAAAGATTAGTCAATAATTTGTAAGGATTTTTCGTCACCGTGTCAAGCATCAAGTCACTTTTTTTACTCATATTCCGATTCGAATATGACACGGAGTAATAACTCGTGGTCAGGCTAGTTTTGCAAAGCATTGTTTAGATGGGTTGTTGGCAGAGCTGTTAGCGCACTGAGTTTGTAATCCAGTGGTCGCGAGTTCGAATATTGCCACGACTTTTACACAATGTATATGTACTTGGTCCAAGAACATATTCATTCTTTAAAAAAAAGAAGAGAAAAATAAATAAATAAATAAGTACGAATAGGTACCATACCGTAACGCTATTTCCCTATTTGGGATAGGCAGAGAGAACAGAACGCCAGACTTCTCTCTCTTGACAAATATTTATCCCTTCATTCACGTCCACGCATCGTCTCATACACGCTCTTCTGTTATTTTTACTTCTAGCGTATCCATCTTTCAAAATTCCATTTATGTGATCGTGCCAACTATTCCTTGGCCGACGTGTTCTTTTCGCTTCTCTTTTATCAGTCTTACATAATTTTCTTTTACATTAAAAATTGTATGAGAAATAAACTTACAGCTCCGTGAAGCATATTTTGTTTGATCTTGTTCACCTTTGTTAATTCAACACAGTAAGTTTTGCGAATGGAATTAATTTTCTTCCTCACATCCTCTGCCGTTATACCGGGTCTTATATCACTGAGGATTCTCTCTATCTCATGTTCAGCATTCCGACGCATCCCCCTATTTGTATAAAGTGGATGCCTCGTGTCGTACATATACGATCGCTCTTTATAAGCTTCAATAAGCATTGAAATGGCACTTCTACTCCAGTTTGACATTGATATTAATTAAAAAATCACAAACAATAACTAGTTTTCATAAATAAACCTTAATGAACCGCGGGACACAACAATATTTCATCGTTTTTAACCAAGAATGTATAATAATATTGACACCTGATACAAACGTCAAATCAAATACTATTTTTTCTATGAACAAATTGGCTGTTTCACGCGTGTCTCGATTAAACCATTTTTTAACCCAGGATTAGTCGCGGTCCATTCCCACGTCTTTATTTACTCCTCACTAACCAAAGGGGATATAGAGGGGAGTTATGAATTTACAATTTTTAAGGCTATTTTTTTTATTTCAGATTATCAACTAGTATCATGCTGAGATTGTATTCTGAAAGTTTCATCACAATTTATGAGTGAACTGTGTGCTACATGTAATGGTGTGTTTATTCTACTTTATTGATTAGGTATAGATTAAAGTACTCATTCAATTATTTTCAAATTTTGCAAATTTGTATACATAATACTCACTTAGATCACAATAGATTTTGAAGGATATCTGAATAATGCTTCTAATTTTTTTTAACTGTCAAATATTTCAAAGCGACCTTAAGCTCAGAAAACTCGTAATTTGTTATTTTTATTTTCAAATTGGAAAAAAGGCAAATCATTTTCATAAAATGGCATTGAAGAATTATATAAAATGCTGAATATTTTTCATACAAAATTTGAATACTTTATGGAGTGACTAAGAGTTTAGCGTCTGACCGCAACCCACTCGTTTTAAAATGCATCACGTTTTATCGGTGTGCAGTTTTTTGCTTCGTTCCTTTGTATATTCCTCGCTCGCACTATGATAGTGGTGCATCGCAATTTTTACTTCAATTACTGTCGAGAAAGTGCTCAGTAAGGACTTCGAAAAAGTGCTTTGGTCAAAAAGAGCATATCGCGATTAATAGAGAATACTTATTAGTTATTTGTTTATTTATTGAATAATTGATTACTTTTTTTACTATTTAAATATGAAAATAATTTAACAATTGGTAATATCGAGAGACTTCACTGGTCCATATGCTGGTAACTGATTTGTGCTTATATATTGTAGATATGTCTGTTTGTAATCTATAAAATAAAATAAAAAATACTTTTTTCGTAAATAAAGCATTTTGAAAATTATTGATTTAAACCTTAGATTATATATGATACAGATACCTAGTCAGCGCAATGAAAGTATGACAACAAAAACTAAGAACAATGTTCTGAGTTTCACTAGCCTGGCCGTATACGTACACCTACCGATACGCACACCTACATAATACGTCCACCTACCGATCTACCGCCTCACACACACATGTAAAAAAAACTTGTCATACATTTGAATTTGAAATTTGTACTACACGCGGCTTGTGTACCTTATAATTCTATGATTTAAACATAAATACCATTTTTTGTATCTCATTTAACTGCAGTTCACTTTTGTTTAATTGTACAAAATATTATATATCCTACTTTGTTTTGAGATGTTTTTGAAAAAATTTAAATTCTTTGTTATTTTTTAAATAGGTATGCATATTCCTTTTTTTTTACTCTCCACACTATATAGGAATAGGGGAGAGTCATGATTTCGCAAAATGTAAGCGTATTTTTTTATTTTGTATTCTTATGGTTAGTTTGTAGTACTTACTATTATTTTATTTTATTTAAAGTACACAAAAATATGTGAAACAATGTTATTGGGTGTACACATTGAATTATAATGTACAGAAGCCGCGTGTAGTACAAATTTCGAATTCAAATGTATACCAAGTTTTTTTTACATGTGTGTGTGAGGCGGTAGATCGGTTGGTCTACGTATTATGTAGGTGTGCGTATCAGTAGGTGTACGTATACTAGAAATTGGTCTGTTTCAGTGTAGTTTTAGTTGGCATACATTCATTGCGCTGACTAGGTATCTGTATCATATATAATCTAAGGGTGTACAGTTTGTTGTATACTCTTTTATATTTATCATGTACTTTTTTTCTGTTCTCCTATTTTGTTTCCTAATCAAAATAAATTATATACCCTTTTTAACAAATTTTTAATAAAATGTTATGTTTTTGAAATATGATTTGAAAATATAATTGAAATATGTAATGGACATAATCTTATTAAGTAAGTACATTTAATGCATCTGCTGGGAAACCACACCAAAGGTTTAGAGGAAGAAGAATATAGTTATTATATTATCAGCTAAATAGATTGCAACTGGTGTTTATCGCAACTACGAGGATTATCTGTATGGATAATAAAAGATGATACATAACAAGTTGCACTGGATAAAGTGTCAGATCTTCAAATCTCAGAACTACATTCAAGAATACACCATCATAAAGACGTCTAACATTAAGATCCTCATAATCACAGAATACCAATTATTTAAGAGAATGAGATAATAACCGATAAAGCTGTTTTTATACTATCGTATTGTCAGTGTAAACGGACCTACTCAATGAAATAAATTGCCCTCTGATAAAAGCAGTCTTGTGGCTTGAAGTAAGTTAATTCTTTGTTTTGCAGAGCCAATAATAGAGCAAAAGCACCCTTGAATTTGTGGTTGGGTTATACCATAGGTTTTCATATAATATACTAGATGTCGAGTTAGCAAATTTTGTATGAATCAAAGTGACGTCAGTCGGCGGCCATTACGAAAAGACAGGAACTATCGCCGTGGTTCAGAAAAATAGAAGATCAATACAGTGATGCTAACAATGACCTTATAATATTATCTTTGCCTAAACTAAAGATTCCATATATAATAAATTTAAAAAAAAATCAAATTGTTTTTAACTTTAATAGGGCACTACGTTGGAACGCGCAATTTTTAAAACGTTAATTACAAGCGCCAAAATTGTTAAATCATATAGCAAGGACATAGATTTTTACTATAATATTCTAGATGTCGTAGTTAGCAAATTTTGTATGAATCGAAGTGAGTCATTTTTCCGGGGGATTTTTAACATTTTGGTTCCAGACCACATAATTTTTCTGTAGAGAATAACGACTAATGTGAATTGTTTTCGGAAATATTTGTCGAAAAAAACATTTTAATTGTTATGATCTAGGATGTGTTGAAATGTAAGGAAAACTGAAATATGTTGCCAACCAAAACGTCAAACGCGCGATATTCCATGACTCACTTTTTGCACAGAGTAGGTACTACATCTAGTATATTATAATAAAAATCTATGAGTTTTGTGTCTTTGAAGACTAAATTAAATAAATAAATACTAATGGAAATAAACTCACCATTTTTGAAATTATATATAATGTGTACAATTTACTAACAACAAATGTAATTCATTTAAACTTAAATTATTTTTAGCACTTACTTCAAAACCCTTACAAGTTTCCCTCATTTTCTTTTGCTTTGCTCTTTCATTATTGTAAGTCGTGCGCAATTGGTGAATTTTTCTCTTGACTTCTTCTGCATCAGTCCCCGGTCGAACCTTATTCAAGATTTTTGCTATTTCTTCTTCACCTCTTCGCCGCATTCCACGGTTATTATACAGGGAACATTTTCTATCGTACATGTAAGAACGCATCTTGTATGCTTCTATTAAAACCAGCAAAGCCTCCTTTGTCCATTTTAATGACGACATAATAAAAACACCTATCAGAAAATGATCGACTAACCTAGAGGGTCAGAATTAACAAATAGTAGGAAATTCTAATTTTAAATTGTAAAAGATTGATTTAAGATGAAAACAATTTCAGACTTAAATGTTATTAATGTCTAAGAAGAGTAATCCAATATATAAACACCATGAACGTTTCAAATTGACATTTCTACTTTTTCTACTAATGTATCTTCGAAAATGTCAATACTCTTCTATATGTCAAAATGTCAATACATCATTAATTTTTAGGTTAAGTATAAATACTTAGATAAATACCATAGAATAAAATAGAAAAAAATGTAAAAAGACTGTTCCTCAATAAATTAGTTCACAACTCTCACAAATACATATTTTTTGTCACTGGATAGGTAAAGGACCGCATCTACTGTAGTAGATATTGCATTCATCCATCACCCCTCTATCATTAATGCATCTTCTCATACTTGTTTGTCTAATGTCTAAGCTTATTTGCTTATTTCATTTCACTCTTAAAATATCACTCACACGATCGTGTCATTTTTTTTTTGACCCGAATCCTACCTCTTGATTCATTTTATCAGCTTTGTATTTCTTTGGTGTTTTCACTCATTCTCCTTAAGTGGACTGATACATGTTTTATTTTATACTAGTTACATGTAACAGATGAGATCCAACTGTCGATGGCGATAGTATGCAAAATTGAAGAATACTTACCATTGTTTTCTATATAAAACAAGTAGGTATGTATGACAAGATAGAATAGTATGGAGGTCAATCTATTTTTCCTACCCAGAATATGAAAAGTTGTATTTAGTAGGTATCAAACTATTGAGTGAGATATTGTGTAGTGCTTAATGCCTTACAAATTGTATGAAGCGATGTCGTCACTATATTCATTTTTTATAAAAAAATGTTAAAAAAGAATGGGATGTACTACTACAATGTTCAAATAAGAAACAAGTGTATTTATTTATATACGGTGATTGAAATTGTTTATATTATTATATTGTTAATTTTAAATTAAGTTTAATATTTTTTAAATAACTGTGTGTTGTTTTTTTTTCTTTCAATTTACCTATTTTTTTATTTATATAATAAAATAGTATTTATTACAATAAACGCCTTAATAGCTTTTACATATACAAATAAAACAGTATTCAAGCATGATAATGCATACACAAAAAAAGAAAAAAATAATAATAAATGAATATTACAAATAAAAATAAACGTAAAACCATAATGTACAACGTAAAAGGCAAATGCAGAGTACAAATAGAAAAATGGAAAATTTAAATAAAAAAATTCTATAAAATCATGATCATTAAAAAAAGCGAAAAAAAAAAATATTACGAATAAAAGTATGTATCACAATATATTTTTATTTACAAGATATATAGGCATTTTCTTTGAAGAATGAGTAAAACTCAATTACTTTTTGCCAAAAAGAAGTCGTATAACCAGAATTATTTCCAAAAATTCATACATAGTATAAGGAAAAAATCAACAAACAATAAAATGAAGCTAAACACAGATCATATTTGAGATAAAAAAAATGTGTTATTATATGTTATGGATCAGAACGTATAAAGTGCATAGAAAAAGTAATTATCACATCAGCGCAGGCGTAGATTCTTGACATTGTTTTTATCTGTCATAAACGTCAATAATTATAATATTAGTATAGGTTGAAATTAAATAATATTTCGTTGAAATGGATGACATGATCATGGATTATAACATTGACAATACAAATATCTGTAGAATTTGTTTACAAAATGGAAATCTTGAATCGATATTCAAAACAGAAGAGAATATATATTATGCACAAAAAGTAATGTTTTGCTCCTCAGTAATAGTAAGTGTTTATTATACTAAATACACTTTTAATATGACTTCTTATTAATTAATTATCGCCAAATAAAGTTTAAATATCATGTTCAAATATAGTTCTTAATGGTTTTGTATTTATTTCAAAAACTAGTTCTAAACATATTCATTTTAATTTGTTCTGTTATGGTTTACCTGTGTTAAAATACATATATTTAATTACTTTTAAAATGAATTTTCCGTTTTACCGCTTGTTATGATACTTATTGATACTTTGTAGATATCTGCAGAAGACAATTTGCCTTCAGTCATTTGCAACTCGTGTATTGGCAATCTCAACACTGCATATGACTTTAGGCAACTTTGTGAACAGTCTGACAAAGTATTGCGTTCTCGAATCGCCTTTGACTCCTGCAGTATAGATGACTTCAAGATTGAGAGTAAAACATTAGATGTTAAATCAGAGAGTGATGATGGAGGCAATGAAACTAATTGTGATGATTTTGCTCCGTACACGACAGATGGTCCATTATTGTATGCAGAAGTACTTAAGGACGTGGAACAAGATGCTACAAAACTGGAAGGTTTGTTCTTATAAGTTCATCAATTATTGATTATTTCTCTGACAAATTGTTCCACCCGAATTCCCACGGATTTATAACAGACAGAAGTCACATTAATACTGAGTATAAGTATTAAATTATTGATACCTATCAGACGTCCTAAAACAGGTTCACCTAGTTGGATGTCCAATGAGAAATTAAGGGGGGGTTTTTTTCACAGAATAGTCAAATCTGTAGTTATAGTCAAAATATAACTACAGGTTATACATGAAATAGTTATACATCTAAGTGTAGTTATGTCATACTAAGTTAAAGTTACGGCTGTCGCAGGTATAAAGACGTCCAATATTCCATACAAATTGTAAACAATACATTCCGAGCGTTTCCTATCTCTTTCTTGCTCATACTGTATAAAAGATAGAAGATATAGACAGGAATAGACCATCTATCTGAAAAATCAATTAAGCTCCTTAACAATGAATTAATAGCTCCGCTTACATATCTAGTTAACTTATCTATAACTAACGGCATCTTCCCAACGTCTATGAAGACCGCAAAAATTGTACCCATATTCAAGGATGGAAACAAAGACGAAGTAAATAATTACCGCCCAATAAGTGTACTAAACATTCTCTCTAAAATCATAGAAAGAATCATAAAAAATCAACTTACAAACTACTTTGACAAAAACAATATCTGATCAAACAATCAGTATGGTTTTAGAGAAGGAAGGTCTACCTCGGATGCTATTTCTGAAGTCACTGGATATATAACTCAGAATGTTGACAAAGACAATAAAACAATTGGTATATTTTTGGATATTAAAAAGGCCTTTGATACAATATCGCATACTAAACTTTTTGAAAAAATGGAAAAATTAGGGATTACCGGAAATGAGTTAAAATTATTGAAATGCTATATGACAAACCGAAAACAACTAGTCAAAATTCAAGACACTCTGAGTTCGCGTTCCAATATAAACTACGGAATACCTCAAGGAAGCATACTTGGTCCTATCTTATTCCTCATCTACATGAACGACCTATGCAATATGAATATAGGAGGACAAATCATAAGTTTTGCAGATGACACTGTGTTGTTATTTAGCGATAAAAACTGGGAATCTACTTACAAAAAAGCAGAAAGTGGGATGCATCTTATTAAAAACTGGCTAAACTGTAACACACTTACATTAAACAATGACAAAACAGTATACATAACTTTTACCAAAACGGACCAGGGACAACCAAATGTAAATAGACCACTGAAATTTCATGACTGCAAAGACCAACAAAGTAACTGTATATGTACTGAAATAAAAAAAAACTAGACAAACGAAATACTTGGGAATAACAATTGACCAATGTTTAAAATGGAAACCCCATATCTCAATTTTAAGCATGAAATTAAAAAAAATTAATTTCATTTTTCGCTCCATCAGAAATGTTTTACCGAAATCTGTCATTAAATTAATGTACTATTCACTTTACCAATCAATAGTAGAATATGGTATTATAGGGTGGGGTGGCACTTACAGAACAAATATAGATTCAATAGTTAAAGCCCAAAAATCCGTTTTGAAAATAATATTTAATGTACCTATTCGCACACCCTCAGCCGAACTATTCAAAAAACTTGACATCCTAGACATACCACAGTTATATGCTAAAAACATTTGCACTTATATCTATTCACACCTTAACGACTTCCAATCGACCCAAACTACACGTCAGACTAGACAGACTAGACAAGCAAATATACAGATACCGAGAACCAAATCGACTTATGGACAAAGAAATTTTCATTTCCTTGGAGTAAAAATTTTCAATTTGCTTCCAATTGAATTGAAGAAAAATACAAATATAAACAGCTTTAAATGTGGATTAAAGAAGTGGATAAAAAAAACAGACAAGACAGTGATAAATAAACAACTCTACGTTAACATACAATGACACACACGCACACCTAAACAATATACCTATATAATTATAAGCTGCTCCAGAACAGGTTTTTAACCTAGTGAAGCAGTTTACATTCCGCATCTAGTTCTTAAGGATCTTTTTTTTGTAAAAATATTGTATTGTTAAACTTTGATGTGTACCTGTATAATATTATTTCTTATGTTACAAAAAAAAAAAAAAAATATATATATATATATATATATATATATATATATATATATATATATATATATATATATATATATATATATATATATATATATATATATATATATATATATATATATATATATATATATATATATATATATATATATATAAATTTGCAAAACTTGAAAATAATTGAACCAGTACTTTAATCTATAATCGATAAAGTAGAATAAACATGCCATACATAATAAAAAGCGCACACACACACACAGATACATTTTGATGAAACTTTCACAATACAATCTCACCATGATTCTAGTTGATAATCTGCAATAAAAAAAATAACCTTCAAAATTGCGAATTCATAAATCCCCACTATGTGGCTATGGCCCGGTATTACAGTCGGCCCTCAACTCATTGAGTTTGTTAAACTCAAGATTAATGTTAAGGGGAGATTGAATCCACTTCCGTATTACAGTGCAATATGACATGTCAGTTACTAAATCTTCAATTATAGACATATTTTACTTTTTCTGTGGTTATTATCTGTCAAATTTTAAATAACCTCAAATGATAACGGGACGCTACGACTTGAAATACTATTGTTTTATTATCCAACATGGTAAATTAAATTTTTTTTTCACCAAAATAATGCTTTTAAATGCCCACATTCGTTTCAATATGGCTGTCAGTTTGTTTAGTTGTGTGGCGCCACCGTCGATACAACTAACGCCTCTAGTGATAGAACACTGAACCACACTCGTTGCCTAACGCCTCTAGTGATAGAAACTGAAACTACACGCGTTGCCTAGCAAATGACAGTTGACTCACCGTTAAGTACTTAATCCCCCAGAAACGTTGAGTTAAATATTTGTCGTTTTAGTGACGTATTTGAGGGAAGATTAGGCCTAAACGGACACTGTAATACGCTATATTTTTGTAAAACTTGAGTTTAGCTCTTAAACTGAGACTGTAATACCGGGCCTATATCACCCGATAGAGGGTGGAACGCCAAAAATTAATTAAAAAAAAAACTCCCCACTATAACCAACTTTTAATTTTTACCTATAATATAATTTATGGTATACCTAGTGTAATATTGAATTTTATTTTGTTGTTATTTAACACTGAATTATGTATAATGTCACTATGTATCGTTACTAAATGCATGATCGGCTACTTATTCATTCCTTATCATACATTTTTAGTGAAGATAATCCCATAATGTGGGGTAACCAGCGTCTGGTGTGTGGGTGTGCATTACCTTATATTTAAAAATATAACAAAGCATGACACATCCGTGTATCACCACACACACCAGCCTTGTCACACCTAAAAAGACAAAATTCAGAATGGGTAGTGAACCTAATTGCTGAACTGTGACAGATGTTATTGTTGCCTGTTGTATTTTCTATTACCCGGCTCTTATGCTCTTATGGGACACCCGAAGACATGATAATTGAGAGGAAATTTTGAGTGTAAATGAACTTTAAAATTTTTAGGGAATAAAAAGAATGGCAAGTCTGTATTGAAACAAGAAAGTTCTCAACATCTCCAGAAACCACAGACGTCGTCAAAAAAAGGTAAAAAATATTTTTATTGTTAATTATCCTGTCTTACAGTTTAAACCAGTGATGTGCAAATTTTTTAAGGGGAGGGCCAGATAAAATAAAAAATTATCTAGGCGGGCCGAAAAAAAATTTAACAAAACAGATTTCTATAAGTGATAAAGTTTATTTTTGATTTTTACATCACACACAGCTTATATTATATTATAAGAAAAAAATTACAAAATTGATTATTCTTTAGAAGAGTATGGCTTATGTGACAGATGAAACTGTGACCGAGCTTCTAAAAATTGCTGGGATGAGCTGATTCACAGTAGTGAAGCTAAATGAAGCTTCATAGTAGTAGAAAACACCTGTTCACAGATGTAGGAAGATGCACATATCGCTATTATCTTCAAAGCGTGAGATTTCAGGTTGGGAAACTTGATTTTGACAGGGCCTTGTAGAACTCAATTTTAGAAACGTTGAGAAATAGTTGCTTTAATTCAACGCAGAAAATACCTACATTTTGTCCTATTCTAGGTGTAATTTTAGGGGTTATTCGAAACCATGTCGAGGGCCAGATTGACTACCCCGAAGGGCCGCATTTGGCCCGCGGGCCGTACTTTGCCCATGACTGGTATAAACCGACTTTCTAAGATAAATAGCTGTTGCTTATTTTTATTACAGACGCAGTATGTCACGAATGTAAACTTTGTGGGGAAAAGTTTGACTCAAAGTTGGTTTTACGTCACCACTGGGCCACGGTTCACGGCAAGTCTCAAGCAAAGCTTCGTTCTCCATTTTGCTGCGACGTCTGTGGTAAAAACTTCCTTAGAAAGACCGGTCTTGTCACGCATATGAGAATTCACACCGGTGAACGTCCTTACCAGTAAGTAGTATAATAATATCAATATATAGATATTATAGATTGAAAGAGATATCATGAGTGAAAGCCTTTATCAATTCAACCACTGTGGTACAGTCGGTAAGCCGTTTGGCTTCTATGTGGACATCCTGGGTTCGATCACCAGTAGAAGAGAAATTTATTTGAAATTATTTCTCACGCTAGAAAGTGTGTGATTATCAATATTAATTGCATAAAATTGTTATAAAAAATACATTATATAGTTTTATGTTCTATTAAATTTAGTTGGCAAACTAGACTTCCAGTCAACGGTATCGCTCTATAACGAGCATCATCTGAATAGTGAACAATACATATTCAAAAGGAGGATCATATCAATAGAGAACCCCTCCCTTCCCTGTGATAGTTTCAAAGATTGAAAAAATTATTAATATTATGATTTGGCTACATAGAAAAATATTTTCCATAATAATTACGGTGCCACTATTTTTACGACCGGAATTGGCGGGAAAAGCGTTTTCCCGCCAAAAAGTGTCTATTTACACGACAAATTTTCTGACGTCGTCTATGTTTTTAAGTCATTTATAACCATAGAAAGCGCAGATAAATCAAAATACAAAAATATTTACCTTTGTCATTTTTTCAATGGTCATAAAAATGCATCATGGAAACCAACTTGAAGAAAAAATAAATAATATTGGCATCTTATTACATTTACTTAATTTTATAAATCATTTTTTCATCGAGATCTACAATTATAACAAAGTATAAACAAAGGTAAATATTTTTATAACTTGATTTATCTGCGTTTTCTGTGGTTATTTTTGGTTTTCGTCTATGGTTGAGTCGTGTAAATAGTCGTAGCCTAATAATTATTATATTACATATAAAAGTGTGGTATAAAAATGTATTGTGAGTATGATAAAAGGGAGACTGAAGTGAGAAATATTGAGAGAGAGAGAGAGAGAGAGAGAGAGTGAGAAGTCTGGGGCTCACTTTGACATTCTAGAAAATTGAATTTTTAAAATAGAAGTTTTCTTTATTAAAATGCATTTGACAGTTTACACAAAGAAAAAAAATGTGTACACAAACTATCCAGTGAAAAGTTTATTGTTGACTCCAAACCACTCTTTTTGTCATACTAAAATATATTTTCAATAAAATATTATATTCAAAAGAAAAATAATATTCCTTTATGAAACTAAATCTACTAAAACTAAATGACTAAATCATATTTTTATTTTAAATGTCCTAAATGGGCTCTTACATAATTATAAAATTAATTCATTTATGAATCATGAAGTAAAATACATACATATATGTGTAAGAGGTTATATAATGATGCTAAATCTAAATTAACTTAACGACTGAATACATGATATTGTATTAAAAACGCCAAATGCACATTGAAGTTACATATATTATATTAAGGGTAACTATTGTATGGTCACGAAAAGAGTTTATTTCTTATTCAAATCATCAGAAATTCAAAATTTGCTTCTGTACGCCCCATTTTATGAAGTATTTTTAAAAATGCTGTAAAGAATTGTATATTTGATTATTTTTTTTTTGGGAATTCATGTTGAAAATACTGTGATATTCTTTTTATACACACTATTTGAGATATTTGAGTAATTTGATTTTCAAAATATTCCTTAATCAAATTTTTAGGTTATATGCCCTCTTCAGGCTTATATTTATGTTTTAGATGTACAGAGTGTGGTGCACGCTTCACTCAGTGGAGTTCCTTTCACAGTCATAGACGTCGACACACTAAGGAGCGTCCGTTTATATGTGACATGTGCGGTGGAGCTTACAGTACACAAGGCAGTCTTGGAAGACACAAAAGAACACATTCAGGAGAAACTATCCATTGTAAACTATGTGGTACGTACATATTCTAATAATAATATTAAGAATAAAAAGGAGATTATAATGTAATGGAAAATTATTAAACCTTATATAAACAAGTTATTTACATAATTTACACTCAAAAATGAAAATAAATATAAATACAAAAATCATGGTATCTCAAAAGGAAAATGGTCAGCTTAAAGCGGGCAGACAAGTCCCCAGTAGCTAATTTTCAGCTAAATCTCATCCCATTACATTTGATTAACACTTCATATTGTGTAATTAACAAAAAAAACAATATCCTTACTTTTTACACTATTGTGATGTTTCAGATAAAAAATTGACTCCTAAATACTTTCCGGACCATATGCGACGGCACACAGGAGAAAAGCCATTTGAATGCAAGGTATGTATTTATGAACTTGAAATTATCAGTATTGTATAATTCTCCAAGTTTCTCTATTAACTACTGAGATAATCTCCAAGTTTCCCTATTAACTACTGAGATAATCATAAAATGTATAAGTTTACATAGTTCTTATTAATAACACTTCTTAATTGCCTTCTATATTGGTCAATCAGGAAGAAAAATATCCACCAGAATAAAAGAACATGTAAATCTACCAAAAACTTCAACTTTAATTTAGAAATGACAGACCACGTCATAAGAGAAACAGGACCCAAAGTCAACGGAGGCAAGGCACAAGCAATACATATATGTAACAAAGGACAAAAGTTGGACATATATAAAAAGTCAAGATTGGAAAAGAAAATAATCTATTAAATATCCATAGACCTCCAATTACCTCTCCACTTCTGTCCCTTTTGATAAAAAAACCCGCAAACTCCTGCTCCGAATCTAAGGTCCTCCCCCGTCCCTCCCCACCGCCACGCATAACATAGACTGATTTAAGTAACAACTTTGCTGAAGATAGACGAATGTCCGAAAACGTCCCATTGAATTTATTATAAGTTAGTGGAAGTAAAACTAAAGTGTTTCAAATATTCTTTGAATTTTTAGTCAATAATATATGTTTTATGTGTATGAAAGCTGAATGAAGAAACTAAGCCAAATTGCAAATGTTAACATTTCTGTTGATAGAAACGATTGATTTTTTTTTGTATGTGATTTAACATCTAGTTAATGTAAAATCCCATGCCATTTCTTTATTATCCCGTAATTATAATAAAGAAATTTTTAATCGTCTTATTATGATAGTAAATATTTTTTTAACCTACTCCTTTTTAACTGAATGTTATGCATTAGTATTCATTATTCATTTTTAGAATTGGAAAATCTTTAGTGTATTTTAATTTCAGAAATGCGATAAAAAATTCCCGAGTGCGACAGGTTTATCTGTGCACAAGCGCATGCATGAGTCTGAAGGTGTCCATACGTGCACGCAGTGTGGCAAATCATGTACCAACCTCGCCATACACATGCGAGTGCATACCGGAGAGAGACCATATAATTGTCCACATTGTCCAAACAGGTAAATCATTACTCTAAATTCACAAGTGCCACTGGTTTATCTGTACACAAATGTGTGCATGAAAAAAATTAAAGCTTCACTGCTACAAGAAAATAAATGTGATTACATCTCCAATTTTGAACCAATGTCTAATAAGAATTGAATCACATAGGGCCGGTATTACAGTCGGCCCTCAACTCATTGAGTTTGTTAAACTCAAGATTAATGTTAAGGGGAGATTCAATTCATTTCCGTATTACAGTGCAATATGACATGTCAGTTACTAAATCTTCAATTATAGACATATTTTACTTTTTCTGTGGTTATTATCCGTCAAATTTTAAATAACCTCAAATAATACGAACTACAAAACGGGACGCTACAACTTGAAATACTATTGTTTTATTATCCAACATGGTAAATTTTTTTTTTCACCAAAATAATGCTTTTAAATGCCTGTGTTCGTTTCAATATGGCTGTCAGTTTGTTTTGTTGTGTGGCGCCACCGTCGATACAACTAACGCCTCTAGTGATAGAACACTGAAACTACACGCGTTGCCTAGCAACCAGTCGAGAAATGACAGTTGACTCACCATTAAGTACTTAATCCACCAGAAACTTTGAGTTAAATAATTGTAGTTTTAGTGACGTATTAGGTCCTTACATATGAAATTGGCGTTTTGCCGTACTGGCAACTTTAATCTCAAATATCTTCTCTTTGGTTAGGAATTCCAAATTCAAATTTATACAGCTATTTACTCATGTATTTATGTTTCGAAAATTATAATTCATTTGTTTTTTCCTCAATTGTTTTTTTCTTTGCGTCAGTAAGTTTACAAAATGGAAAACTTGAAATATCGCGTTATTTACGAGTATGAGTTCCACCGTGGCACCAGTGCTGCAGAAACAGCTCGAAGGATTAATGATGTGTATGGCGATGGTGCCGCAAAAGAAAACACAGTGTGTTTTTGGTTCCAACGTTTTCGTTCTGGAAATTTCGACCTGCAGAACAAGCCCCGTGGACGGCCGGAGACCAAAGTTGATAATGAAGAATTGAAGACTACTGTGGAAGCGAATCCATCGCAAACCACATCCGAGTTAGCTGCAGGCTGCGGTGTTAGTGATAAAACTGTTTTAATCCACTTGAAGCAAATTGGGAAGGTGAAAAAGCTTGAAAGGTGGGTACCTCACGAATTGAGTGAAGCAAATCAACAAACGCGCGTTGACTGCTGCGTTGCATTACTCAACTGGCACAATAATGAAGGGATTTTAAATCGAATCATTACCTGTGATGAAAAGTGGATTCTGTACGATAATCGGAAGCGCTCATCGCAATGGCTGAACCCTGCCGAACCAGCCAAACCATGCCCCAAGCGAAAATTGCCTCCAAAAAAGTTACTTGTGAGCGTTTGGTGGACTAGTGCTGGTGTCGTTCACTACAGCTTTCTTAGATCTGGCCAGACGATTACGGCAGATGTCTATTGTCAGCAACTGCAAACCATGATGGAAAAGCTAGCTGCTAAACAACCGAGGCTGGTTAATCGCTCTAGGCCACTGCTGCTTCATGATAACGCTAGACCACACGCTGCACAACAGACGGCTACCAAATTAGAGGAGCTTCAATTGGAATGTCTAAGACATCCACCGTACTCTCCGGACCTTGCCCTAACAGATCACCATTTTTTTCGAAATTTGGATAACTTCTTGCAAGGGAAAAAATTCAACTCCGATGGGGCAGTCCAAACCGCCTTCAAAGATTTTATTGATTCCCGTCCGAATGGTTTTCTTAGTAAAGGGATCGATGAACTACCTATGAGATGGCAAAAGTGCATAGATAGCAATGGTACATACTTTGATTAAATAAATATATTATATTAAAAAAAAATCGACTTTATGTTCCTCCCATACAAAACGCCAATTACATATGTAAAGACCTAATATTTGAGGGAAGATTAGGCCTAAACGGACACTGTAATACGCTATATTTTTGTAAAACATGAGTTTAGCTCTTAAACTGAGACTGTAATACCGGCCCATAATTGATTCTTAAGTTTTTGTGCAGAGTAGAAATCCATTATAAAATTATTAAATGAAGTATAAAAAAGTCTCCACATATTAGATTTTTTATACCAAACATTATCTCCTAGGTGTCTCGGAGTTATCAAGTATTAGGCCCGAATGCAAAGTCAGACCAAAATACAAACCACGTTTTCATTGCACAGTCACTGAAGTTAGGAGATTACTTAGCTTCATAACTTAAGGTGCTACGAAGTTTTTGTATGAGAATTGCATTGTAGAGACACATCTAAATACTTGGCGTGGACTAACATTTGCGAACTGTCAAAAAGTAAGGTTGATCGCGAGGAACCTTACGAGTGGTTGAATAATAAAATACAAGATGTTTTCCATGGATGATGATTTTAACGACTTAGTCAAATATGTATTTGGTAATTTTGTCAAATCAAATACCATCATCTCATCTATCTCTTTTCTTCATACGCAATAATGTGAAATGCAAAGCCATCGACCTTAAGTTTGGCGTAGTACCTATTTAGTTAGTGATGTCTCTGCAACGCAATTGCTAAATTAAGAATACTAAATACTCCAGTTAGTTTAAGAGTTAGTATTTAGTTACATAGGACTGTGCATTTGGGTCTTAGATCCAATGTCTTAATGCAATGAAAACATATTTAGTATTTAGGTCAGACTCTGCATTAGGACCTTAGGGTTTCATTTATATTTTAGATCTTGATAATGTAGAGACACCTCAACAAAATGTTCAGTTGTAAAAAATGAAGTCTATGGAGAAATACTTTTTAAATATTATTTGATGACTATAATGTAAATTTTAAACTGATAGATTTTTCATAGGATATATTATTTTTCATAGTATATATCATGATAAATAATAATTTTAAAATGATTCTTTTACAGTTTCAAGGATCCAAGCACATTGAATTATCATATATCAACACATACAAATGAACGCAGGTATCCATGTTCCAGTTGTACAAAAACATACAAGACTTCTACAGCTCGTAAGGTAAACATTAATTATTCAATGTAATTAATTATGCAATTTCACCAAAATATCTTCATATAATGTTCATTTCGTCTCAGAAAATGCATTACTTTTTTGATTTATAATTAGCTTGGTCCACACGGGACAATCCACCACACTTCGATCACGAGCAGCAAGGAGCGCGATCTAAAGACGCAGTAAATGTTGACAAACCGCGCTAGATTAAAGTGCACATTTTGAAGCGTTTGCTCATTGCCGCGGCAGATCCGTTCGTTGTGATGGTTCATTCATTTTGGACCCAACTAATGAGAATTCTTAGCATACCAAGTCATTATATAAATATGTACATTCATGTATTATATATAGCTTTCATTATCTGTCCAAGCAGCTCAATTCTGAAGCAATCTTCCGTCTTTAGTGAATGATTCATCCTAACTCATCACTCTCAAATACAACCCAAAGTAGATTAATTTACATAATTATATATAGCTTTCATTATCTGTCCAAGCAGCTCAATTCTGAAGCAATCTTCCGTCTTTAGTGAATGATTCATCCTAACTCATCACTCTCAAATACAACCCAAAGTAGATTAATTTACATAATTATATATAGCTTTCATTATCTGTTCAAGCAGCTCAATTCTGAAGCAATCTTCCGTCTTTAGTGAATGATTCATCCACCCAACTCATTACTCTCAAATACAACCCAAAGTAGATTAATTTACATAATTCTCTGTTCAATATCATTTATTCACTGAATACAATATGTTTTGTGAATTATTTAGTAGATGTGCAATGTTTGGTGAATGTAACATTACAAAATAAATACTCCCAAGACTTATCAACACAAGATTTTATCTCAATTAAAGAGGGTTATTATAAAATATATTATGGAACCTGTACACCCTGTTAATTGTAATTTATATGTAAGTAAATTGTAATTGATTTGATTAATAAATTAAAAAAAAAAATGAGGGGGTTTTGAATCCGAGTCGAGCTACTTAAATGTACATATTCTATAAATTTATATATACAATCTCATTTATATTTAATTAATGTTCAAGGAACACGAACGAATGCACAGCACAGAGCCTCGTATCAAATGCACCCACTGTGAGCTGTCGTTTGTGAGAAAAGAGAGTGCAAGACGACACGAAAGGAAGCACCACCTTGGCCTTGACACGGAAACACCATCGAGCAGTGCAAAGGGCAACACCAAGAAGAACAAGAAACAAGATGAAGCTCTACAAGATCCAGCACCTAAAGTCGATTCCTTGTTTAATGGAAACATGGATGGTATGAATGATAAATGATTAATCGTGGGTAAAAAATTCTAACAAAAACCGTCGGAAATTGTACATAAAACAAGTAAATTATTTTCACCATTATGTATATAGTTAGCTGAACCATCATAAATGATCGCTTTTCTTTTATTTTTGTTGCGATACTATCGGCCACTTCATATCCTCATCATCAGCCCGTGTTTGCCCACTTCGGAACATCCTCCAGGACTCCCCTCTTCTTCTCTCTCTACTCCTCCTGTTCCTGTGCCACTCCCATACACTGGGGTCCAAAGAATCTTTTGATCTCGTCCAGCCATCTGTCAGGTCCATCCACCCACTCCAGCAGTCTTTTTGTTCATCGATTGTTATTCATTCCTGCAATGTATTCTGCCCATCTCAACTTTTCCATGGCTATTAGATAATTTGGTCTGACTGTATATCCAGTCATTCCTCAAGTTCCCATACAGACCTCAAATCATTAAGTAAAGCATGTGTAATACCGTACTGAAAGCCGTCATTGTTTTTCATGACTGTTGATTTTGGATATAATTTATAACAGCATACAAATGTTAATGAAAACTTGGAATAAATACAAAACTACAACGTTATTGTGCTGAATCATTTTTGATGATTGTTGTAATCTATTACAAACCACAAAAGAGCTGATGCACTATAAATAAGTGGAAGTAAGATTGATTCGTGAAATTTAATTTTGCTCTTAGTACATCAAAAATTTACTGGTTTGCTTGAGTCTCACTTGGATTTCTACCATACATTGACGAGCCTTTTTTTACTGACTTCTTTGGCGGTATTTTTCCCGAGCAAAATATATTCGTTTATTGACGAGGCCGAACATCAGGCAGGTCATGTTTATGCTTGTTTTAGTGTTTTTGTTTACAGAATTCAGTTGTACTCAGTTCATCACCGTGTGACATTGTATGTCATATCGGAAAAAAAAACTGAAATTTTTAGACACATTTTCTCGCAAATATCCAGCAGTTAGGTGGTTAAGGAACCATGGTGAAATTGACATTCTATTCAATTACATTTTTTTTCTCCTAAAAATATTTGTGTGATATCAGTGCAAATAATAATTCAGAGTTTTTTAAACTTTTTAATTACATTTGCTATACCTATACATTATAAGATTTTACAAAAATATATCACATGTCTTATTATTGAACTTATTAATGGACAATAGATTACAAATTACATAAAAAAATAAGTGTTGCAACAGCTACACTATAGTTTTGTGTAATATTACACTATTATCTTTTTAATTATAATTAATTTGTTATCAGATGCTTAATGTGCATATATTTTTTTCATTAACGGTATACCTTTTATTATTTTTTTGTATCAATTCATAACTTTGATATAAATGTATTTAATAGCACAGTATTTACCTATATATTGAACAAATTTTTGTTTTCAATCAATATTCTATCATTAATTCTTTGTCTACTTATGTTTCATTTTAAACAGTATTATATTTATTAACATCAGGTAAAAATGTATGTACTACCTAATTATAATTGTAATCTTTAAATTTTTGTTGTATTTTTTACTTTATTATTATTATTAATCAAAAATTATTCGGGTGAAACACGAATATAAATATGAACAACTCTTACGCGACGTCCTACGTAGGCGATTCAAAGCGAATGCGAAGCGGCGCGGCACGAAAATAACAAACAGTCGGTAACTATGGAAGTGTCCTACGTTACCGACCGCGAGTTGGTTTCGATGCGGCGCGGCGCGATACGAAGCGAACGCGATCAGTTGGTTTGATATTTTCGCGCGAATTGATAGCGGCGCCATTGTTTTTTGACATGTCAGAAACAGAAATTTTAATTTCTGTCCATGAACGTCCCATATTATGGGACAAAAGAATTATTATTATCGAACCGTGAATTTTAGGATTTGACAAAAATAAATGGGACTACAAGTAAACACATTTATTTATTATTGCTATTTTACACTAGGATGTTGTTCAAAACACACAAAGTTTTCTCTCGCTTGCACGAATGTCAAATTTTGATATGTTTCCTGGAAAGATGTAAATTCAGTCTCATTTATTAATTCAAGATCACGTAATTCTTCATACATATTGTGATATCCCCCATAAATATGCATCTCTAAGTACACAATATTAGTTTCACTTCTCTGCCGTACATACTTCTTGAGTATTTTATATACGTACATCCATGACAGTAGCTGGCGGTAGAGGGAACGATTCGCGTACACGTAGGACAGAGCCGACGCGTCGCACCGCATCGCATTGAATTCGCTTGTATCTGCACCGCATCGCTTCGCAATCTCGTTCGCTTTGAATCGCCTGCGTAGGACGTAGCGTTACTCATTAATTACATAGAATGTCACTTTCCATGAACAATGCAATTGCAGTGCGGACTTTTATTTGTGCTGTAAGAGACAATGGACAAAACAAAAAAGGTATAAAAGCAGAATAAATTTCAAGGAAATGAAAGTGCCTAGAAGATTGGCAATATTGTACAGAAGAGGCATGAAAGCAGAATAAATGTCAAAGAAACGAAAGTGCCTAGAAGATTGTGCAACAGTGTAATATTGTACACAATTGTACAGAAGAGGCATGAAAGCAGAATAAATGTCAAAGAAACGAAAGTGCCTAGAAGATTGTGCAACAGTGTAATATTGTACACAATTGTACAGAAGAGGCATGAAAGCAGAATAAATGTCAAAGAAACGAAAGTGCCTAGAAGATTGTGCAACAGTGTAATATTGTTCACAGTTGTACAGAAGAGGCATGAAAGCAGAATAAATGTCAAAGTACAATAGTGTAATATTGTACAGTAGAGGCATGAAAGCAGAATAAATGTCAACGAAATGAGAGTGCCTAGAAGATTGTGCAATAGTGTAATATTGTACAGTAGAGGCATGAAAGCAGAATAAATGTCAACGAAATGAGAGTGCCTAGAAGATTGTGCAACAGTGTAATATTGTACAGTAGAGGCATGAAAGCAGAATAAATGAGAATGGGTCGGTGGCTGAGCGGTTAGCGCGCTGGGCTAGTAATCCAGTGGTCGCGAGTTCGAATCCTGCCTCGACCGATTTCGTTCACCTAAGCACAAGCATTTATTTGCTTATTTTAGGGAACTTAGGAAAATGTATATGTACTTGTTTAACAAGGACATATCCATTTTTTTTGTAAAAAAAAAATGTCAAGGAAATGAGATTGCCTAGAAGATTGTGCAATAGTGTACAGAAGAGGCATGAAAGCAGAATAAATGTCAACGAAATGAGAGTGCCTAGAAGATTGTGCAATAGTGTACAGAAGAGGCATGAAAGCAGAATAAATGTCAACGTAATGAGAGTGCCTAGAAGATTGTGCAATAGTTTAAATGAATAAATAATCATCATCATTGGCATTACAGTCTGCTACAGACCCTGGCCTCCTCCAGAAATTGTCTCCATCCCTCCCTGTCGACTGCCAGTCTTCTCCAATTTATCAGGTCCATTTCTCTTATATCACACAGCACGTCGTCCAGCCATCTCAACCTAGGTCTGCCTCTACTTCTTCTGCCTTCGGGACAGGTGTCTAATACCTTTTTAGGAATATGGTCATCATCCATCCGGCAAACATGTCCAAGCCAACGTAATAGTAAAATGAATAAAAGTGGTGTATTATTATTATTTGAGTTAATATTGTGTATTGTGACCCTTAGGATCTTTTGCACTCCCCCTACTTGCTTTCTGGGCTTCCGGTTACAATGTCTCCTTAAAAGTGGTGTAATTAACAATTTTAATAATATATTTATATTAACATGGTAAAGGTATATAAAGCAGAGAAGAATCAGATATTGAATGTGTGTAAATAATATTTCGAAAGTAAGAAAATTGAAAAGCTCAAATAATATATTAAACACTGCAACAAATGAATGCCTGGATAAAAATAACTAGTACTAAATTAAAGGGCAACTTTAAATTTCTAGTTTTATTTTTTTAAGCTTTGTTGAAAGTCAGCTGCTTGTGTGTCTTTTGTACTTGCATAATTTTACATCTTGAACTTATACAAGTACGGGATGAATCGATGTCGAGGCTTTCTGGCATTAAACTTAATTAAGTTCCACTTGCAAAATATCGCACCCCTTAAGTTCACTTACAATGTGAAATCAAAGTAAAGTAGAAAGGGTAAGTCCTAAATAATAACGGTACATGTTATAGAGATATCCATTTATAATCTACTTGGACTTTGATTTCACAATGTAAATGAACTTTATTTTTGCTTTACTGTAAAATGAGGTTTTTTGTGACCTTATTCTTGCCGGAGTGTGATATAGCAGATTGAAAATTAAAGGAACATATTTGTACATAATATGAATGTTGGTATGTTTTATATATGTATATTGACACATTGTTTTAGAATTTAAATGAATTGATTATGCCTATTTTCTATTATTTGTACATATTTGAAAGTTGTAATAAAAGCAATGAGATTAAATGCCTTTTAAAAAATAATTTTATCTTTCATTCCACTCGCTATTTGACATCCTTTTTTACAATAATGTAATATTGTATAAAAAACATGTTTGAGGCATGGGTGTGGGTTCAGCCATACAAAATGAACAACACAATTTACAATACACACAACCACAATACAAGAGTATATATTGATATTTGGTTTTAAAAATATAGTGTGATATTTTTACTGTGATTCTGACTAAAATGTCTAATTTATACCATTATCATTACATAAACGACTCTTTTTTAACTTGTCGGTCTTCGTGGCTCAGTTGGCTAGGTATCTGACTGCTGATCCAAAGGTCCCGGGTTCGATTCCCGGTGGAGACACAGTTTTTAATTGTGTTTTCAGTCTGGAACTATGAGACGATTAATATCGTAAGTCTCCAGAATGTGGCAACTTGTTATTGGGTGCGTATAAAATTAATATTTGATTGACATATATTATGTTAGTTGCCTGAGAAATAATAATATAAAATAAAATAAATAAATATAAAATAAACTGAAAACACATATTATTGTTGAATTATTATTTTTTGTTGTACATTTTTCTTTTACATGTTACTGCTTGAATATTTAGTTAAAATATTTTATTTTTCTATGATACCTTTACATATATTCAATTTAATGGAATTCACTTAGAGGCTTCTCTATAATGCCCTTAAGTGTCGTGTTGTGTCGTGGCGAGACAGAATTTTATCAGTTTCATTCATTTAGTATGATGAGATTCACATTATTGTGTTGCATTGTGTTGTGGCGCTTCTGTCGTGTCGGTAATCGATGGATACCCGATCGCGCCACAGAGGTGGTGGGGGATCTGTCGCAACACAACACACCACACTAATGTGAATCTAGCAGTTAACGCGTTATACTCGATGAATGTGGTTGTATAGTGTCATTCTGTTTAAAGATGTCCTATGAACTTATTGAGTTAGTAAGACAATATAAAGTTCTATATGACACAAAATCCAGAGTATAAGGATCAAGCTATAAGAAATGTTATTTGGGAGAAAATAGCAGACATTAAATAAATCGGTCTTTCTTTTGTTCCTATAGGTCGGCGAAACTTGCCGTTCCTTTTTTATATTCATTTCAATTAACTTGCTCAAACTGTATTTTATTCATTCAAAAATATCTATGAAATCTTTCTTCATCCCTTTCTAATTCCTGAAAGAGACAGTGAAATGCCTCTCTAGACTCTCTCAGTCTATTTATAGGACGAACCCAATATCTTATTTTATTTTTTAAGAAGACTCGCCAACACAAGAAATTCAATATCTTCATCAAAATCTCTGTATGTATCAGGAGATTCCGAGAAAAACATTGCACTTACCAACGGCTCAACTCACAATGATCTGAAAATTCGACACATTGCAACACGACACAACACAATAATATAAACACTCACCCGACACGACAGATAGCTCCATAGCTCCCCAACACAACACAACACAATAATATGAACCCACCTTTACTCTTTGTAAATGTATTTTTTTTGTAACATTATTGAAGCTGTTGGTTTTTCCCAAATAAATTAATTAATAAAATATAAATCTACTAGTTTTGTTTAACTGTTGACTATAAACCCTAATTTCAAATATTTTTTTTTATTTGTGAATATTATTATTATATACGAAACATGTATGTTATAATATAATAGTGTGGAAGTCAGTCCTTTTTTCCTTCCCCAAATATGTAACACAACTTGATGGATTATAATTATATATGTATCTATATATTAATACGTGAAGCCTGTGCCAAAGATCCCTTTTTAAGCAAACTGCGCGCACGGAGGAGTCTGAGGTTTCGCATAATTAAAGTTTGTATGGAGAAGAATAGGAGAATAATAATATTTATACATAATATGCGTTATTAATACAATAAATTACATAAAAAGATATTTCACATCAAACCATTCATTGAGTTCCATAGATTGCAAAAGTAAAGAGATACACTACTTTTCCAACTGTCGATTTGTTCAGGAGAACTTTGTTCTCTTAACATATCGACAATGTATCAAGCCAGAATACGCGAGAATTGTATGGTCTACTTTTTTCACGGCTTTTCCATCTTTGAAGTCAAAAAATACCAACTTAGAGGCTTCGCAGCATATATGTTCCATACACGGATTTACTCAGAATTCGGAGTAGAACATTTCGTGTGTCTGTGTGTGTGTCCGTCCCCCCCTTATAACTTTTGATCCGCTCAATTTACAGAGCCTAAAATTTCGGAATATATAAACAGTTACAGGCCTACAAAACTTTTATACTCGGAATTTTGAATTTTTGTTTCAGTCAGGGGTTATCAACTTTTGAATTTTTATTTTATTTTTCCATATATCTCAGAAACCATAAACGCTAGAACGCTGAAAATTGGTACAAACATAGACAAATACAAAATCTCAAATTAGTTTTTTCAAAAAAATTCCAGGGTTTCTCAAACATTTTTTATTAAGAAAAATATTTTTTTTATGATAAATTTATGAGTTTAACTGCCTATATTTCCAAAACTTTTATAATTATCGAAAAAAGCCGAAACACCCCAACTAGATAATTTAATTTTCTATAAAAAATATTAACATTGTAGTAGAAGATCTCAATTTTTTTTTAACAATTTTTTTAAAAATTGAATTTAGTGACGACATCGCTTCATACATTTTGTATGGCAGTCGCCTATACACAATATGTAAGAAGACTTAATAGTTTGATACTTCATCTCCAAACATACATACATACATACCATCATGCTATTTGCATATTCTGGGTAGGAAAAAGGATCTTCCTCCATACTATCCTATCTTGACATACATACCTACATATGTTGTATAGAAAACAAAATATCTGAAAATATTCAATAATTTGTATCTATGGGTTTATAGTTTGGTACATATTCTTCAACTATACATACTATCGCTATCGACAGTTGGATCTCATGTGTTACATGCAACTAGTATACACTCAATTAGTATGGGATATTTGCTTATAATGAAGCCAAAATTCGAAATTGTATGTATCTCATTTATTTCGATATCAGTGGTTACGTTTCAACTGTCATTGTGACTTTTACGGCGCATTTGTTTTAATTCGAATTTCGAACATGTTAGTAAAATACATATTTGAATACCTGGTAGGTACCTACTTAAACAATAATATAATTTATGAAATCGATTTGAAATTCAAATTTCGAACATGTTAGACGGGAGGTACTGAAGGAACGGAAGGTACTGAAGGGACGGGAGGTACTGAAGGGACGGGAGGTACTGAAGGGACGGGTGGTACTGAAGGGACGGGTGGTACTGAAGGGACGGGAGGTACTGAAGGGACGGGTGGTACTGAAGGGTTAGAAGGGACGGGTGGTACTGAAGGGTTAGAAGGGACGGGATGTACTGAAGTGTCTGAAGTGACGGGTGGTAATGAAGGACCATATTTAATTATACAAGCAATACAAAGTTTGCCGGGGGTTCACTATCTATATTAAATTATAAATTTCATAGGTATTGCAGAGAATTAAAAGCAAATAACACGCAATAATGAAATATTTGTAAGGATACGCTTGCAGGTGCCATAATATAACAAAAATTAAAAAAATATAGGTGTACGCAATGGCTTTGACAATAAAACCTCATTTAGATTCAAAATTTAATAGTGTTAATTCCAAATATTCTTTTTAATGAATTACGGTCGAATTTTGACCACTGGGCGATCACTAGTAAAGATTAAAGTGTCAAACTATTGAGATAATCAATCAGATTACCCCCTATTAAATAACTATTGTAACTAAAATAGGAACGTACTAAAATTGTAGATTTTAGATTTATGGACTTATTTCAGCATTATAAAATATAAAATAGGACTAAATGGAATAGGAACGTATCTATGCTGGCCGAAACGTACTTAAAACGTTACTGAATCATAGCCATAAAAATTGTGAAATCATAACTCCCCACTATATGCCCTTGGGTTAGTGAGGAGTAAAAAACTGTAATCTCATACATTAAACCATAAATAAAACATTTCTATTTGCTCTATAACATTTTACATGTTTAACAAATAGTTTCATAGCATGTTTGACTACATATTTTTACTGTTGAATCTTACAATAAAAACATAACATTTTTTTTATTTTATTGGCATAATTTGAGTTTGTCATCTTTAACAACAAAAATAAAATATTTTTTTAAAAGGCTAGGATCTAATGATTGATGCGGATGTATTGGCTGTGATAAATGTTTTTCTTGCGATGAATCCGTTTGCGTTGATGAGTCTTTAAAAGCTATGGAAGTTTTTAGTCTTTTACAATTTCCGTTTGGATCTGATGTATTTGTTTGCGTTGATGAATCTGTAAAAACTAATGAATATTTTAGTTTTTCTAACGATGAATCCGTTTTCTTTGTTGAGTCTGTAAAAGTTATGGAAGTTTTTAATCTTTTATGATTTCCCTTTGGATTTATTGGCATTAATAAATGTTTTTCTTGGGATGAATCCGTCTTCTTTGGTGAGTCTGTAAAAGTTATGGAAGTTTTTAATCTTTTATGATTTCCCTTTGGATTTATTGGCATTAATAAATGTTTTTCTTGGGATGAATCCGTCTTCTTTGGTGAGTCTGTAAAAGTTATGGAAGTTTTTAATCTTTTACGATTTCCCTTTGGATTTATTGGCATTAATAAATGTTTTTCTTGGGATGAATCCGTCTTCTTTGGTGAGTCTGTCAAAGTTATGGAAATTTTTAGTGTTTTACGAGGTCTCTTTGGATGTTTTGTCTGTGATAAATGCTTTTCATGCGATGAATCCGTTTGCTTTAGTGAGTTTGTAAAAGCTACGGAAGATCTTAGTCTTTTACGATTTTCCTTTGGAGTTTGTAGATCTTCTGGCAGTGTGTAGGTTGTCGGGTCCTGTTAAAAAAGACAATTTTAATACATACAATAATATTGCAGATTGTAAGTTTCATAAATAAAACAACATAACCTAAACCTCACCACAAAAAATATACAGATGTTACCATTAAAATGTGGAATATGTTAATATTCCCATAGACTAGGTATCTGCAGATTTAAAAAAAAATGAATATATTCTTGTAACAAGTACATATTATACATCCTCATACATTCCCTAAATTAAGCATAAATGCTTGTGCTATAGGTGAACTAAATCAGTTGTGGCAGGATGCGAACCCGCTCTTGATACCCATCTGTGATAGATTACCAGGTATGACCCAGTAAATTACGAAATTTTAAGAAATTTAAGGTAGGAGATATTTGCACTTTACTAATGGATACTACACCGTTAAATCCCGGATGACATACAGCAGAACACTTTTTAAAACGAGTGGCTTGTGGCCAAAACTAAACTCTCCACACCATAGTGAGCGTTCATCTTTTCTTCAATGTCAATATGAAATTGATCATTCAATTAAACTATTTTACTTCTCTTAGGTATATACATTTTTCATACAAATATGAAATTTATTTCACATTGATATGGCAGACCATAGATTTGTTTCTTTAAAATTTGACTATCCTTGAATGCATTATTGATGAGTGTATTTTTGTTGTATCAAAATTTCAAACAGTATAAAAATACCTCGGTTTCCAGACCGTGAGAGCATTTTGAAAATTTGGACAGTTGAAATCATAGAGAAGAAATTGATGAATATCTATGGAAAACTAATCAGCTCTAGGTCTATGCACTTTACACATATGATGTTAATATGTCGATCGGACTTACAGTTTGGGCTGTAGAGAAGACACAAAAAGGATAATCCGTACGTCGTACGCCATACATACAAATATATCACGACGAAACTCAGTGTGCACTCTCTACATGATTCCCTGTTGAAAAATTGATGTAAAAAAATAACGCTTAAAAATTGTGAAATCATGACTCTCCACTATTCCATAGTGTGGAGAGTAAAAAGTGTAATTCACAAGTTAAATTTTAATTACATTCCTACTACGGTGTTGTTTAAGATATATTAATTTAATTATGGTGAAACCATTCATATATATGTGCTAAGCTGGCCATCTGTCAAACAGAGCACAAATTAATATATGTTATCATTTTTGTTGAAACACAGAGAACTGTCATATCCCTGTAGCGTCCTATCGGAAGCTTTGGATATTTGGACAACAGATGACACTGCGGATCTGACAAATTATGACGTATTTTACCTATTGAAAAATCGCCAAGAATATAATATTAGTGTTTCAACCAAGGGCCTGCCTTGAACAAAATCTTCATACAAAATCTGTATGTACTTCTGAAACCTGCACAAACTTAATTGTTGTACCAAAACCATTTGTAAAAACATGAAGATAAAATATTGTTATTTTTAAGTTGGCAACAGTTGTCATTTTTCTATGGTAACACTTGAAATTTGTAGAATGTGGAAGCAAATACGGTATTGACCTTGGTATTGACAAATCAATATCATATCACAAGTAAGTAATTACAATATATATTTCCCCCATATTTAAACTACCTTGATTTTCTAAGTTTTAAATATGACAATTATAGAATGAAATACTCACATAAAAATTAAAGTACAGATAATATTAACCCTTAATTACTCGCACGAAGAAAATTACATAACTGCTCGCATGGGGTCACAGGTGACCCCAAATTGTAAGAATAATTTTTATTATTTATTAAATATATAAGTAAATAAAACTTGTTTATTATTAAAGTGCTTTATTAATTCTATTATAATTAAAAGTAATAACATGAACTAAATATCTAATTAAACAAAAACAAGCTAAATTAAAATAGTTATCAAAAATTAACAATTTGTACTTATACTGAGATCAAAGTTAAAATTTTAGAATATTTTTAGGAACTCTCCGAATCACTTTTATTACACTGTTGACAGTATATTTGAGAGTGATCATTGAACACAAAATTTGCGCATTTTGTGCATTTTGTTGGTACTTTTCGATCGGTTTTTCGCGGACAGTTGTTGCAACGCCCACGTTTTGCAGTTGTTGGTGGGACGTGGTTTTCCAATTCATGCACTTCCAAAAGTCGTTCTTTTACAATCTTAGGAGTTGCACTGACTTCAATTCGTCGTTTCTGGTGATTATGAACAAGTTCAACAGACAATTGCCGCAAAAAATGACGCCTCACGTGAGTACGTGATTTGTTGGTATTTGCTCGATGTACAACGAGTGCATTTATGCCTGAATACAAAACTTACAATAAAACGTACCTAATTTTTGAATAATTTCATTTTATCAAGCACTGAATTCATACACTGGACATATAATAATACAAATCGAATTAATAATACACAAAAAAATACATAAAATAAACAACTCACCTCTTTCAAAAAAGTAACGTAATTACTCGTACGGGGTCTCTGAGAAACAGCAAATGCTTCATTTTTTAATGCTAAATTGCTTTGACCCCATGCGAGTAATTAAGGGTTAATAATATTGACTTGGTTGTTTTTACTAAAAATACGACGCTACTTTTTAGGTTAAGGTCAATAAAAATTTAAGATATCTAAGATCATTTCGGCCTTCGTGGCTCAGTTGGTTGGGTATCTGACTACTGATCCAAAGGTCCCGGGTTCGATTCCCGGTGGAAACACAGTTTTTAATTGTGTTTTCAGTCTGGATCTGTGAGACGATTAATATCGTAAGTCTCCAGAATGTGGCAACTTGTTATTGGGTGCGTGTTAAATTAATATTTGACATAGTACCTGTTAGTTGCCCGAAAAATAATATATAAATTTCTTGTTACCGTAATACATTCAAAGTTTTGTTTTTTTTAATCTGTGTACCTAAAACATATTGCTTTCCGTGTATATTTGTTAATTAGTATTTCATTCCGTCTCCTATTTTTCATATTAGCTTTTATCATTTTTTCACAATGTCACATTTTACGCAAAACAAACATGTCTGATCATAGTGATCATGTGATGTCTGTCTATGAGTTCCGTTGCAGTAGGGTTGGGCAATATTATTAGTAGGTCATTATTAATTCCTCCAAGAACATTTCTCTAATTTACAATCTAAATATCTAAACAACATTGTCAATTGAGGAACAACTTTATGCATTTATTAGATTATAATACATAATAAATATATAAACTGGGATATATAGCGCCGTAGATATAAAAATTAATCAAATATGATACCTAACATAATTAAAAACTTTGTGTCACCACCGGGAATTGAACCCGGAACCTTTGGTTCAGATACCTAACATAAATAAAAACTTTGTCTCCACCGGGAATTGAACCCGGGACCTTTGGTTCAGACACCTAACATTATTAAAAACTGTGTCTCCACCGGGGATTGAACCCGGGACCTTTGGTTCAGTTACCTAACATAATTAAAAACTGTGTCTCTACCGGGAATTGAACCCGGGACCTTTGGTTCAGATACCTAACATAATTAAAAACTGTGTCTCCACCGGGACCTTTGGTTCAGTTACCTAACATAATCAAAAACTGTGTCTCTACCGGGAATTGAACCCGGGACCTTTGGTTCAGACACCTAACATAATTAAAAACTTTGTCTCCACCGGGAATTGAACCCGGAACCTTTGGTTCAGATATCAAACACAATTAAAAACTGTGCCTTCACCGAAAATTCAACTCGAGACCGTCGGTTCAGATACCTAACACAAATTAAAACTGTTATTCCACCGGGAATCCAACCCGGGATCTTTGTTTCAGATACCTAACACAAATATGTGCCGACTGCCGTGGCACAGTTGGTAAGCCGTTCGGTTTCTGTGCGGGCGTCCTGGGTTCGATTCCCAGCAGAGGAGAAATTGATTTAAATTCACTTCTCACGCAAATATTGCCTCTCTGGGCTGGAAATAGTGGTTAGTTGGAAGGAATTGCCATACGGCAATAAACTCGCCACTTACGCAGGGTGCAAGGAAGTGTTCATAATTATTATTATAAAATAAAAACTTTGCTTCCACCGGATATCGAACACGGGACTTATGGTTCAGATACTTAACCATCTGAGCTATGAAGGCAATGATCGATGTCGTCTTCTGCTATTAGAATGTTTATTTAAATAATTATGTACCTACTTTTAATAATAAATACCTATAATATGCATATGAATAAAGTATATATTATCTCGTACTAAAATACAAATAGTAAAAAATAATAATCATTGTATAATATTATAGGTACTCATAAAAATAGTATAGAAGCGGTGGGGGATCGTCGCTCCTACATTTTGTACGACTTGACTAGCGCGGACAGGAACGACGTAAGCAACAATATGAATTATACCTTTTTTTTTTAAATAGAACACAATTTTGAAAATCTAAAACTGTCAAAGTGTTCATATCATATTAAAATATATTTTTGCTGAATTATAGTTTTACATCCAATAAATTCAACGGATAACGTAGGAATCCCGCCATTTTCAGGGGTAATTTTGGAATTATTTTTAATCGAGAGAATTTTCAAATTATATAATTCTAGAACTGTCAACTTGTAGACGATACGATAATTTATACCTGCCTTTAGTTTTAAGACGATAATGTGAGTATTGGCTGAGAAACATAGGAATCGCTAATGCAACTATTTACATTCGGAGTACCAGTCTAGCCTTAAAAATAACAATATTTTATCTTCATGTTTTTACAAATGGTTTTTGGTCCGCCAATGAAGTTCGTGCAGGTTTCAGAAGTACATACAGATTTTGAATGAAGATTTTGCTAAAGGCAGGCCCTTGGCAAGGCCCTCTGGATTGTTCGTCGTTCGTTTTCCTCTAGACAGGCCGCAAGGTAGGGGAAAAAAAATGGCCGACATATCAGTCGTATGGAGTTTGACAGCTATCCATATTGGCGGATTGTTCTTTTTCTCATGTTCATAGAACATGTTTTATATGGCTGTGGCTATTCTACACCATTATTATTGTTATTATTTTTTTAATAATAATAATAATAATAAACTGATTTTTCTATGGATTTGGCCATAGTGAATTTTTCCTATAGATAATTGTAAAACCTTGTAAATCTTTATCTTGGCTAGTTACCGTATTCACACAAGAGCTATAAAATATACATGAAATGACGAAAACTCATACAAACGTCAAACATGTAAGTTCTCAGCCTTTTTGATATTTTCTTGCTGAGATTTTAAAACTTAATTTTAATTTGAAAAATTGATTTGTAACTATCTTCTTTTGTTTCTGGAAGTCATATAACTAATAAAATCCATATTGTTATCAATTTGTGTCGGTATAATTTCAGGTTACGAATTATTTTGCGCTGCAATTTCATCAAATGTCTTCAAGATTCAATACTTTAATTTAAGTAGCACCACACGTTTTACTCCATTGAAGTGGCTTCCTGTTCTTGCAAACATACCTCAGCTAACAATGATGTCCCATCTAAGAGTCCGCACAGAATTTCTTCCAGGAACCCAGTTACAAAACTTGGACGTGGCACAATGACTGGAAGAACATCAACCTATATGTCAATAGGTACATGGGTACTCCAACGGTGGTACCTCTAGGTTTGGATCTGCCATGAAGGCTGTGGACCTCTCTAAATAGGATCCGCGCTGGACATGGACTACCTCATGGAAAAGTGGGCATTGTTTCATCCGCACAATGCTATTGCGGCCGTCTCTTCCAAATGATACAGCATATTATATTGCAAGAATGTAGCGTACGGCTCTCGACCTGAATATCTGATCATATTTTATTTTTAAAATGCTATTGTTAATATATTTTTTGTGATTATTTTATTTCTTCCCACAGAAATTGCACTCATATTGTTTTTCGCCTGAATGAGTCTGTTTATGAGCGTTTACAAGATTGTCTTTGAGCAAATGTCTTCAAAGATCGTGGTCGAGAGAGTTTCTCCACCGATACTGCATTCATGTTGGTTTTCGGCTGAATGACTTGATGTAGTATTAATTCCATGACTTCCCACAAACTTTACATTCGTGTGGTTTTTTACCCAAATGAGTTTTTTGTGTACTTTACGATTTGAGAGAATGTCTTTCCACAGATATTGCATTCAAATGGTTTTTCACATAAATGGTTAGTTTGTGTTTTAAAACTTCTTTCTAGAGAGAATGTCTTTCCGCAAATATTGCATTCATTTGGTTTTTCGTCTTGATGTAGTGTTCAATTTTTTTTTTTATCAAAATGAGTTTGTTTTTTCAAAGATCCTGTTCCACAGAAAGTTTTTATACAAACATTGCACTTATGTGATTTTTCACCCGAATGAGTTAGTATATGTTTGTATAAACCTCTCATCTCGCCTTCCCATAGATATTGCACTCATATGATTTTTCACCCAATTAGGTTTGTTTTCTCAGACAATGGAAGGAGTATATTTGTCTTTTATAAACCTTTCGTTTCATTTGACTCAAAAGAGAAATTAGCTGGTTAGTTAACAGAATTTTATAAATAATGTTAATAAAATTACCAATTCTGCAAGGAACTAAAGGAAGTTTTTACAATACGAATATTTAAAATTAAGAATACTATTTTATAAAAAAATATAAATTATAGGCACCACAACTTAACATGTGTTTTTTATTTATTTCTAAATAAATCATGACTGTAATAATTTAATGTTTTTTTTCTATGCACTCATAATTATATAATAGGGTAGTTATTTGGTAAAGTAAAAAACAAGACATTATATAGGTAAATAGTATTTAGTTTTATTAAAAAAATATCTATAAAATCCCGATACATAAAAATAGAAACAGGATTATACGGAATACTATTTGTGAAAAATTAAGCAAGACAAATTTTCAATTATTAAAGACAATTCAATACCTATATCGAAGAAGCTTTTAAGAGTTTTTTTTTACCACTGAATATCTATTGGGGTAGACAGATAATCGAACACCACACAATCCAATTTTGACTTACATTATTTGAATTTTTTCAACTGAATGAGGAAGTATATGTTTAATTAAAGCTACTTTTCGTGAGAATGTCTTCCCACAGACATTGCAATTATGGTTTTTCTCCCGAATGAGATTGTTAATATGCTTTCAAATGTTCCGCTCGAGCTATATTATGTACATTCAAATGTTCCTCTCAAAAGAATTTCTTCCCACAGACATTGTATTCATATGGCTTTTCTTTTTTTTTCATTCGCATTACCTATTCGACAGTTTCTCTTCCCACAGACGTTGCATTTATATGGTTTTTCACCTAATGAGAGTGTATGTTCTTTCAAACTTTTCTTATGAGATAAATTCTTTCTACAGATACTACATTTATGTGGTTTTTCACCCGAATGAGCCGGTATATGCTTGTAAAAATCTCGCTTTTGAGAGAATAACTTTCCACAGACATTGCATTCATGTGGCTTTTTAACCATTTTTTTTAATGAATTTGTTCTTGTTAAACAAGAATATATATACACCTTCACATATAGGTACACCTTCCTACATTCCCTAAACTAAGCATAAATGCTTGTGCTATAGGTGAACGAAATCGGTCGAGGCAGGATTCGAACTCGCGACCACTGGAATGTACATTCAAATTTCCAATTCGAGAGAATGTTTTCCCACAGATATTGAAGTAATGTTTTTCCCACTAAATTAATTAGTTTTATTATGTTCATTTAAATTTCCTTTTAGAGAGAATGTCTTCCACAGACATTGCACTCACATGGTTTTTCACACAAATCTATGCTATCTTAAAAATTCTTTTTGAGATAATGTTTTCCCACAGACAGTGCATTCATGTGGTTTTTCGCCTAAATGAGTTACTCAATGTAGTGTTAAATTCCATGTGTGATAGAATATCTTCTCACAAACAATACATTCGTGTGTTTTTCATCCAAATGATTTTTTTTTTCAAAGATCCGGTTCCAGAGAAATTTTTCCCACAAACATTGCATTTGTGTTTTTTTTTCATCCGAATGTAATACTATAAATCTCTCCTTTGAGAGTATGATTTCCCACAGGCATTGCTCTCATACACTCAAATGACTTAATTTCGAAAGTTCACAAACACTTATATAAAAAACACTATAAATCTTAATAATTTTAGGTATTTTATTTTGATAATCGATTCTTCTGATACATTGAGTAGCTTGTAAAATCCAGAATATAACCTCGAAGATATTGATAACGTTCAACCTTTTACATAACTTAAGTGAAATTCAAATGTAAATACTTATAAAACTTCACTATATTATTATAAAATTATATGTATTTATAAAAATATACTTCGTTTGTATACTTAAGAGGAAATGAAGGACGGTTTATCAATTGTTTACAAAAAATGGTTAGATTTAACCACATGGACTGTCACCTGACAGTATCTGTCTGTCTTAATCATCTGTCTCTGTCATATTTCAAAAACACATGATATTTGTTATTGTTTACAAACATAGGGTGTAGAATAGCCACTTAAACTGACATCTGTCAAAATCACGTGATATTTGTTATTGTTTACAAACATAGGGTGTAAAATAGCCACTTAAACTGACATCTGTCAAAATCACGTGATATTTGTTATTGTTTACAAGGTGAAGAATAGCAGCAGGGGTTTTATATACTTGAATGTGACAGATCAGATTTGAATAAAAACATTTTTTCATTTATAATGTTCATTATGACATAAAAAAATAAATTTTATAAATCTACATAGTACAAAAAATCATTTTACGAATTTTTCAAGGTCAATTTTGCAATCTTTAAATAATTCATATTGCATCATTGCATTATGAAAGTTATATTTATAAAAAAAATATTGAGAAAACCTTAGATTATATATGAGAAAACATAATATTTATTCAGAGTAATTGTATAAAAAGTTTATATCAAAGAATGACAACAAATTAGTATCTTGTTACACGAGCAAAATACAGAATAAATTGTCAATTTTATATAAATAATTATCAGGGAAATCGAGCTTCCTTCAATTGTTTTCAATATTATCATCCAGAATGAGCTAGGTACGTTCATTTATTTTAAATATAAAGAAATCTCGAGCACCTAAATAACCAATAATACCTACAATATAATATAACCTCCTCTTTTTTTCAATCGGTTAAAATTTATCTACTGTACCAACAGATATTCTGTACAAGAAATAGTATATATTCATCATAAGGTTGCAGAACAAAACAACGGTAATAACCATATTCAAATTATAATTGATATACTTATGTCTAGAGATGTGCCAATATAGAGTGAAATATAGAATGCCAATTTGGCTATCTTGGGTACAGGATCACATACGAGATGGACGTTCAAAGAGTGAAATAGATAATCTCATCCACCAAGCAAAACTTGCCTTAAACAATCAAAGATCTTCGAGTCCAGCAACTCCGGAAACAATTAGTAAATCTGTGTGGAGTATTTTGCTGTACCTGTATGGTTTTCACACATTATGCAAGGTGAGGTCCTCAGCAAAATCAATTAAACTAGTCACAATACAACATGTTGATCACCATATTAAAAAGGCATGCAAATTGGATGGTCATGCGTTGTGACATGAGCATCTCTTACACATCTTGTTGGAGGGAATAATTGAGGGATCGACTGACAGAAGGCGTTCCCGCTGGGAGTATATGGAACAGGTGTGCATCGCTGAAGACCAACAGAGTGGAGGAAGAGATTTACTGCCAAACAATCTCCAAGATGGAAACTGAACAAGTAGAGCTTATATTAAAAGATATTTTTTATCAGTCTTGATACAAAGAGTTATGAATTATTCTGGGTAAATTGAAACTAACTATTCATATTGCATTGTTAATATGTTCATTAATAATATTTGATACATTTATAATTCAATTATCGTTTACTAACTGTATAAAATTTTGAAAACAAATAAATATCTAGGCACATGACTAATTTTAGCAAAATACTAATAAAGTTAATATATTATAAATTATTATCAGGGATATTGAGCTTCCTTCAATTGTTTTGAATATGATTTATTATCTATAACGACCAACGTTCAGATGTTTAAATATGAAAAATCTAGAACACCTATGTAAAGAACCAATTGTAATAATAAAATTATAAACTTAATTATGTAACTACAAATGATATTCCCTATTAGAAATTTATCTCCTAGAAATTTTAAATTGCATTTTCTAGTCTTTTAACATAATCTAGTCTTAAAAATTTTGCTTGTTTGATCATATAAAAATACTTGACATGATGCATAATATATAGGTACTCTATTAAAATGCACATTTGTAATTTTCTTCTACTAAAATTTTATTGACTAACTATTTTTGCTCTAGACGAGCATTCTCTTGAGTAGTGGACCACTCAGAACATGCTCGTCTAGAGCGAAACTAGTTATTCAATTAAATTTAGTTGAAGAAAATTATAAATCTGTATTTTATTGTAATATATTATAATCAAATTCCATCAAGTATTGTCGATAGAAAAAGTTAAAAAAATATGTATACTCAATTACTTCCAAATACCCATCATCTCCTTAGGTCTTCTGTTTCACAAAAAAACTTTTCTTTGAAACCTCATATATTTACAAGGTTTATATTCAAAATACTGTTAGGGAAAAAAGGTTGTTTTAATATAAAAAAAACACAAAATTATGTTTAAAATTTGTCAATAACATAGAAGCATTTTCTGTAAAACTACAAATATACTGCAGTTGTCTTTACTAATGGCACCAGTTATTGACTTTATCCGCCAGTTCTAATACATCTACCAGGAAGAACTGGCAAAGAAAACTGATGTCTGATATTGAATTTAAAAAATATGTATCCAGTTGAAACATTCATTCTTGTTTATCATACACTTCAATTTCATGTATCATTGTGTACGTATAGAAATATGAGTAAATAATTTCTTCAAATTCTATTGAGGAATTTAAAATACATGATACAGGAATAGGAAAAGGGATGGTGTATTGAGGCGAACTTGAAATTAGCGATACAATAAAAGAACAATATTCTTATTCCGAGCCACAGTGAACAAGGTGTAAATCATGTTGAGATATAAAAAAAATGCGCTTAAATTTTGCGAAATCATGACTCTCCCCTATTCCATAGTGTGGAGAGTAAAAATGTTCAAGAGATATATAGAATTCTTTATACGGGTTAATGACCCCGTTTTCCTGGGGTAGGTAGAGAGAAGCGAGCACCATACATTCATTGCCTCACACACATTCATTCGTCTGTTATTTAAACATATTAAGATTTATCCTTTCCTTTGAGAATTTTGTTTACATAGTCATTATACAGCTCTATGAAATATTCATTATTTTTGTTTAGACAGAAGGCACTACTAATAGTTTACATTTCAAATTTCCAGTTATGATTTAAACAGTCTGTTTATGTTATGCCCATTTTAAGATTGTATACATTCTTATCAACAATAAGTTTGAACAATCGATGTGTTTTTAGTTTTTGAAATAAATACATAGGTAGTTACTATTGTTGCAAATATTAAACATGTTCATAGCATCATGTGTTCTCCAAGCTAATTCAGAAATTAAATTCTACATTTGGTAACCCAAAAATTCATTATTGTAAATATTATGTTCATCAATCAAAACATTTTACATAACTAAAATACAGATTATTCCACACACATAAATTTTACATACATGGCCTTATTTATTTAGATTCAGATCCTTCATACATATGTATTATTTTGGAAAACACAAAAGTTATTGTTATCTATACAAACATTTCTCTTTCCAAATATAACTGCAAAAACTGCAAATCCAGAGGGCGCTGCCCTTGGTATAGGGCGTCCTCACTTCACTTTGGTATGATTCATCACTAAAAAAATATGTTATTGACATGTTAATATCATGTAAACAGTAAACATGTTAATAACATGCAAAAAAATATGTTTTAAAGATATAGACAAGTCTCAAAAATTTCAAATATTTTTATAATGAGTCATACCACTACCTGCTTCAAACAAAGCCATGCTGTTGGTTTAGCGAGAAAGAAAAATTCAAACCAAAGAGACCTATCACAATATTACATACAAACTTAAAATAGTTACTTAGCAAAACTTGAATTAATACTAGAGTCTACAATCCGCATTACCTATTACCATTCCGCATTCTGTTTCTGATTGGTTGAGATCTCGTAGTATTAAGTCAAATGAGCTGTGAAATTTTATGTTAAATGCGAAAAATTAAAAGAATATATAAATTTAATTTATACTAATTTATAATTCAATTTATAAAGCAGCTCGCTCACGTGAGTCGCTATTATTATTATAAACAAACTTAAACCTAACCTAAGAATGCAGACAAAAAGAGCTGGTACTAGACGCTACTGAATTATTAGCTTTTAGAAAAATGCATGTTTATACTATTTATATGAAATAAATAAATTTAAATATATAAATACATTTCATTGAAGTATGATATTTAATTTTCAAGGTTTCTTCTTTGAATATAAGGTCAAAAATAATATTTTGATTTGTAATGTATATTATCCAACGGCAAAGAAATAAATAAAAACAAAACACACAACAGCAACAGAATTCAACAAAAACAACAAAACAAAACGAGGAATATGGATGGGTGGATGGTAGAGCGGTTAGCGCGCTGGGTTAGTAATCCAGTGGTCGCGAGTTCGAATCCTGCCTCGACCGATCTCGTTCACCTATAGGACAAGCATTTATGCTTAGTTTAGGGAACGTAGGAAGATGTATATGTACTTGTTTAACAAGGACATATTCATTTTAATATATATAAAAAAAAATAATAATAATAATAACATTCTGACACCAGCTCTCTCTCTGCGGTAGCAGAGAGGGCCGTCAGTCCTCTGGACGCAGGGCGTCCTAGTTATGTAAAGTGTGACCAGCTTCGGTCTTGGATCGAGAGAGAATTGAAGGCACTCACTCCAAGAACGCGGTCCTTTCCTCTTCGACCGTCTGCTGAGGGAGACGCTCAGCAGATCACCCCGTCGTAGACCAGCAGGAAGCTACAGGTGGGTGACGTCCTCAGGTATAGGTCCTCGATCCAGAACAAAAGAAAAAAAGAGAACAGAAAAGCGATTGCAGACGAGAAATTCTGGGTCAAGGGCGCGACAGGCTATGGTAATCCTCCCCTCCACACGGTTACAAAAGAGGGGCCCTGGCTTGCGCTAGGGCAGACACTTCCCAGGCCGTTGGCGTCTCGAGTCAGTTATAAGATAAAGTCAGGTGTAAAAATAAAAAAATTGCAAGTTACGAGGCGCACTACGGCCTGAGAAGCCGCTTCTATCCTTCGGCTGCAGTATGGAGAGGCCTCTACAGTTACAAAGTGCTGCCAAAAGATTTACAAAAAAATTTACCGCGTGGCGGAGGTACCTTAAGTGTTCAATTTTTGGGGCAGTTGCACCTCTGTTGTGTCAGGGCCTGTTGGGATTCTCTGGCGGAATCCCAAGGGTTCTTCAGTTATCAAGTTGGTTTTTTTTTTGTGCCGGAGAGTGTCCGGCAGTCTTGGATTAAAAAGTCAGCTGACCAGCTGTCGGTAGCTGTCAGATTTCTCCTTTTTTGAAAAAAAGTTCCAAATCATTGTGCAAAAAAAGAGTTGCCATATAATAAAAATAAAATAAATTTCCCCAGAATTCCGCTGACGGTCGGGGTAGGTTCCGCGGAGAAATTTAGCCACAACCTACTCGAATAGGACGGTGGATCTCTCTCGCGGACATGGGGCCGAGGCGGGCCGGTATCAATCGCCCCACCCTTTTCGAGAGAAATCCAGCGTCCTGTCATTCGTCCATTCCTCCCGAAAGCGGCTCGGCAAACGCGGGGCCCTATGGCGATGACGAAAGACGGCGGCCGAGGTCGAAGGTTGAGAACCCGTACCAGAATGGTCGGCCATTCCTGCCAGTGGATCGTCGGAGCTTCCCGATGTTACGTGACCGGAGCATTCGGATAAGTCCGATAAGGCAGCCCCTGGTGTTAGCGTTGGTGCCTCTTGGATGGCCCGCTCATGCACTTCCTGCGGACTAGTCACGGTGGCGGTCATCGCATGTCTCAGATACTGGAGGGTGTTCGCACCAACAGTGCACTTCTCGGGGGCGCAGCGCAGGCCATACAACGCCAGGCGCTCTAGCACCAGCCGAAGGTGACGGCAGCGCTCCTCCCGCGTCCCCGAGGAGACGATGATGTTGTCCAAGTAGACCATGCAGAATTCGTGAACGAATCCTGCTGTCACTTGCATCATCGTCCTCCGGAAACCGGACGGCACACCAGCCAAGCCAAAAGGCATCACCCCCAACCGGTAGCGGGCCCCGTCCGGCGCTGCAATAGCCGTGAGCGGTCGAGATTCTGGAACCTCCCGAAGGTCCTCCAACACCTCTCGTATCTTCCCCTGTGCAGGAGCCGGAAGATCCTCACATAGCTGCAAGGTCGCGGTTTCTGTGGGTGAACATGCCCGATGGGGGGTCAAATGTATGTTGATTCGCTCCCTCTTCCCGAAGTTAACGCAGCCCCGGCGGAAGTCAACGCAGACCTCCTCTTCCAGGAGCCAAGGTTGCCCGAGAATAGCTTCCTCGCGCAGGCCGTCCGCGACGAGAAAAGTCGATGCCGTTCGGACGCCCTTCGTTGACCACTCCAGGGTCGCCTCCCCTCGTACCTCCATTGTCATGTTGGAGTGGGCTAGCTTCAATGATGGAAGACCAGTCACGGGGACAACAGCTTCCGAAGGAACCAATGTTCCTCTTAAAAGGTTGTGAGAGGCGGCAGTATCAATCAGTGCTTGACATTCCTGCCCCCTCAGCTCAATTTTGATCCGGGGTAAATTTGAGTGATGGGTGACAACGTAGCACTCAGCCTCTCCGGTCTGGAGAATTGGAGCGTCAGCTGGCCGATCGCTTCGGCGCGTTGTCAAGTCCGGGTCCGGGCGCGTGATGGCCCCAGGGCGATCGGATGCCCTCTCTGTTCCCAGTTGCTCCGGTCGGGCGGGGGCCGCCGTTCTCCGACCGGACGCCGCGCGTGCCTTAGAACGCGCCGTCTCTTCTTCCAATCTCCTCAGCACTGGGCACTGACCAACGGGGTGCATGTCCCCGCAGAACCGACACTCCCTCGGGGGACGATTCTCCGGTCCCGCGCGGGGTCGTTCCGGGTTAGCCGGAGTGCGCCAAGACCGCGGTGGCTCATCATCCACGCGACGACCCCGCGGGTGCTCCTGACGCCAACATTCTTGGCTTGGCCGCGAGTCACGATACCTAGGTGGGGACCGGTAGTCATCCGCGCCCGGTCGTCTTCCTGACACTTCGCGAATTGGCTGCGTGTCGCGTAGGTCCAACTCAAATGGGCGCGAGCCCATCCGCTCGGCCTTCCCCAAGAGTCGTTCATAAGGTGCGCCAGCCATGGCCCATATTTCAAATATCTCTCGATTTCGAGGCGTCATCAACTCTACGATCCGCTCGACTAACCCCTCGTCCATCTCCTCTCCGGGGTAGAGTCGGCGGAATATGTCCTGCTTCTGCACGAGATACAGCAGGGCGCTTTGTCCTTCAGATTGTGTGCCGGCGTGCAGGTGGGCTAGAAGGGCCGAGCGGACAGACTCGGTCCCGAAGCTCCGGCGCAGGAGGCTCTTGAACCGGTCCCAGGTCCACAGGCCCTGCTGGTACTGTGACCACCAGGTTCGTGCTCGCCCCCGCAGTTGCTGTGCCGCCTTCTGGCACTTTAAGGTTTCGCTCTCTTCACCATGGGCGAAGTGGCGGTCGCATGCTGCTAGAAACTGTTCGGGGTCTTCGGCCAAGTTCCCCGAGAATGTCTCTTCAAGTTTAGTGTTGCCTGATGGCACGTAGATCCTATAGTTGGGCGCCAGAAGCTGTTTTTCCACGGCTTCACGTGGTGAAAAATGTGCAGTGTCGGCGCGGGGCCCATGTGGACTATGCACTACGTGGGACGCGCGATCCCTGTTAAATGGCGTACCGCTGCCGTACTCCGCGTCGTTCTGACCGTACTGCGGGGGAGAGACGGCACGAGAGCCGCTCCCGGGAGGAGAACGCGCGGTGGCAAATGTACCCGAAACCGCCGGTAAACCCCCCCTTCCGCGAGTCTGCATCGCTCCGTCCGTGACCGGACCGCGAGCGCCTCCAAGTTCCCCTCGATCCAAACACACACCCCGAATCGAGCTCCCTCAAGATGGTCAAGGTGCGCGGTTACGAAAGGAATTTAGTTACATATGGTACATCAGAATTAAAAAAATAAAAAAAAAATCCTAAAAGTAGGTGTCGCATGGACAAAACAATTTAAAAACAAGTAAAAAATTTGAGCAGGATAAAAATTATTTGCATAAAAAAATCTCGCAATAGCGCGTCAAATATATAAAATTTAAAAAATACAATAATATCCAAATATAACAGAAATGCTCAAATATACAAGTTGAATTAAAATACAAAATATAATTGTCGATGAAATAAAATTTAAACACATAACAATTATCGTCGATGAAATAAAATTGTTATTATTGTTTTAAAAAAAAATATAGTATTCTTAAGTCGTAAATTTATCTTTCCTATTTTGTTTGTATATACAAATAAACAAATAAATATATGTATTTTTTTTGTTTTCTTTCGTTTATTATCCCGGCCGTAAACAATTGTAATTTATTACCATATATTGTAGTCTCTGGTAAGTAAAATCTCCTACAGAATATACGAGTGTCTCGGGACAGTAAAACCAATGGCTACCATAGAAAAAATACATTTCATTAAAATCCATAGATGTCATAGCTAGATCCCTAGAAAGTGCACATACTTCAAAAGTTCTGACAGCCAGTGAATGATAATACTAAAACATCGTTGATGTATGTATAAATGTAGGTATTTCTATAATACGAGTTGTTTTTTGTTTATTTTTTTTAATAAAAAAACTATTGTGTACATCAAACTTTTGTAAATAAATATAAATGAAGTGTTTAAATATATTTTGAAAAGAATATTAGCCGTTTTACATAATCATTTATATTAAAATTATGTTGATCATGTAGGTTAATTACAATTTCAGTGATTTTATATCAAAAACTGTTTATTTTATTGAAATCAGACTTTCACCAATATTTTCTTCATTAACTTGATAATAGTATAGGCTATATAATATTATGAAAAATATCTTGAGGTAGCGCAAAAATAAGATCAGGTATGACGAACAGACCTTTCCTTGGGCAGCCCATTCCTTTCAATGGCATTTATATATGGAGGCCGCAACCTACTCTTGACGCAAACATTTTCGTTTATCTATAAATTTAAATCGCTATAATATCATCTTAATACCTTGATGATATAATATAATTATAGTAAGACGGAAGTACCCAACAACAGAGGCACGAAGAAGAATTATTATAGTAACATTGTAACTGGAAAACTTACAAGTAGTTTAATTAATTTATATTGAATTTTCAGTAGCGACTACTTTAAAATAATAAAGTTTTTGTCATAGAAAAATATAATATAGTGATTAAAATCTCTTTTCTATGATAGTGATCAATCAAATATAGCAAGAGATCAGAAATATGGATAAAGGGTGGAATATCCCAAATTGAAACATCAATTTACTGAATAACTTATTTTGAAAACTATCAGTTAGATATTTTACAATAAATTTATGTACACAATAAATGTACAATGGGAGGTTTATTGCTTGTTGGCGATATCTTCCATCCAACCATATTCATTTGTTGAAGTAATTAATGTGTATGGTATGTAACCTGCTGCTTAAATGGATAAAAATGTTGTGAAGTAAGAAGTATTGTGCACTGCACTGGGATACTGAGTCTTTTGGTATCTGAATAAACAGACAATCCGTGTTCTGAGAAGTAAAATTGATTTTGAAGATAGATTGTTTATACATATTTACATTAAATTTACTTTGTTTAGTGTTTACACTTTTTATTTTGTGACAATTGTGGATGCACAGATACTGCCATATAAAATATACTTATAGCAAATTATTCTTTTTTTAAGAAAAAAATAAATAATTTGTTTCTAATGAAGAATATATTCACTTATGTTACTCAATCACACTTACATTACTGACTAATTTCTAATAGTTTTATTTCTAAATGTCTCATGGCATTAAAATCTTTATGTGATTAATATAATATAAAGATCACTAACCTACATTTTTAAACCATTACCAACCTAGCTTGTGGTGAGCTCTTACAAAAATGGGGCTATATAAATTATCCAATTATTTATATAATTCAAAATATGTACAAAATGTTTAACTAACTACCCAAAAATATATTTGCAAAATTTACATGAGGTAACGAAATGGACGAAAAATGTTTTATAATCAGCTCTAGGCTTATGTACTTTACACCTATGATATAAATTTGAAGTCGATCAGACTTATAGTTTGGGTTCTAGAGAGGACACAAAAAGGATACGCCGTACATATAAAAACATCTTGACGAAACTCAAACTGTATACTCTCTGTAGTTTCTGGCAAATCGCCGTGGAGGGGTCTGTATATGTACCTAACAACCGAAACGACACAAATTTGCGGTATGCGCACCCTCTATTTTGGTTCTACTAGTTTTCCGGTGATTATACATGACACCCATTGAGAAATTGATGTAAAAAATATGCTTAAAAATTGTGAAATCATGACTCTCTACTATTCTATAGTCATCATTTGTCCTTTTCCTCATGACTGAGGATAGCGGCTGCAGTCCGTCGCCACACGTATGGCCCGCCTCCATGCCAATCTGTTTTGTGCTGAACGCAGAGCACCAGTCACCGAAGACCCCATTGTGGACTTAACCAAATCGCTCCATCTGGTCGGTGAGCGACCACGAGATCTCCGTCCCTCCACGCTGCCCATCAAAACAAGCTTCTCGAGGCAGTCAGGTTCCCTTCTGGCAATGTGTTCAAATAATTGAAGGATACGTCTGTAGAAATACATAAAAAATAAATACATCTTGATACGTCGATAGACGATCCTCGATCTTCAGCTCGTCTAGAATTGACACATTTGTTCTTCTGGCTGTAGTATAGTGATTCTATAGCAGTGGAGAGTAAAAAACATTTCAATGAAAATGTAATTCTGTGGTGTATTAGCCAATGAATAAACAAAAGTTGAATCTCACTTTGTTTATTACAATAAATAAGACAATTACAATAATTAATATATAAGTATACTATTTCAATAATTAGCATGAATAATATATTTTATCAAGTAGGTAAACAATCGACACAGTGTATCATATCGTTTGTGATAAAGCAATACCTCGTAACCCACTCACCAAAGATTTTACAGGAGAGACAAAAAACTTACATTTATACATTTTTGTGTTGTATTTTGTATAATTATGTTTTTTATATATTTGAAATAAATCTTTTAATGTGAAAAGAAGAAAGCATGGATGGCATTAATAGCCGCGAAAGGATCGAATAATGAAGAAAGAGCAAAAGAAAATTATAAAGTATATAAAAAGGTAGTCAAAGACACAGTAAAAAAGGAAAAAGATGGTATAAAAGAGAAAGAAAGCCTGAAACGACTTTCCTGGAAACATGAAAATGTTCTGGAAAGGCGTAGCGAAAAGAAAAAATGGAACTGTGAAAGCTTCGAAAGGAATAAATGATAAAGATGGAAAAATAATTATGGACGAAGACGGCGTGAAAGAACGATGGAAAGAATATTTCAAGGAACTGTATGATAGCGGAGTAAGTGGGGACGTGAGTCAGAGAACATGGCAAGTAAGCGAAAGTGATAAGGATGAAATAACGCGAGAAGAAGTATTTGAAGCAGTAAAGTAAAACACGCGAAAGCGGGGAAAGCTGCCGGATATGACAGTGTATCAGCTGAACTTATAAAATATGGCGGCGAACAGACGTTGGAGTGGTGTCTCTCTCTTTTCAACAAATGTTGGGAAGAAGGACACACTCCCTCAGACTGGAGAAATGCAGTCGTGGTATCTTTGTATAAAGGTAAAGGATCGAAGCTCGACTGCAAAAACTATAGAGCCATAAGTTTATTAAGCTCAGTTGGTAAGATGTATGCAAGGATCCTGGATCAAAGAGTGCGAAAAATTACAGAAAGCAAGATATGGGATGTCCAAGGTGCGTTTGTGGGCGGCAGAGGATGTATAGACCAAAATTTTTTTTCTGTACACGGTCACAGAAAAGGTCCTGGATAAAAATCAGAAAATTTTCTGTGCCTTCATAGACCTAGAAAAGGCGTATGATAAAGTTGTTAGAGAAAAATTATGGGATATACTAGCAGTGTATGGAGTGAAGAGCAAGCTGATACGCGCAATCGCGTCATTATATGAGAACAGCGAAGCATGTGTTCGTGTCAACGACACAGTGACAACGTGGTTCTCTATAAATAATGGCGTTAGACAAGGGTGCGTGCTATCTCCATGGCTCTTTAACTTGTACATTGATTTCTGCATAAGAGCCCTTAAGGATGAAAGCAAGGGTCTGAAATTGAGTACTGTAATGGTGCGAGATTTGATGTATGCAGACGATAAAGTTCTATTAGCAGAAAGTATGGAAGAGTTACAGTATCTTGTAAGTCAGGTATATGAAGGATGTATAGAGAATGGACTTAGGATGAATGCCAGCAAATCAAAGACAATGGTCTTTGAAAAGAGTGAAAGCAGAACAGCGTGTAAAATAAGAGTAGAGAACGAATGGCTCGAGCAAGTCGACGAATGTGTGTACTTGGGAAGCATATTTCAACGGAATGGACGACTCGATAAAGAGATCGAAAGAAGAGTTATGGCAGGAAACAGAGTGAATGGAGCACTAAGAACAATTATGAATGATCGCAACATATCAAAGGATGCCAAAGTTGCCATTCATAACGCCGTCGTAGTGTCAACCTTGACGTATGCAAGTGAAACCTGGACATGGCAGAAGACGCATGAAAGTAGAATAAATGCAGTTGAAATGAGATCGTTAAGAAGGATTTGTAATAGAACGATGTATGACCGGGTAAGAAATGAGGACATAAGGAAAGAATGTAAGATGAAGAAAGATGTCATTACTAGAATGAAAGTGAACACATTGAGATGGTTTGGTCACATGGGGAGAATGAATGAGGAGCGCCTGACGAAGAAAATATACAGAGCGGAAAGGAATGGAATGAGAGGTCGGGGACGCCCAAGAAAGGGATGGCACGACCATGTGAACGAAATTTTGAAAGACGGAAATGTTAGAAGTGTGAGCAATAGACGAGCATGTATGAGACGATGCATGAATGTGGACGAAGCGAGGGATGCGTGCCAGGATAGAAAAATGTGGCGTTCGGTTCTCTCTGCCTACCCCGCAAGGGACATGGCGTGATGGTATGTATCTTTTAATCATAGGGTATCTAAATTTATGTGAAATATAATATTTTTTTTATGTGGGATATTGGGTATTGCTTCCCCAAAAATAACAAAATTGTGGCTTACGAGTAATTACTTTTAACAAATTTATGGATTGAAAATCCTAGTGCTACAATAAAGTCACATGTTTTACAAGTAATATGTGCAATAATAATAAATTATTAATTCATTTAAAAAAACAATAGAATCCATTACATATTGGCTATTTTCCTTTTGCACGTAGCTTTCTTTATCCAATCACAAAATTCACCTAATGATAATGTCGATAAAGACATAAACTTGCACACTGGAACATTTTCTTTATCTACATTTAAATAATGGGCAAAAAATTCATGGCTGGATTTTTTTTGCTTGGAATTTTGTTTTTTATAATATAGCATATACAAAGTGAAATATAGAGAAAAAAAGATATATATGTAACTCAGAGAAGAAAACAATAAAAGACACATTATAGAAAAAATCTGTTTATTTACACTAGAGTACTCGGCCCTTCAAGTACTCCTTGAGTGCTCGCGCGGAGCACATGTGTCACCCATTACAATTAGCAATTTTTGATATTTTATTTAATGGAAATAAGAAAAACAAGTCCATGGTTTAAAAGATCTGAAAATGAATACTGCCTTTATGTAAAATCAACAGACAACGGTTACATATACTTACCAGTATTTGTTGACGATTTGTTGATATCAGGTACTGAAGAGGAAGAGGTGTCATATGTAAAAATAGTCTAAATAGTAATTTTAAAATTAAAGACCTTGGTCCTGCATGTAATTACTTGGGCATGACTATTCACCAAGATATGGTTAAGAACCAAATTAAGTTAAATCAAACTGCCTATCTCACAAACATATTAAGAAAATATAATATGCAAGATTGTAAATCTATGTCAACTCCGTTAGGTGCTAACTTTGATCATAGTAGCTTAAAAGGAAAATCTTCTGAGAGCCCAGAGTTAGAAAGTAATTGTAGAAGTTTAATTGGTGCTCTCATGTATGCCATGTTATGCACAAGACTAGATCTCGGTATTTGTTTGAGTATACTAAGTCGCTATCAATCTTGTGCTAGCAAAGAACTATGGTCTGCCTTAAAAAGAGTCCTACGTTATATAAAGGGAACTGTAAATTTAAGTTTAGTGTTTGCATTAGACAATGAAAATATTATTGTGGGCTATGTAGACTCAGATTGGGCAGGATATAAAGTCGATCGTAAGTCAACTGCTGGCTATGTTTTCATAGTGCTAGGATGCAGTTTCATGGATATCAAGAAAGCAAGCAGCGGTTGCCTTATCATCGACTGAAGCAGAATATGTAGCAATAAATTTAGCTGTAAGTGAAGCTTGTTGGTGGCAAAATTTGATTCATGATTTCAGAGTGTATGATGAAAAGGTAAAAATAATAATTTTTGAAGATAATCAAAGTGCGATCAAGATATGCAAAAGTCCATCTCATCATACAAAGCTGAAACATTTAGATATTAAATTACATTTTGTAAAAAATAAAATTATTAATAATGGTATTAACATTGCGTATATTCCAATTAATGAACAAATAAGTGATATGTTAACTAAACCTCTTGCGAGAAAGATATTTGTGTACTCAGGGATGGATTAGGATTAGAATGAAAACAACAATTTTTTTAATGTAAAAAATATTTTTTTTAGACATGGTATTCATTGAAGAGGGGTATTGTTAAAAAGTGGCAATGAACACTAGTTTTAAAAAATGTTTTAGCGTAGATAAACTGCTCCCTGTCTACTTATCTCTGTGTGCCTAACTCTGTTCAATTTTGTTCAATGGTGTAAGACATATGTAAAGTTACTGTAAAGGATTTCCACATAAATAAATACATACAAGATTAAATATATATATAATATATAAATAAATAATGTATATAAATGATATATATATATATATATATATATATATATATATATATATATATATATATATATATATATATATATATATATATATATATATATATATATATATATATATATATAAATGTCTTTTAATATATATAAATGATATTACAACAATTTTCATTGTAAATTTTTAACAGACGTTCATCTGCATCAGACTTCAACCAACTTTTCGTATACATTGATAAAATGGCTGGGAAAGATAACCACTCTACTGTAAATAGTTTCGAATGTAGATGTCGATATAAACATGAAAAAAATTTAAACGCGCATAGAAGAAATATTCATGGTATAATAATAATAATAAGGACAATTTATAAAGCGCCGTTTAGTGACAACCGTGGTCACCTCAAGGGCACTTTCAGTTTGCAAAAAATAATTTAAAATTAGTCCTATAGCTAACACATTGAAAATGGTGAAACATAAAACTTAAAAAAATACAATAAGTTAAAATTAAGTTAAAATTAGTCCTATAGCTAACACATTGAAAATGGTGAAATATAAAACTTAAAAAAATACCTAGAAATCGCAAATTAATCTTGTTACATAATCCAGATGAAATTAATTATAAAAAATAGTCGATTCAAAGTAAACTGGCATAATATTTAGTACACATAATATTATTGAACGGATGAAGGACAATCTGGATACGACTTGCGGAAAAGATGAGTTTTTAATTTCTTCTTGAATTCATTGATATTTTCGGCACATCTTATATCCATTGGAAGATTGTTCCATGACTTTGGACCAGAAACGCCAAAAGATCGATATAGGTATTTTGGCTTATTTGTGAGATTGGTTTCTACTAGTTTTTTATTGGATTGGGTCATTGATCTTAGCGTACTTTGTTTATTGTTAGGTGAAAATGGAACACAAAGTTCCGATATATATTCCGGGGCCATGCTATTGAGTGCTTTAAAGACAAGGAGACATGTTTTAAATTCTATACGTTCTGGGCTCTTCAGCCAATGAAGTTTGTGAAGTGTTGGTGAGATATGCGAGAAACGATCAATCTGGTAAATATAACGGGCTGCTGCATTGAGGATGAGTTGTATTCTATGGATTTGGTATTGCGGTAGGTGTGCTAATATGGCGTTACAATAATCTACATGGGAAACTATTAAAGAATTTATAAGGACCTTAGCAGCATTTGTCGAGAGACACCTTCGAATAGGTCTAAGTTGTCTGAGAAAGTAACAACTTTGTCTGACTATGGAAGAAATGTGTTTATCCATAGAGAGTGCACTGTCGATATGTATACCAAGAAATTTTACGCAGTTAGAAGGAGTAATTTCGACATTTTGAATTACAATGGGGTCATTATTTATGTATTGTTGCCTGCGAGGTGAGGCAAGCCAAAGGAACTTAGTTTTTGTTGGGTTCAGTTTTAGCTTGTTCTTACACATCCAGGTGGATATCTGATTTATGCATGTGGATACCTCGTGTGTTAAATGATATTTAAATTCAGGTGAACAGGACTTGAACAGTATGCGGTCATCTGCATAGGCATGTGTGTTGAAACCAAGATTTTGAACAAGATTTTCCAACTGATTGGTATATAAATTAAAGAGAATTGGTCCAAGTACAGAACCTTGTGGGACCCCGTACAAGGAGGTAATATTATTTGTGGTACTATCTTTAAATACAACTTTGTATTTACGGTCTACTAAGTAGGAAGATAGCCATGCAATGCAGTCATTACCCAAGCCAAATTCATGTCTAAGTTTAGAAAAGAGAATATTATGGTCTACAGTATCGAAAGCAGCGCTCATGTCTAAAAATGAAATTAGGGCAATCTTACCTGATTCAGCTTGAATGATTAAGTCAGACAAAATTCTTACTGTGGCCGTTTCCGTAGAGTGGAATTTTCTATAGGCAGATTGATTTCTGGCCAGAAACTTATCAGAATCCAAGAAGTTGGTATAACCACTGCTTGTAAAATAAATCCGGTTACTAAACAGGTAGAATGTAATCTTTGTAAATGTGTTTTTTCTACTAAATCATCGTTATTAAAACACAGAAAAAACGTACATAATACATCCAAAACCCGCAATTGTAGAATAAAGTGCTCAGAATGTTCTAAACATTTAGTTTCCTATAAAAGGTTGAGAGAACATTTTGTAAAAGAACATGAAAAGGAATTTCATATTGAAAAACTGACATTGAAATGCAATGAAGGTAAACTCAGACTTTATTTATTATTTAAATTGATAATAGATTACATATTCTTAGAGAAATTGTAGCATTGAATGTATTTTTGATTACTTGACAAAATTGTTAATTTTTAGATTTTCTAGAGTGGAAGGAAAACTATGAGAGGAAGAATTTTTATTCTTATGTGTTGGATACTTCTTCTAAGAAATGTACATCTAATACAGTCAAATATTACTATCACTGCCATAGATCTAATTCTTATAAAGGGCGAGGAAGTAATCAACGATCTATAAAAAATATAGGAACAAACAAAATTGGAGCAGCTTGCCCATCTACAATTGAAGTGGTGGTTAAAGACGGCACATATTGTGTTACGTTATTTAGCACTCACATAGGACATGAAGCTGAAATTGGCAGAATAACTCTCCAAGCAAACGATAGAGCTAAACTTGCAGGTAATCACCAGAATGCATCTTTTTGATAATGTATTCATTCCTTTATTTTTATCATTGTGCATCAATGAAAGTGGTTTAGGCATGATGAGAGAATGATTGATAAAAGTGACTGTGGCCAACAGGAAGGGTCTCAGAAAATGGATGTATGGTTATAGACGAGGAAAATGTCAAGGAAAGATGGAAGGAATACTTTAAAGAGTTATATGAAAGTACGCAGTATGACAGTGTGACGTACGAAAGAGTACCAATAAATGAAATTGAGAATGACAGAAAAAATTTCAATAGAAGAAGTTAGAGAAGCAGTGAAGCATGCACGTACATGAAAGGCTGCGGGATTTGATTGCATACCAACTGAATTTATTAAATATGGTGGCGAAAAGACGATAGAATGGTGTCATTGCCTCTTCAACAAATGTCGGTAGGACATACTTCATCAGATTGGAGGAACGCAGTTATTGTGCCCCTTTTAAGAAAGATTAGAAATTAGATTGCAAAAACTACCGAGCTATCAGTCTGAAGAGTTCAGTTGGAAAACTGTATGCTAGGATTCTGGACCAAAAGTTGAGAAAGGCTACAACAAGCAGGGTATGGGATGCACAAGGAGCATTTGTTGGAGGTAGAGGATGCACTTACCAAATTATTTACCTTTGAATGGCTACTGAAAAGGTTTTAGCTTAAAACCAGAAGCTTCTCTGTGCCTTTATAGACCCGGAAAAGGCCTACGACAAAGTAGACCGTGAAAAACTTTGGAAGGTTCTATCAGTGTCAGTGTATGGAGCGGAGACCAGGTTAATAAAAGGTAATATCGTCTCTCTATGAAGGAAGCCAAGCCTGTGTGAGGATTGAAAAATCTGACAGGATGGTTCTTCATAAATAAGGGAGTAAAACAAGATTGCGTATTATCACCGTGGCTCTTTAATCTATACATTGACTACTGAGTGAGAGCACTAAAGAATGAGAAAATTGGGCTGAAACTGGAAGGTGTGACTGTATGTGACCTTGTGTATGCAGATGACGAAGTATTAATAGCAGAGTGTGTGAAAGACTTGGAATGTTTGGTTAAAATAGTATTCGATGGATGCATGCAAAATGGACTGAGAATGAATGCAACTAAATCAAAAGTGATGGTTTTTGAGAAGAGCCAAAAACGAACAAAATGCGAGATACGAGTGGAGAATGTAGAATTAGAACAAGTGGATGAGTATTTATATTTAGGAAGTATATTTCAGCGTAATGGAAGACTGGAAAAGGATATTGAAAGAAAGATAACGGCAGGCAACAAAGTGAATGGTCCATTAAGATCTGTAATGAACGACCCTGTTATTTTGAGTCAAGCAAAGCTCGCAGTACACAATGGCATCGTTGTACCGACTCTAATGTATGGTAGTGAGACATGGACATGGCAGAAGACGCATGAAAGTAGAATTAGCGCGGTTGAAATGAGGTCCCTAACACGAATGTGTGGTAAAAAATGTATGATAGAATAAGAAATGAGGATATTACATGAGAATGTATGATTCGAAAGAGATATTGTGAGTGAGATGAAAATAAATGTCTTAAGGTGGTTTGGCCACTTAGAAAGAATGAATGATGATCGACTGACGAAAAAAGTATATAAGGCTGATAAAAGAGGAACGAAAGGTAGAAGTCGACCAAGGAAAAGTTGGCACGATTACATTAACGTTGGCACGACGGGTAGCTGGAGGTGGATAGAGAGCTGTGGAGGTCTCATGAGGAGGCCTATGTCCATTACTGGATGAAGGAGGGCTGACGTAGAATAATACAAGTTAATAACCTATTAATAAATCTATGTTGATGTAAAATGGTATAATTAACAAACACAAAAATAAATATAATTAAACTGTTTAAATTATAAATGAATTTGGTATGGTAAAATAAAAACCAAAGTTTTCAGTTCTACTACTTTAATGACACTGACTAGTTTCGGTCATACAGTGACCATTTTCAAGTAGAACTGAAAACTTTGGTATTTATTTTACCATACCAAATTCATTTATAATTTGAAATGGAGTTCTACCAAGAATTGTCCGTAGAAAAGTTAAAAAAAGTAAACTGTTTAAGAAAATTCTTGATTATTCTAATCATTTGATATTCAGGTTTGAAAAAATTTTTGCTCTTCTTTGCAAACGCATTTATGTCTGATGATTTTCCAGCTTTTTATAATGCTTGGTGTGAAGTAATGGGGCCCATTCCAAACCGCTTGCTTTGTTCGTGGCACATTCAAAGGAACTGGTTCCAGAACCTAAATAAAATTTCTATGATGTCTAAAAAATCATTGATTTATAAAACTTCGAAGGTTTTGCAAAGAGAAACAAATATAGAAGTTTTTACAACAGGCTTAGAAAAAACTTTAAAACAGCTGTTGGAAGATGAAGACACTCTGGAATTTGGGAAATATTTCAAAAAAACATATGTTTCAAGAGCTGAAATGTGGGGTTATTGTCATCGTAAATATATTGGAATAAACACCAATATGTATTTGGAGTCCCTGCACAAGAGAATCAAATATCTGTACTTAGAAGGGAAGAAATGCAAACGCTTAGATAAGTCAATAAATGCTCTTCTGGGACTCGTACGTGACAAAACATTTGAAACGATAATAAGACTGTCAAAAAATAAATTATCTGACAAAAGTATTAAGATAAGGGAAAGTCACAAAAGCAGCGGACACATAACAGAGGCAATGGTAAATAAAATTGATGAGGGTAAATGGCTTGTTGCTAGTTCCAGTCTCAGTAACACAAATTATTTAGTAGAGAAATGTACTTCAGAGAGAACATGCCATTATGTAAACTGTAATTTAAAATGTATTCCATGTACCATTTGTATTCATTCATTTAAATGTAGTTGCATAAATAATGTGATTCAGCTAAATATTTGCAAACACATACATGCATGTGCTCGTTTATGTATTCAGAGTAATACTGAAGATGTGCAGCAAATTGACTCAAAACAATGTAAAGATATCATACAACTTTTGCCTTGTGAAAATAAGACAATGCATTCTAATACTTTGAATGAGATAAAGACTAAATGTGATCTTATTGTTGGGTTAAGCCAAAGGGCAAATATTAGTGACAAAAGTACCCAAGTAGTTTTTGATTATTTGAACAAAACCATTGATGAATTAAATAAGGGCGAAGTAAATTTTAAAAACAGTGAGAATGTGAACACTAAAAAATGCATAGAAAAGCAAGTAAAGTTCACAGCAAAAAAACAGCATAACAAATCAACTCAAGAAATTCCTTCAGTTGTGGAAGCCCAAATAATACGAAAAAGTTTTATTGTGATTGAGAAAAATGTTCTTAATGTTCACCAGAGTTTTGACCATACATATTTTAAATAATCTTGCAATATTCTGTAATACAATGAGTAACTTATTATTCATCATTATCTAGAAAGACTTTATGAATGGTGTGAATTGAATAAGTTACCGCTTAAAATGTCAAATAATCACTTTCTTCAATATAAAAAATAAGATCACCTTTCAATATTCTATAAACAATATAATATTAACAAGGGTGTCCAGTGTCCAGTGTATCTGACTTGGATGTAATCTTTGATAAGCGACTAACCTTTGTCATGCATATAAATGATAGATGTCGTAAGGCTTTGAAGATGTTGGGCTTTGTTCTGCGAACCTCTAAGAATTTTAAATCTTTGTTAGCTGTAAAACATCTCTATTGTTCTTTAAATCGTAGTCAATTGGAATATAACTCGACAGTTTGGTCACCGCATTAAAATATTCATTCTAATACATTGGAAAATATTCAGCAGAAACTGTTACGTTATATTTATTTCAGGCTTGGCATATCCTTGTATGTGTATGACATTAACTATGATTTCCTTAGAAACTCATTCAGTCTGCCTACTATATGGTTGGATGGAAGATATCGCCAACAAGCAATAAACCTCCCATTGTACATTTATTGTGTACATAAATTTATTGTAAAATATCTAACTGATAGTTTTCAAAATAAGTTATTCAATAAATTGATGTTTCAATTTGGGATATTCCACCCTTCATCCATATTTCTGATCTCTTGCTATATTTGATTGATCACTATAATATAAAAGAGATTTTAATCACTATATTATATTTTTCTATGACAAAAACTTTATTATTTTAAAGACTACGCTGCTGAAAATTCAATATAAATTAATTAAACTACTTGTAAGTTTTCCAGTTACAATGTTACTATAATAATTCTTCTTCGTGCCTCTGTTGTTGGGTACTTCCGTCTTACTATAATTATATTATATCATCAAGGTATTAAGATGATATTATAGCAATTTAAATTTATAGATAAACGAAAATGTTTGCGTCAAGAGGAGGTTGCGGCCTCCATATATAAATGCCATTGAAAGGAATGGGCTGCCCAAGGAAAGGTCTGTTCGTCGTACCTGATCTTATTTTTGCGCTGCCTCAAGATATATTTTCATAATATTATATAGCCTATACTATTATCAAGTTAATGAAGAAAATATTGGTGAAAGTCTGATTTCAATAAAATAAACAGTTTTTGATATAAAATCACTGAAATTGTAATTAACCTACATGATCAACATAATTTTAATATAAATGATTATGTAAAACGGCTAATATTCTTTTCAAAATATATTTAAACACTTCATTTATATTTATTTACAAAAGTTTGATGTACACAATAGTTTTTTTATTAAAAAAAATAAACAAAAAACAACTCGTATTATAGAAATACCTACATTTATACATACATCAACGATGTTTTAGTATTATCATTCACTGGCTGTCAGAACTTTTGAAGTATGTGCACTTTCTAGGGATCTAGCTATGACATCTATGGATTTTAAAGAAATGTATTTTTTCTATGGTAGCCATTGGTTTTACTGTCCCGAGACACTCGTCAGAATATATATATCTTTATTCTATGATCTTCTATGGCTTACTCAATTGTCAAACATCAAAGTTTCACAATATATTATATTAATTTTATTTCGGAGACTTTGTTAACTGTGATATGATTAAAATCTAGCAATTATCGATTTCAGATTTAGCTTGTTAAATTCTGGGTTTATTCATTGCCAGGTATAAATACACACCATTTCCTGGTCCTCAGTGAAATCGTACGCCTCTGTTATTTCTTTTCAGATATACTGTCGGATATGCTCTGTGTAACCGATCAATACATTACATACCAAATTACAATGTCTACGATACAATGAAATGTCAATTCAACATGGAAACCAACCCAGCTGGTTGTCAAGTTCACACAGAACATATTATATTCGTTTGTGATAACACAATTTTGACAATTGTCTAGACACAAACACACCTTTGAGAACACAATTCTGGTTTCCCTTTTTTCTTGTACACTTAGTTTACAATTAAAAGCTCAATTAAGATACCCATTGTTAAAAATTTATACAGTAGTAAAACTTTTATTTTATATGATAGTAACATAGAGACCATGCAAGAATTAAAGTTATGAAATCATGCTATGTATTGTCTTATAACAATAATAAACACTTTTAAAATACAGTTCTTGTTTTATTTATATACTGTTGGTTCTACAAGCTTAATAAGATAAAATAGCACCTATAAAACATACGTTCTCGCAAGTTCTCGCAATACCATCAGTTCAAAACTAGGATATATACTGATATATACTATGTTATCACTGTATTGCCTCAGAACAGACTTGTCTAGTGAGGCAGTAAATTTCCAAAAGGCACAATGGTACATTATGCATATAAGTCTTTTTCAAAATATATCTTTGCCGGCTTGAGAGAGATCGATCTCAGGGTGCGTGTAGTTCGTTTGAACACGCTCGTTCAAAAGGCCACTAAGTCGGGCGACAATCTGACACCAGCTCTCTCTCTGCGGTAGCAGAGAGGGCCGTCAGTCCTCTGGACGCAGGGCGTCCTAGTTATGTAAAGTGTGACCAGCTTCGGTCTTGGATCGAGAGAGAATTGAAGGCACTCACCCCAAGAACGCGGTCCTTTCCTCTTCGACCGTCTGCTGAGGGAGACGCTCAGCAGATCACCCCGTCGTAGACCAGCAGGAAGCTACAGGTGGGTGACGTCCTCAGGTATAGGTCCTCGATCCAGAACAAAAGAAAAAAAGAGAACAGAAAAGCGATTGCAGACGAGAAATTCTGGGTCAAGGGCGCGACAGGCTATGGTAATCCTCCCCTCCACACGGTTACAAAAGAGGGGCCCTGGCTTGCGCTAGGGCAGACACTTCCCAGGCCGTTGGCGTCTCGAGTCAGTTATAAGATAAAGTCAGGTGTAAAAATAAAAAAATTGCAAGTTACGAGGCGCACTACGGCCTGAGAAGCCGCTTCTATCCTTCGGCTGCAGTCTGGAGAGGCCTCTACAGTTACAAAGTGCTGCCAAAAGATTTACAAAAAAATTTACCGCGTGGCGGAGGTACCTTAAGTGTTCAATTTTTGGGGCAATTGCACCTCTGTTGTGTCAGGGCCTGTTGGGATTCTCTGGCGGAATCCCAAGGGTTCTTCAGTTATCAAGTTGGTTTTTTTTTGTGCCGGAGAGTGTCCGGCAGTCTTGGATTTAAAAGTCAGCTGACCAGCTGTCGGCAGCTGTCAGAATTCTCCTTTTTTGAAAAAAAGTTCCAAATCATTGTGCAAAGAAAGAGTTGCCATATAATAAAAATAAAATAAATTTCCCCAGAATTCCGCTGACGGTCGGGGTAGGTTCCGCGGAGAAATTTAGCCACAACCTACTCGAATAGGACGGTGGATCTCTCTCGCGGACATGGGGCCGAGGCGGGCCGGTATCAATTCCAACTCTCAAACACAACCGCGAGCACGAAGAGACGCCGACCAGAAGGTGCAGCCCCAGGGTACAGCGACATCCTCTCTCCAGGCATGTCACTGTCTTCCACGTGGTGGCTGAGAGTCCGGCGGGGCCCACCCTCTGCGTCAGGCTGGCAGGTCCTTCTCGTACTCGGCGTAGTTTCCTCTTCTCCTCTGCCAGACAGTCACCCATGGCTGGCTCCGTGCCACACGGCAACGCTATGAAGGCGCATCTCGACAGAGGTGGCAGGCCATCTGGGAGTCTCACCGGAGGCAAACTGTCGCCCCAGACGACACGTAAGGCCCTCGTGGTCCAATCTGCGAGCCGCCGCGTTTCCTGCTGCGGTGGCCCAACACTGCGCCCTGCCTCCACGCCTCTGCCTTGTTGATGCCCTCATCTTGGCTCCGTAGCACCGGCAGCGTCCATGCGTGTGACGTGTCCTGTCACGCAGACCTCCTGCGTCGTCGAAAATATGGCCGCCATCGGGAGCACATGTCGACCGATGACGGCGTCACAACAAGCCGTCCGCCTCCCACCAGAGTTGATTGTCAAGAGAGCGCGTGCCATAGCGCGTGCTAGCTGCTAGCTGCTAACTGCAAGTCTCGTTGCTCGCCCGCAAACACCGCTAGTATCTTTCAGAAATGTTGCCGAGGAAAAAAAATATTGTTTTTCGGCAAAATTTATTCTCGGGCATAACAATTATAATGTGGAATCTTTGGTTTAGGCATAGATAATATTATACGGTCGTTGTTGGCATCACTGTATTGATCTTCTATTTTTCTGAACCACGGCGCTAGTTCCTGTCTTTTCGTAATGGCCGCCGACTGACGTCACTGTGAAATAAAATTCAGGCTATATTATACATAAACATTTCTAAATGAATCATAAGTGTTGTTAGTGTGTTTTAACATTTAGGATAATGATTAAAATGGAAAGTGATAAAACTATTGAAGATGTAAATAGTAATTCTCAGGTATTGTGTTTTACATTCCATGAAATGTGGTTCGTCTTGTCAAAAGTGTCAAGAGGCGATTGTTCGAACCGCCATCTTTTTAACAACACATTTTACACTTTTCTCGAAAAGCTGGGGCTTGTGTATTGATACGCGGTGATAATCCGACCTCATAATGTTTGCGTTAAAATAATTTTCGCCAACTATTTTATTTGCGGTTTAGTTCTTTGAAAAAAAATGTCATGTAATGGTGTAAGTTACTAATATTTTAATTTGTTTCCCCCTGCAATGCAGTGCCGTGAATTTTATTTGTTTTTATAAATACTGTTGCTTGAAATTCATTGTAAATTCAGTGTTTAATGTACATTAGATGGTTCATCGTTTCATTTCCTCTAATATTTTACTTCCCGTCGAAGCCTATGTATGATGAACCGTGCGAAAATTGTCGACCTCCAAAAAAGAGAAACTTTTCTTTTTAACCTTGTTTATGTATTGTAGTTGCTTGACATTGTTTTTCTGGAATTGTTATTTACGTGATTGTTATAATAATACCCATTGAAACATTATATTTTATTGAAGATATCAGTTTAATTGATTCAAAGAAAGTAAACTTATATTTTCGTTTAGGTACATACGAGCACTATTTAATTATTTTGTATTTCTAGACACTATGAACTTTTGAACAGGAAGTTGAAAATTAGAAAGTCATACATAATGATGAAGTGTGATAGTTTCATGTTAGATTATATTGAAACAGATATGTGGAAAATTCATGCAAATGTGATTAATATCTTCATCACAAAGCAAAAAAGTTATCTTTTACATATACCAATAAGTTAGGTAGACGCATTTTGTAAATCAAACACAAAAAAATGAAGTGTAATTTTGAATTACAATAGAACTCCAATTTTCTGGATTAATAAAAACCGCACCTGATCCGTACTGCCAAATATCCCGATAATTGGTTAATAAATGTTATGTAGTAATTTCTTTTAATAATTATTTACAGAATATGTACGGTAGTAAAAATGACAATAATAAAAAAGGTTGTTAATATTTTCTAAAGAGCAATATTTAGTACTTTTTACATAATCAGTACTTATGATTCCTTAAACACTTTGGTAAGAGTTGCTTAGACATACTCAGAGTAATTAGGATTTGCATAGCTGGTGTTGATTACATTACAATCTCACTTATCTGGATTGTTTAAAAAAATATATAATTCCCATTTTATTAGTTTATGTATCTAGATTATTTCAATGCAACTATTTTAAGTTTATATTTTTTATTTATTGCTTCTCAGGCAACTAACAGGTACTATGTCAAATATTAATTTAACACTCTCCCAATTACAAGTTGCCACAGTCTGGAGACTAAGATATTAATCTTCTCGCAGATCCAGACTGAAAATGCAATTATAAACTGTGTCTACACCGGGAATCGAACCCTGGATCTGGATCAGCAGTCAGATTCCCAACCAACTGAGTCACGAATGCCTGAAATAATCTAAATTTCCCACTAAATTGCCACTCAATTTTTTCTTTGTATTAAAATTCCCAGTGGAAGAGATATTTGTGGCTGAACACCCCAAGAGGGCAAGTCTGGTCAATTTGCGGAATCAAATAAATAATACTATAACTCAAATAAATAATACTATAAACAGATTAAGAAAGCTTATTTACATATTTATCAACCTTAGAAACATTCTCAATTTAAAATTACTTAAAAATGTGTATTACGCTTTCGCCCATTCAATAATGCAATATGGCATTGTTGCATGGGGGGGGGCGTATAAAACATCCATTTTGCCTCTAGAAATTACGCAAAGGTTGATAATAAAAATTATAAATAAAAAACCATCTGACTACCCAACTTTGCAACTATTTCGTGATTTTCAAGTGCCATCTTTTAAAAATATCTATAAAAAAAATGTGCTATTTCAAATACATAAGGACATTGGAAGGTCGCACCATGCCTTTGTACGTGTGGCGAGTGATAGACATAATATAGTGGGTCAACTGTGTACCCCATTAACACATACAAGTTTTGCACAGCACTACTACACGTACAATGGGGTGGTGTGGTTCAACCAACTTGAAACAGATTTGAGACTGGCAATTGAACATAATGATTTTAAAAAAAAAATAAAGAATAAATCAAACTTATTATTTGACTGATATGTAAATTATATTAACTTCTTTTTGTATAGATAATAATTATGTATGTATAATATTTTGTGTATTCTGTATTAAATTGTCTCCTTTACACACGAGTGCTTGCACTCTAGTAAAGGGTAAATATGTTTTGTCTTACTGTGAATCTTTTCTATATAGTTTGTTTGTTTTATATTTTGTATATGTTATTGTAAAATCCAACTATGTTTACCCATATCAAGAATATAATTAGCTTACAGAGTTGTATAATATTATATTAGAGTTATTGATATTACACAACTCCATAACATAATTATTTCCATGATATGGGTAAACATGGATGGTTTTGATTCTGCCTGTTGACCAAACTTGCCCCCCAGGTCGGGTCTTAGCCTCCTGCAGAGCCCGTTTCCATGACTGTCAGTCTTGCGATGCATTACGCTAGTTATGGATGTCGATGTTGTTTGCATCCTTCACTTACTCCGTCCAGCCATCGAAGCTTCGGCCTTCCAATTCTTGTATATTCTTTACTATCCTATCCTGACATGCATACCTACATTGTTTGTATAGAAAACAAAATGTCTTAAAATATTCAATAATTTGGATTTAAGGGTTTATAGTTTTGTATGTACTTATTCTTCAACTATACATACTATCGCCATTGACAGTTGTATCTCATGTGTTACATGCAACTAATATTAATATTTGACATAGTAACACATGACCAATAAATAATATTTAACATGGAAGACCTGATAAAGACATTGAAAGAAGAGTTATTATTAGAATAAACGGAGCTCTTAGACCAGTAAATGTCCGATCATCTCAAAGGAAGCCAAAATTGTCGTACATAATGCAATTATAGTGCCCACTTTGATGTATGCCAGTGAAACATGGATGTGGCAAAAGACGCATGAAAGTAGAATAAATGCTGTGGAAATGAGATCACTAAGAAGAGTATGTAATAGAACAATATATATATGATAGAATAAAAAATGAGGTCATAAGGAGGGAATACAAGATGAAGAAGAGTATTATAAGTAAAATGAAAGTGAATTCCTTGAGGTGGTTTGGACATATTGAAAGAATGAATGATGAACGACTGACCAAAAAAATATACATGGGTGTAAGAGATGGAGTGAATAGCAGGGGCCGCCCCAGAAAGGGACGGCATGACCATGTGAATGATATTTTGAAAGAAGGAAATATAAGAAGCTTGAATAATCGACGAACATGTATGAGACGATGCATGGATGTAAAGGAAGCTAGGAATGTGTGCAAAAATAGAGGAGTAAGGCGCACGGTTCTCTCTACTTACCCTGTAAGGGATATGGCGTGATGGTATGTAACATAATAATACCTGTTAGAAGCATTACAACATAATAATGAATGACTAACATAATATTGTATAAAATTTTGCGTGATAACCAAAAAATAGATGAATTATTTATTTGTTATTGTGAAATATCTTTTTCATATGTATCTTCGCATATATTTCTAATACAAAATGTATATCACACATAATATTATGTATGCAATGTCTCAAATGTAAACAATGAATTTAGTCTACATAGGGATTTGTGTTGCAAATTGTGACATTTTTACATATTTCCAAGTTTTTTTTTCTATCTCTTATTCAAATATACAGATTTCACAATAAAATGAAAATGAGTCCTTTATCTGTGTGTTTGTGCTAATCAGAATGTAATAAAATCCAATTTTCTGTGTTTATTTTGAAATGTCTGTTCAAAGGGAATCAAAAATTATCATTCCTAATGCAATTGTATTCATTGTCTGTTACTCGTTTAAGTAAAATTTAGGTAATTGTTTACTAGTACTGTCCCTCGCTGATTGCAATAATTTTTATATCAATAAATGCGTATATATCACTGGAAAATAAATTTTATTTGGGTGTCATACTTTGAAAAAGTATGAAAAATAAAATTGCGAGAAATGTATGAAGGAATCCATAATAAAAATGGTTGGTTTTCTGACTCCACTCAAGTTTCCTAAATTTCCAAAATTATGTCGTTCTCGCAAACGAGCTATATTTAAATTATAAGTACTCTAATTATTTTCGTTTCTTGAAAAATTTATTCCTCCATACATTTTTCGCAAGTTTATTTATTTTTTTTATAATTTTTTAAAGCCTTACTGCCAGAAGTTTTTGTGCTTTACGTGGCACCGTTGGTAAGTCAGTTTCTGTGCGGGCGTCCTGGGTTTGATTCTCAGCAGAGGAGAAATTTATTTAAATTCATTTCTCACGCTAATGTTGCTTCTCTGGGCTGGATACACTGGTTAGTTGGAAGGAATTGCCATACAGCAATAAACTCGTCACTTGCGCAAGGTGCAAGGAAGTGTTCATTGTTATTATTATTTTTACCTTTTCAAATTCACTTTGTTCTTAAATTTGTATCTTAGATTCGTAGTTTGGCATTTTCCCTAAGTACAGTAATTGAATTAAGTGAGATTAAGATTTTACTTGTTGCGAATGATATTATATTTCAAACTTATTTTTAATTTTAAATATCTGTGCATAAAATTGTTAGAATCTTTTCGTGTTTGATTCTTTTAAAAAAATTTACTGCATTTCTGAGAATTGATTGTGTTAAATGATTTGTTGAGAACATATTTTTTTTTTTCGCTATCATGTGTTACTCATTAAAATACTTTATTTTTACGCTTGGGTCAAATAACGATAATAATGGTAGAATAGTAAAAGACAGAATTCAAACCTTACTGCTCCCAATATTAGAGTGAAATTCTTAGCTTATCAGAGGGACAGTCACTTATTGACTACCATTACAATTACATATTCTGTGTAGATAGGTACACACAATATGTAAACATAACATAACTTTCTGTAGAATTCCACCTTCTTGATATATTTATTTACAGATAGACATTGTGTTCAATGTATATAATATGGACTTTGTATTTGAAAACATTATTGTGAAATCTTTCATTTATTTGTTAAATAAACCTTATACAGTAGAAGTCCGATAATCCGGCACGTTTGGGACCGGCTCGGTGCCGGATTATCGAAAATTCGGGATATCGGGCGGTAATTATAAGAACAATTAGGTTAATAATTAAACTACAAATACAGTGTGCAAATACATACATACAACAAAGTTTATTTTACATTTCATATAATGTATGTACACATAGGTACTGTAAAACACATTTCACTTAGATTTAAAAAAGTCATGAATGGCTTTTTGTTTTCTTGACTTTTGGCGTTTAGTATAAAATTTATTTCTAATGATATGGTAATCAATAATTTCTGAAGCACTGTAGCTAGTACTAGCCTCGGCAAAAGAGATAAACTTATTTATTAGTTCTGCAGCTTCTGTCCAGCTCATTTTTTTCTTTTCTTGAGCGTTTTTCCAGTGCGATGCCGGACTATCGGGCATTCCGGATTGTTGGATGCCGGACTAATGGACTTCTACTGTATAGCATAAATACAATTTAATTTTATTGTAAAAGTAGTTACAAACAAACAAAAAATTGTTAAATTCAAACAAAATACTCAAAATCTATTTATTCAATAACCATCTCTTCACAAAATATTTTGTTATTTCACAATTATGTAGTTCGTTAAGCTAGGTTATGTCTTTTTCCTAATTTGTAATTATTAATACTTTATAGACGGATAATTGTACTTTTTTATGTAATTCTCATTACAAAATGTGAAGTTTTTTTTTTCATATTTAACCCCTGCGATAATATTAATAACAATTTAAATGGCAGTTGGTTTCTTTACTATCTCAGATAATTGTGATGTGGTTGGCAGTGCACGACCAATTAAGGCATCTTCCCAATAATAATTATTCAAGCTGTTAGATGACTGATTGTAGGTACGTCTACTAATGAGATGTATCTATTATATGAAAGTAAGAGTTGTTATGACCAAGTATATCTCATAATGTTCTCTTATTCATGCGTCATATGCATACCATCATACCTTTTTCCTGTTTGGGGCAAATAGAAAGAGTAAAACGTTGGTCTCACCTCCTTTACAACCATGCGCTGATTAATATGCATTATTATATCATTTTACTTATTGCATTTCCATCTTTCAGAATTTCTTTTATATATTGACCTTTGTCTGTCATTCAAGCATCATCGGCCTTCTACGTTAGCTACATCAGACTATTTCTAAACCATCTAATGCGCTTCCTTTTTTCTTACTTGTTTCTTATCCTGTTGTACTTTTCACATATTTGTCAAAGTTACCTCATTTATACAATATTTATTCTACTTTCATGCGTCTACTTCCAAACAACTCATAGTGCTGATTTTTTTTTACAATTAAAAAAAAATCATCTCAAAGCAAGAATTTATCCTAATTCAAAGAAAGTCTTATTGTTTATGGTAGGTCAACGAAGACTAGCTTTTGAAGACAGATGAATCAAGGGAAAGTTACACCGGATGCATAAAATTCGACAACGAAATAATAGTATTTATTTATTTGGCACGATACATAATTACACTATATACATACATAATACTGCATTTAATACCTATAACAACAAAATAATTTCAAGATAACAGTGATAATATATATTCTAAATTTAATGCTGGGTTACTATTAAAGGTTTAAAGTAATCTGGTACAAGCAAAAATGCTCCAGGATACATAATTAAAATAAGAACATAAAATTATTATTATTATTATTATTAGTTAACAGGCAAGCAGCTATTGCTGATGGGCCTGTATCATGTGCTTATTTTTGTAATGTGCATCCAATCTGTTTTTAAATTGATTGAGTGTTCCAGCACTCACAACCTTATCCGGTAAACTATTCCAGGTATCCACCACCCTGTTGGTCAGGAAGTGTTTCCTTGGATTCAGGGAAAAGGATGTCTTATTCAGCTTTAAGTGATGACCCCTCAGTTGTGGATTGTGATTCAACGTAAAAAAGTTATCCATAACACTACAGTGATAATAGCCATGTAAAATTTTGTATGTCTCAAAATTGTGTATAATTTTTATATTGTCTCATTGGACGTCCAACTAGGTGAAACTGTTTTAGGATGTCCGATATGTAGTTACAATTTGTAGGTATCAATAACTTAACCAATTTAATATGCTTGAAATCTTAGTTAATAAAAATTATAAATGAATAACGAGCAAACTAGAATGTTTAATTTATTATTGGATTAATCTATGCCGATGGATATAAGCCAACTGTTTATTGTTTTTTCAGAGTGTCTATTTTCATATTTTTCCAAGCGTCAGGTAGTATATTGTACATTTTGGGGCCAAGAAATTTAAAATTACGCTGTGCGAATTTGGTGTTTGTTTCTTTCTTTACGATAATAGACCTTTGAGCATTGCGAGTAGAGTATGAATGACTAGCTATCGGGTATTCTTGTCTATGTTTGTGAATGTGTAAAATTATTTTCTTAATGTATAATTGTTTAATAGTATGATATGTACGTAAATCCCATTCCCCATAATTTTTTGGTTAAGTTCAGTTAGTCTTTTATAATAATAGCGACTTGTGAGAGCGAGTTGCTTTATAAATTTAATGAAAATTGGTCACAGGAAACACCTTTGCCATTTGAGGTTAGGTTAATAAGTTTATTATGTATTCGCATTTGATCACATTTTACAAATAAATTATATTTCTCAACATATTATTTACGTAGTTGTAATTAATAGAAATATTTAATCAGTACACATAATATCGGCTATCTGCATTAATTGCTAATGTTTTTGTGTAATAACTTCTCAGTGCACATTTCAATTATCTTGTTTAATAAATAATTTTGTTTTTATTCCAGTTTCCAGTAACAGTTCTCTATGACTCAAATAGGAGAAAAGAATCGTCGGCGACTCAGGAGAGGGAAAGAGAGGCACACAGAGCAGAGAGAGAAGCATGTCTTTCTTACTTTACTGGATGGAGTGAAGCTGATCAGGTACATTGTTTATGCCTTATTTATTTATTAAATTTTTGTACTGCAACATGGGCTGTGTTCAGATAGAACAGTCGGGTGTCAGATGTATCTGAAGTTGCAGATTATGGTGTTTTTGACACCAATCTCACTGAACGTTTTTGAGTGGCTTTCAATCTGAATACAGCATCGGGTGTTTTAAATGTCAAATGTCATTTATTACATGTTAGTTATTAGGTTATATTTTCATCGAAAGACAACAATTGGGCAGTGGAGTAAATAATGCTCTCTGACTATTGGAAATTTTTGAATGGTATTTTTATAAATTAATCTTTGTTAATGCATATAGTCATCAGATATAATGTCAAATAACATAATAGACACTACAGAAACAAATAGAAGTCATCTTTCCACAGATAAAGTAAAAGTCAATAGATACTATGACCCGAATGCACAGTCCTAGGTACCTAAATACCTGTCTATAACTGTCAAGAGCGTTTTTCACCCGACGATTATACAGAGTGTGTGGAGTGTACACCTACCGTCTTACTTACTATTTTCAATAAAGGCCTGGCTCAGTCACAGGTCTCATAAATTCATACTAAGCGCAAACTATTGGTTTTCGTCAAATCATACTTACTAAATTTGAAATGTGGCGGCTTAAGCGAGTCAACGAAATGCGTATTTTTCAAACGGCAACATCGCTTTTTACCAATATTATGTTGGTACCATCATACAATGTCAAAGTACTTCGCGCGCATTCGCGCGTTATTCCAAATTACGTTGTGTTTCATTTACTTTACGCTGTGTAAAATAATTATTAATTTTGTTTAAAATGATTACAAATAAGAAGAAATGTTCGGAAAATTAGGAGGAAGACGAAAAATTAAGTTATATGCACTCATATAATTGGTGATTTATCATTTGACATATTTTTTTCTGTTTTCAAAAACTTTTAATTGCGTTGTTTCTAATTTAGGTACCTAGGTATTCAATATGTATTTTGTTAAAGTTCGGAAACTAACTTATACATTCATTCATTCATTCATTCATACCATCACGGCATATCCCACAATGTGGCTTAGAACGTAACTAAGTGCACTTGACATTCATTGTGAATGCAGCCATGTACAAATGTGTTGTTTTTGCTCTTCTAATAAACCAAAGCAAGAATTAATCCCAAGTAAATTTTGTACAAATAGTAATAAGTTTTTCCTTTTCATAGATCCGAAGATATGAAAAGGAAGAAGAAGTAATAAGTTACAGAAAATACAAAAATAAACAGTTATCATGAGACAAGGATGGATACAGAAAGAATATTGTTTTTAATAAAAAAAATTCTACTCTGCGAGTGAAACCTTAGTTAATTGTACAAATAATGATTATATAATGAATGTGTTCATGTTTTTATGTATTTACAGGTAGAGTTTGTAAAGCAGCTGTTAGAGTGCATGTGCCATTACCAACATGGCCACATTAACACATACCTCAAGCCGATGCTTCAAAGGGATTTTATCACATTGTTACCAAGTAAGAAAATCAATTAATATTTTCTACATAATACTATATTTCTTTTATTTGATCCATGTACAAAAGCAAGTTTGTTGCCATAAGGCAATCTCTTACAAGTAATATGAGACACAAGTTAATTTTGCTAAAAATATAATTTTTTAAATGTTAAATATTGGTTTACGGAGGAAGAAACAATTATTTCCATTTATATAAAAATATATTTTAATTAGCTATTTATTTCAATCATCACAAGATACTTCTTGCAATATTTTTCAGTTAAGGGTTTGGAGCACATTGCGGAGAGTATCCTGTCATACCTGGACGCGCGTTGGCTGTGCGCCGCTGAGTTGGTGTGTCGAGAATGGCAGAGGGTCATCTCCGAGGGGATGCTGTGGAAGAAGCTGGTTGAGAGAAAAGTCCGGACAGACTCACTGTGGAGGGGACTGGCCGAGAGGAGGGGATGGTATGATCAAATCAATATTTCAAATATACGCTACTTCCAATTCAGTAACTTTTTGAACTAAAATAGTAACGTTCTAAAATTATAGAATTAAGGTCATTTGAACTTAATTTCGTATTCTGTAACTGACATTGTTATTAAAACTGTAGATAATAATTTGAACTCAAATTGTCTGTGGCACAGACTACATATGCATGCGCACTGCATGTTTATTTGTAACCTAACATTTCAATTGATCTGCACTAATATTCTTTGGTTTTTATTTTCAAAATAACGCAATACATGTATATTATCAATTTATTTATTTTTTCCGTACACAACTGATGTTTTCAACTTAACTAAAATATCTCGGAATGCTGTGAAAATAACTAGTACGCTTCCAATTTGGTGTGAACCAAAAATAGAAACATTTTGACAGTTGATTCTTGTTGAACAGTTGAATTGAACTAATTTGTGATAGCACCTATTTTAAATCATATAAAAAGTTAGACAATTGGACGTACTGTCCCAAATTTGCACTACCATTTTTTGTTAATAACAAACATTTATTTACCGAATATTTTTATTATTGCATATGCGCAAACATTGGATTTTTTTCCCTGTCGGGAGTCAAAGATATTTTTTAACAGATTTTTAATTATCTCAATAGAGACGAAGTTGGAATATTTACTGTAGGAGAACCGGGAAATCAAAGCACCTACAGGGCTTACGACCTGTCATCGGCTGGTTTACGTGATCACTTTATGCGCTTGCGCAACGTTCACCAATTATGTCTTTTTAATGAGATCCCTATCAATTCAATTTTTGAAAGTTCTATATATTGCAATACTAAGGCAATACTAAAATAAGGATTTTTACTACAGCCATCTATGTGTGAAATTATGAACAACATTCTTATTATTTTTATTTATTTTTGTTGTAACGCCATCTATTGAGAGAATTGTTTTTTTGTAAATAACGTAAGCAACAATTCTTATACCTGAGGTGACAATGCATTTTTCGCATAGAAGTCATCCCTGAATTGCGTCATTTTTGTCTTATTTACCTACTTGTCTTATTTACCATTATTTGATATATATTTTTTGTGCAGATAGACATTTATGAAGTGTACAGGTTGTGTGAAAGTCTGTAACACAATAATGTCCCATACATCATACATATACAGTCCCTGATCTAATTATTAGCCCACCCTAGGAAATTTGGTAAATTATGACGGATTTAAAAACTCACATTTTTATAAAAATATATTTGTGTATTTAAAACTTTGGGTGAATATACATATTTTTAAACATAAAACAATAACAATTAAAAAAAATAATAGTTCTTTAGTACTTTATTTTAATATTTTGTGGATCCTCCCTTATTTTTTATCACAGCTTGCAAACGGCTTGGCATGCTTTCGATACATTTAAGAGCCATTTCTTTCAAATGATCATTATGGTTCCAATGCCATATCACTTTCTCGATTAATTGGGTCTTATTCGTAACATTTTCTTTAGATATTTTCCTCTTCAATAGTTCCCACACATTTTCAATGGGGTTGAGGTCAGGAGAGTTCCCCGGCCAGTTTAGAAGTGGGATTTTTTTGGTTTCAAGTAGTTTTTTTTACAGATTTCGCTGTATGGCATGGAGCTCCATCTTGCATAAATATAAATTTATCGCCCGAATGTGGAAACCATTCCTTTATTTGAGGCATCAGTCGAGTTTCAATGACTTTTTGGTACTGGTCCTGTTTCATTATGCCCTCAACAATGTACAGCCGGCCAAGACCTTTACCACTAATAACTGACCAGAACATTAATTTTGGAGGATGTTTGATAGTTTTAATTACACAGTCCTGGTTGTACTTCTCAGATGAAGTTCTTTTAACATACTGTGCCTTTTGTGTCAGTATTTCGATCGTTGACTCGTCACTAAAGCATACCTACAAATAACCAGAATTTTAGACAGAATTTAATGAATATTTCTAAAAAAATAATAAAGCATAATCAAATATATTTTTTAATCTTACTCTTTTCCAATCTTCAACTGAGAAATCGGAATACAGTTTAGCCCACTCCAACCTTTTTTTCTTCATATTATCCGTCAATTTGGGTTTTCGTACTGGCCTTCGACTTTTCATTCCTAGTCTATGGAGACTTCGACGGACAGTAATAGTGGCTACTTTTACTCCCGCCTCATTTAATTTATCAGTCAATGTAGTATTGGTAGCAAATCTGTTTTCTTTAACGATTTTCACCAATTTCCTTTCATTCCTAGGTGTCATTATCCTTTTACGTCCACATTTACCATGCCTCTGAGCATCCAATGATAGCCCATTTGTCAATTTTTCTTTAATTCGTCTTACTGTACGCCTTGATATGTTACATTTTTTTGCTATTTCACTTATAGTAACATTTTCTTTGGTTAAAAGGTGTTCCACTACTGCTTTTTTTTCAACACTAATATCTTTGTCCTTGCCCATAATGAAATTTAAGGTTAAAACCACGTGTAAATAATTAGGACGGAATTCAAACTAAATTTCTATAGAACAAAATAAAAAATAAATTAATTAATAGTCCAAAACTTATTGTAAAATGCGTAGAAAAAAGAAAACACAGTTTTTTGTAGAAAAAAACACCAAATTAACCACTAAACTTAAACGAAGACACAACCGAACTGCCCAGACAACAAAACACAAATCCTATAGAAAACACTAATGTCATATTTCATGTGTAAATGTTGCCAACCTAATAATAAATTAGTGTTGCCAACAATTAAAATGAACCATAAAATATATCCAAAACAATATTCAATATTTTGTTTTTGCATAAATTAAGATATGTATTAATAACAAGAGGAAAAAGTCATAATGTACCAAATATACCAGGGTGGGCTAATAATTAGATCAGGGACTGTATACTCTATAAAATTAATCATGTCTCTAAAGAGAGGAACTTTACATGACTGACTGTCCATCAGTGATTCTTGGCAGGCGTTTAAAAAACTATGTTTTTTTTTTCAGGATTCAGTACCTGTTCAAACCCAAGCCAGGCTGCTTGCATCCCGGTCACTCCTTTTATAGGGCACTATTCCCAAAGATAATACAAGATATTGACTCCATAGAAAACAATTGGCGGATGGGTAGACATAACCTTCAGGTAGCATTAGCATATTTATTATTTTATTTCATATGGTTTTAAATTATTAATATGTATTGACGCTATCGACACTAGTGTCGACATTTGTTCAGTATCATTGTGTATCCTGAGCATTAGTGCATGGAGATGAATGTGGACGCTATCGACACTACTGCCAACATTTGTTTCAGTATCATTGTGTATCCTGAGCATTAGTGCATGGAGATGAATGTGGACGCTATCGACACTACTGCCAACATTTGTTCAGTATCATTGTGTATCCTGAGCATTAGTGCATGGAGATGAATGTGGACGCTATCGACACTACTGCCAACATTTGTTCAGTATCATTGTGTATCCTGAGCATTAGTGCATGGAGATGAATGTGGACGCTATCGACACTACTGCCAACATTTGTTTAGAGTCATTGCGAATTCTGAGCAGTAACGTATGGAGCAAAATGAGTATATTTAAGTTTAAAAGAAATAATGAATTGTTAATGTAGTTTTATTCATTAAATATAATATCAGTTGAAAAAGTTTCCTAGTTTTCTGTAAATAATTAATTAAGTATTTATTTATAATTCCAGAGGATAAATTGTCGCAGTGAAAACTCAAAGGGTGTATACTGCCTTCAGTACGACGACCACAAAATAGTCTCAGGTTTGAGAGACAACACTATTAAAATATGGGACAGAACTACATTACAGTGTATAAAGGTATGTAGGTTTACTATAATATTATATTGACAAACACAGATGAAATATGTTTAGAGTTGTATTAGAAAGTTATTTTCTTCATTTGAAAATACATATCAAAGAATCTATTTTTGAATAAGTGTTTAATCCGCCCCTTACTTGACATGTAGTAGTATCAGTTTATAATATTTGTCTGGTGATAGACTTATCACTAGTCACTGTCCAAGGGTCTGTCAACTGCATAATGAGCTTATAAAAGAATCCAACCCGCAGTGAATGTTATTAAGATAGGAAAACTTTTTCTCATGTTCATGTTCTCAGACACAAATACGTGGGTACACACATAATCATTAGGTCCTGGGACATGGAGAGGGCTTCCCGATACACCAATTTGTTTATATAACTTAATGTATTATATGTTGTTTAAACACCATATCAAAAAGGCGTGCAAATTAGATTGGCCATGTGATCTCCTACACATCATCTTGGACGGAATGGTTGAAGGAAGAACTGGCAGAGGGCGTTCCTGCCGGAAACATCTAGGTACCTCCTAAAGATGGAGCTGAGTGAAGAAAGAGATGCATCACTTTGCTGACAACCAATCTCCAAGATTGATATCAAAGAAGACGATTACTTAAATATGATAAAACCAATCAGGTTCGTTAGTTGGTCCGGCGTGACTTTATCAAACATCAAATCCCATACAAAAAAATAAAAAAAAACGCACAAACCAACCAAACAACGTTTCTCCAAACGTTAACTTTTAACTTGTCATCTTGGCTAGGCCCCCAGTTACAATATTACGAGATATTATTTTCCATTGATGTGTATTAATAATTGTGTAACATTTAATTGTAGGTTTTAACTGGTCACACGGGCTCAGTGCTGTGTTTACAATACGACGAGCGTGTTATTATAAGTGGTTCAAGTGACGCCACTGTCAGAGTATGGGACGCCAACACTGGTGATATGGTCAACACACTCATACACCACTGTGAGGCTGTTCTTCACCTGCGTTTCACCAATGGTCTCATGGTCACATGTAGTAAAGTAAGCATTTCATCTTATTCATTGTGTCTATGAGCAGAAAACTTCTAATCATTGCATGAGAGCTATATATGAAAATTATATATCGTCATTGTTTCACCCAATCGTCTGTTATAAATCAGATCTTATTGTGAATACAGTATATGTCATCGAGCTCACCCATTCTGCCACTCTGTAAAATTCCTTCGTCAGTTATTAATCATTGATTGCGCAGGGGAGTGGAGTGTCAGTCGGAGGTTAGTGAGTGAGTGGTGAGCGTGACTCGAGTCATAATGGGTCCCCTTAAGCCCGCATACATGGTAGCAAGCCCGTGTAGCTCGCCTATTCTGACTGGTACTCTGGTCGCCTGTGCTCGTGGGCTTGGATTCGCGAATCCAATGAAACCACAATTGCCTTTCTCTTTTGTATCTTGTAAAATACAAAGGAATCAATTGTAAAATACAAGTTACATTGTATTCAGTCTTTTTTTTTTACAACAAGTATGAAAATATAAATTTCAATCATTCTCATAATTGAATGAAAATGTCTTTATAATAAATTTCATGGTCTTAACCCTATCAACTAATAAATTATTTCATGGTTTTAACCAAAGACCTTATAATAATGTATAGACAGATTGTTAGGTGACTTTAGTATGAAACTTTTCGTACGTACCTGCGGGGGGATTTGGGAGGGTTGCGGGATGGGTATTCGGGTACAGTCGGCCGCGTCCGGTATACATCGTAGAAACAGGCCACTCCTTTCAATTCTAATCAGGTGAAACGGTAGTAATGTATCGAGTCAATTTTTTAATACATACCAAAATCAATTTTTATATAAAATACTGTTCTTAAGTCAGTCAGTCAAAATGTCTATAACATAGAAGTTTATTTGAAATATTTAAAATTACTTACCGATGAATTCCTGCACCAGAATTTGATTCTTATAGAAGCAATTTGCAACTGCACACTGCACCATTTTCGTTTAAAATTAATTTTTATTTCACAACCGTTCACCACAACACGCCACAAGCGACTAACTTTGGCGATAAAATGGTGAGTCGTGTCCCCGCCCCCTTATCACCAAATGTTGTACGTATCACCATTCGTAACTATCAGTCTATACTTTAGTATATAAGGTCTTTGGTTTTAACCCTATCAACTAATCAGTGGCGTGCGAGGGGTCCTTCAGCTGGTTCTGCCCAAAAAAAACTACATCCTCTGTTTAGTCAACCTCCATAATATCTTTTCACCTTATATTTTTTCTTTAACTCCTGTTTTGTACTATGCACATAGCACCAATTACACGCATTGCGTAAAGGTAGGAGCAAGTAATCAAAATTGCATAATATTATGAATATTTCAATTCTATTGATAAATATTTTAAATGCAACCCTTTAATAATTAAAAGTTTTTTAATAACTAACTGTAAATACATATCATGAACTAAAATTAACATATCAAATATTGAAAACATATCCGGCCTTACTTACTATTTTTTGTTCAGACGTTCTACGTACGTTGAACCAAATTTGGCGAGATTTATCAAAAAAGTGTACTTACTTTCTTCGAATTGTCGTTAAACCTGGTTTAAGTCGCGAAAATTTCAGCTGTCACCCTAAACTATCTAGACCCCAGGTTTTACATCGGTTTAACGTATTTGGTAGCTATTTCTATGCATCGTATTTTGTATTTTTCATTTTAAATTGATATAATATTATGGATTTTCTAGAACAAATTACAAATTATATTGATACAATAATTATAGTGAGTGAAATAAATTTACCACGAATGCGTAAAATATATAAAAATCGCATTGACCCTTTTTTGCTATCGGGCATGATTTAAAAATAAACTCCGATAACACCAGTCTTGAAGTATGTTTCTAAAATCAGAGAAGGCTCCATAGAGATCCATTGTAAAATTTAAAAGATGGATCCTAAGAACAGAATACGGTACTGTGATACATATATACTGATGATTGTTGTCGTCGATACAACAAAGAGTTATATGGAGAGCTAGGTATGATGAAATCCTCGAAGGTGGGCTGATCACATACCTAATTAGAATGGACGACGACATTCCAGTAAAATGCTTCACACTCTCCAGACCACAAGGACAAATAAGACCAGGAAGGCCCAAACTGCATTGATATATCCATTCTACAAATCAGAAACTGGAATACAATAAATGAATAGAAGAGACTGCTAATAAATTGAATCTTTCTATTGATTAAATCTGATTTAGATGTTAAAAGCAAGCAAGCCTTACCTCTTTATTCTACGTAATTCATCCAATCCAATAGAAGAAGCATACAACAAATCTCATATGTGCACAATGATTTAGGTAATGTTAGGTTCATTACTTTCTTTCTTTTATTGAATATGTATAAATAAACATGTCCTTGTAAAAACTCCCGATTTCGTTCACCTATAGCACAAGCATTTATTTGCTTATTTTAGGGAATGTAGGAAGATGTATATGTACTTGTTTAACAAGGACATTCACTTTTTATTAAAAAAAAAGCACTAAAATGTGAACGAAATCAGTCGAGACAGAATTCAAAACCTCATCCACTGGATTACCAATCCAGCACTAGCCATTCATAAATTTTATTAAATTATACATATTTACCGTGATAATGGTTTTGTCCCTGTAATTAAATACCTTGATTCATTCTGTTGACCTTTTATATTTTTTCTTTCATCTTACATTCTTTCTGTTTCATTAAGGTTTTTTTTTTTCTTTCTAATAGATATATTGCCCCTATTACAACTAGTCCATACCATTCTATCATCTATATAATATTTAAAAAATAAAATAAAACAAAATTCATATTTGACAATATTTTTTTATTAGATGCATAAAAATTACAAATTTTAGGTGACGTTGAATAATTTCAATATAAACTGTGTGTGATGACAATGATTTCAGTACATTTGCACACAATAACACAGACGCAATCATACATGACACATAACGAAACAAAGATCACATGATAATTCCATTGGATAAATCTTTATTAGATACATATAACATTAAAATATAAAAAGAATACTAAAAAAATAAAACAAAATTGGATAAAAACGATGGACTCAAAAAGATATATACTTAACACATCATTGAAAGTATGACAAAATATATATCATTAAGGGCTTTTTTTCTTTCTAATAGATATATTGCCCTTATTACAACTAGTCCATACCATTCTATCATCTATATAATATTTCAAAAATAAATGCATAAAAATTACAAATTTCAGATGACATTCAATAATTTCAATTGTGTGGGATGACAATTATTTCAGTACAGTTGCACACAATAACACAGGTGCAATCATACATGACACATAACAAAACAATGATCACATTGGACAGTTTTGATAATTCTTTAAAATAAAATAAATCTTTATTAGATACGTATAACATTAAAATATAAAAAACAATACTAAAAATATAAAACAAAATTGGATAAAAACAATGGACTCAAAAAGATGTATATATGAACAATAGACAATAATAAATAATGAAAGATAAAACAATAGTCATAAATATATCTAAAGAAAGTAAAAATAAATATGCATTAAGTCAGAATAAATGGAGCAAAACCAAAGCCAGGACAGTCCATTGTTATTTACAAATTAAAAAATATTCCTTTTATTTAAAATTAAATTTTCCTGAATACAGATTTTTAAAATATTTTTTTTTATTTAATATGTTCTCGTTTAACAAGTACATAAACATCTTCTTACATTTCCTTAATTAAGCATAAACGCTTGTTCTATAGGTGAACAAAATCGGTCGAGGCAGGATCCGAACTTGCGACCACTAGATTATTAGCCCAGCGCGCTAACCGCTCTGTCATCGACCCTACAACAGTAAATTCAATTCCAAAAAAGTTGGGTGTTCCTACTCCTCCAAGGGTGTTCCTCTTGGTGCTATTTTTTTTGAATACGCTCCTCTTCCTGAACTGTAAAAAAATATATGCATTACATAATACTTTGTTATTGTTATCAAAAAATTATGGTATTCTACTTGACATATACAAGACAAGACATTTCATAAAAGTTTTAATAATATTCAAAAATAATGGCTATCTTGGTAATATATTTCATAAGATACAAGACCATCACTTTTATTGAAATGTGTTATTAAAATAACAAAGATGACTTTGATTATAATATTTATGAAACTGAACAATTTAGTCATCATTGATGACTTCCTTTAGTAGTTAATAGGTACTCTGTTATCTAAGATGTGAAGTAAGGTATTTTCCTAATAACTAGAATATTCTTTGGGATCGTTCTTGAATGTAATACAGTTCTTGGTCATCTTAGCTACTAAGTACAAAAATATTTTAAAAATATATTTGTCTAACTAAATTATGTTTGTTATAAAAATTACCATAGTCAAAATTTGGGTCTCGTTTCTTATCACACATCTGCATGTACATACTGTAAAGAAAAATTGATTTAAATTAGCAGTATAAACACATTTTGTGAAAAGTAATTTATCTTAATTGTAATGAAGTGTCTTTGTAATTGGTTTGTATGTTTGTTCAAATAGCAATTTGGTTTATTGTTTTTTTATAAATTATTAAGTAATAAAAAAAATGTAATAAAACACTGAATTTGTATTTGATTTATTATGATGAAGATTAATTATATTTGTTCATTTTTGGGTCATTAATAACGCCATCTATGAATCTCATGAAAACTATATTTATGATACATTATTCTGACAATAAAATGGATAGTTATTATACTTGGTTTTTTCCTCGTTCAAATTATTCAGTGTATTTGCAGCCCTTTTATAAATCAAAGCTGTTCACAAATATCACTTCATATCCTCTATACTAGTCAGAACTGTTATGTTGGAAGAATGCAGACAAGTCCTAGCTAATGAGATTCATTATACTTCATGGTTCTGGATTGCTCTATGTAATGATATCTGCGTTAAATGTCAAATTCTATTTGACTAAGTATTGGTTAGTAAGTATATGAAAAATTACCTCAGTTCAATTGATAGATTGTTGGTTGGTCTTCTGCTATCACAATATTTTCACTCTGTAATGTATAATAAAACAATTTAATCAAAATTATATTATTTATAAGGTTCTTGGTTCAATTCTCAGCGAGTACAGTTTTTTCCTGGGTTTATGAGATGGTTAACTTCATGTCTCCAAACAGTATATTATTATTGAGTGTGTGTTAAAATAATATTTTAACTGTTAGTTTACTGAGAAGCAACATAAATAACAATGCAATGCATACAGTTTCATGTACATATTTGTGTATTAAAAATGATTTTTTTTTCAATAAAACTTTCATATAAATGACAAAACCTATTGTTGTGTTTTAAATTTTTCGAACACTTTCATATTGACTATATGAAGTTTATTCATTCACTATCTATGTGTATTGCAAGCATGACAGCATGTTTTACTTCAAAAATAAATAAAAAGTATGTAATAAAATTGAAAAAATGTGGTTTGTACATACCATTCTACTAATTAAATTCCACCTATGTCAAATATGTTTGTATCACTCTCAAACTCTCGTGAAGTATCATTGACATGTCTGACAATGAATCATGCGATGGGGTCTGTGTACATCACCTATAGCTGTCTTCCATAAAGTATTTACTTGGGACTGCGTCCATTGTTTAATGTGTTGAATCTGAAATTTTTTTTCACAAAGTAAATATAAAACAAAGAATTTATATACTACAGCGATATAATTGTCTGTCTAAATTTACCAAAATATAAAAGTGATTAAGTATTGACAATCGTAATTGGGAAAAAATAAGTTAAAATATATATTTAATAAATTTGTGAGTTTTGACACATTTGGCATTGATAAGGCTGTATAAACGGGTAGGCAGTGAGAACTGAGTGCCATATACCTCTACCTTTGGAAGTATGTGAATTAATTTGAAATTATCACGTATGAAAGTATTTAATAATATATTTATTCATTAAAAATGTATTACTATCAAGAGTAATTGACCATTATTTTTATAACAAAAGAATGTATAGAATATCTCAACACTAGTTATAGTATAAAAGTAACTTTCCTTGTAATTTACATCACTGTTGACAATTCATAAGATGGGAAATCGAAAACTCGCTAAGATTGCTGATAATTTAATACAAAATCTTTATCTAACTTAAAACAATGCTTCACACTTAGATTATATTATATGGGCTTCACAACATTTTATATTATCATCGACTACTTACGATTGGGATACGTCGTACTTTCTAGTTGGTATCTGACGATTTATTTTCATGATTTGTTTATAATTTTTCACTTGATACACAGCAAACGAGATCCTTGAAATAAGACAAAACAAACAAATAGTAAATCAACATGTTACATTAGCAACAATCTAAAAAACTGAACAGTACAATATTGAACACATCGTAAACTACGCAATTGTAAAAAAGGCATACAAATTTTTTTGAAAATACGCGAAAATATATAAAATGATAAATCACCAATTATTTTAATACACATAACATACCTTTTCGTCTTCCTGCCAATTTCCGAAGGTGTAACGATTAAATTATTGCCTTATTTTGTTTGTAAATAGGCAGCATGCAAATAAAACGCAATATAAAATGACAAGAATGGACGGACAGACTAACGCGCGAAGCGCCGATAATAATGCAACCATGCAACAATGGTACCAACAAAATATCGATAACACGATAAATTACAACGATGCCACGTCCATATTTGTATTACTCTAGAGTTACTTAAACCGCGTCGTTTAAAATTTAGTAAGTACACTTTGACGTAAACCAAATAGTATGTATTTACGATATCTTAGGCTGAACCTGAGGTTTGTTGAAAATAGTAAGTAAGGCTGATCATGAATGTTAGTTAAAATATTGAGAGACATCTATGAAGTATCTTTCCAACCATTATCACAACAAATTTACTAGCAGTAAATGTTTTCATCCATTATTTTATTTTTCGTCCATTAGTTTTTATTCATAGATGTCGTGATATATTACTCATATTTACGCAAAGGTTCTTTTTTTATATTTTAATAATATTTATGAAGTCATACATTATTTTTTGAAATTTCTTACATATTTTACAAAACGTTTATTTAAAATATAATCTTTACTTGGTTTTTAACAATGAAATCGAATTTTTAAACTGCTTTGAATTACGCGGCAAATGCATAATACTAATAATATTTTTTGAAATTTAATTAGAAACAATTATTATCACTCTCCTTTTTATTTCCAGTCATTTAAAAGATAAACGATCTATTCGGTATGATTCGAATCAAAACAATTCAATATATTTATATTAGCGCCAAAATCTTGGCGTAACATACAATAATCTAACGTTCGTTGATGTAAAAATGTACCATGTTGAACCAAACCATCTGAATATTCTTACACCCATACATACAAACTGTTGAAGAAGCTTCATACATATGCCCAGCATAAATCTTACCTTAAAAAATACACAGATACACTAACACAAACAAACAACCTTTGTTCCTTTAGTCATGTGTATTGTATGCTCAAAAGTATCGGGCATACTGCAATGAATATTAACAACAAAAGTAAAAAGAGATTTATAATTTGTCGCGAAATAAATCGTGAACCATATATGTGTTCTGACATTTTAGCTACTGTTATCAAAACTGTCAATGTTTCTTCCTTGGAAGCAATGTTGCATACGTTTTAAATTCAGTGTTGCAACAGACGAAAATAATTACAGGCAAATTGAACCTACAAAGGACAATTATTATTCAAATTTTAAGAAATTCATATCTCCGTTAATATTTGCGCTAGAAAAAAGATAAAAACTGTTTTATGATTCGTTATACGCCCTACAATTCGTTGATATATTAAAAATATCGTACAAGATTTTTATTTTATTTTTTTGAATTTTTTTTTTTTATTTTTTTAATTTTTGATTTTTTTTTTTTGGATTTCGATAGTCATGCCAGGCATATAGGCATGTATGGCTTGCACGCCACTGCAACTAATACATTTATCAACTAATAAATTATTTCACGGTTTTAACCCTATCAACTAATACATTTATCAACAAATAAATTATTTTTATTATGGAGTAGATATATTAATGTTAAAAAGTACATTATTTTATTGTATTTTTATGCTTAAATATATAGTATTTAAATTGTCTATGTTTGTAAATTTGTAGGACAGATCAATAGCAGTATGGGACATGACGTCTCAGACTGAAATCACATTGCGTCGAGTGCTGGTTGGACACAGAGCAGCAGTCAACGTAGTGGACTTTGATGAAAAATATATTGTCAGTGCGTCTGGTGATAGAACCATAAAGGTAACACAATATTATTTATTACTCTTTACTATTATTAAACTATTCATCTTCATACTGTCACTCGGTCTTCCTCAGAGAGAACTTAACAACACATACCTTCTATCTTGACACATCCATCGCCTCATCGACATTCATGCATCGTTTCATACATGCTTATGTATTGTTAAAACAATTTTTTTACGTCAATTTCTCAGTAGGTATAATGTAGAGAGTGCATTCTATGAGTTTTGTGTGCATGGTGTATTATGAAAACTTGTCTCCTGGGAAACTAATATTTGTTTAGGAATCTAATATAAAATTTATATTTAATGCACTTACATTTAATGTACTTCATAAGAATGTATTTAGGGATTGTCAACCTTTCAAGAAGAAAAAATGTACAATTACTATGTAGTGGAGAGTTTACTGTTAGCCACAACCCACTCGTTTGAACTTGCTTTAACCCAATCAAGACGGGTAGGTACAAGTACTTGCATTACCTACAAGCGGACAGTATTTCGGGTCGCACACAGATTTTTTTTAATCTCGTTTTAATTGAATATTATTATTAGTTCCTGGGCAGGCAGCTGTAGCTGATGTACCCAGACAATGACAATTTCACAACACTTTGTCAAGTCCATTTTTAAAACCATTTACACTATCGGCAACAACCAGACACTGTGGAAGTCCATTCCAATCATTCACAACTCTGTTTTTTGGATTCATCCTGAAATTGCATTTGTCTAATTTTAGAGTATGTCCTCTCAGATGTGTATTCCTGTTCAGATGAAACATAGTATGAAGCACCGGGCAGTCATAGTAATCATTCAGAATTTTGTATGTCTCTATCAGGTCTCCTCTCCTCCTTCTGTCAGCCAAGGTTGTCAAATTCAGGGCATCCAGTCTTTCCTCATAGGACAGATTACTCAAACCTGCAGCCGATTTCGTAAATTTTCTCTGCACTCTCTCCACCAACTGAATATCCTTCTCGAAATATGGATTCCAAATCTGAAACCCATACTCAATAATTGGTCTCAGATACGTCTTGTATAATTTGACAAGTAGAGCAGGTGGGAGACAACTGAAAGCTCTCTTAATGAGATACATGACACTGTTAGCTTTCTTGGTCATTGCTATTAAGTGTGACTCCCATTTTAAGTTATGAGATATAATAACACCCAAATCCTTCTGCTCTTGGACCGGTTTAAGTTGGATGCCATCTAGGGTGTATACAATCTTTGGGTTCGTATTGCCCAAATGTAGCTCTCAATAAATGGCGCAGTATCCCTCTTTCCTACGCGCATGCGTATTAATCCTTACAAAGCGCGGGAGAGTGTAAATTTCGCCAGTGACGATCGATGAATTCCAGTGTTTAGAGTTCTTAATTTTTTAAATAATTAAACAATTTTTTTGTTTATTCACCGATACATGTCTTAAAGTCAAATATATGGGAGTAATATTCATCCAATTTTCGTCTCAATCAAGTATGAATTTACTGAGATATGAAGGTTCACAATTGTGTATAGCCATGAGGGCATGTATAGATGACGCTCGGCGTTTAGGCGCGCGGCTGGTGGGCATCTATACATGACGCTTGTCTTAAAAAGTTTTTTTTTTTTTTTTTGAGTGGCAGCTCTCCAAGGAGAACACACTTAGGCCGGTTGGCCCTTTGTGATACCACAGTGGGGTTGTCCTTCCCCTTCACTAAACCACATTGAACCAGCCTGAGTGGTTAATAAATGTCAGAACGTCGCTAATGTCAGCAGACGCTATGTCCATCAGGTCATCGTAGAAGAAACTTCCCAAGAATTTCCTCCTATTTCTGGAGAGAGCAGGGCATTGACAGAGGAAGTGGACTACCGTCTCTTCTTCCTCTTCATCTTGGCATGCTCTGCAATAATCAAATGCCTCTAAACCAAGCCTTCTGGCATGTTTTCCTATGAGCCAGTGCCCTGTTAATACCGATGTGACTCTGGCTAGTGAGTCCCTTCTGAACGAGAGCATCTCCCTTGTTCTCTTGAGATCATATTTTGGCCATGTTTGTTTGGCAATGGCACACGTGCTTTCTTCAGACCATCTTTGATTGGCACGAGTTATCGTTTTCTCATCGACCCGGAGTTTACATGTTGCCATGGGAACCCCGGGTCGATGATTTATTGTTTCTAAAGGTAACAGGGTACCTGCCCTGGCCAGTTCATCTGCCTTACAGTTACCTGTTATATCATTGTGACCTGGTACCCACATAACAAGTATGTTAAACCGCTCGGCTGCTTTGTTTAATGCTATGCGGCAGTTCAGGGCAACTTTAGAGGTCGTTAATGCGCCTCGCAGAGCCTTGATCGCTGCTTGGCTGTCTGTGAGGATACGGACTTCGCTGCCTTGCATTGCGGCCCTTTGTATCCATCCTATTGCTTCTTGAATCGCCAGGATCTCTGCCTGAAAAACACTGCAGTGGTCTGGCAACCTGAATGAAATATTGATATTTGGTTGCTCCGAAAATACCCCTCCACCCACCCTTCCGTCCAGTTTCGACCCATCTGTGTATATCACCATCTGGGCCTCACCGTGGTGAATTGCGTTCTCCTTCCACATCTCCCTCGAGGGGATTTGGGTGGAGAACCCATTCTCGAAGAAGGGTTTGGGAATGGTGTGGTCAATACCTTCGGATGGTTGTTTGTACTCCTGAAGAATCATGGAGTGCCCAATATGAGTCCCCTTCCAAGGGTTAACATTATTCATTCTTAGGGCAGCGTTTGCCGCCATTTGTTTCCCAAGGAGGTCAAGCGGAATCAGGTGCAGGATGGTGTCAAGAGCTTTAGTTGGTGTAGTTCTTAGACAGCCAGTGATTGTCACTTCAGCTAGTCTTTGAACTTTTGCCAGCTCCTTAAGGTGTGCCCCTTTTTTCAAGGAATGCCACCATACCACCACCCCATACATCATGATTGGCCTTATGACCGCCTTGTACATCCAGTGGGTTATCTTCGGGTGCACTCCCCAGCTTTTTCCCACGATCTTTTTGCAGGTGTACAGCGCATTTGTAGCTTTCCGTACTCTCTCCTGCATATTGGGCTTCCAGTTCAGCTTCCTATCCAGAATTAGTCCCAGATATTTAGCTTGGGCTGAGATCTCTAGTGTCACTCCCTCCAGGGTTGGCAACGTGAAGGTCGGGATTACCCGTTTATTTGTGAATAGGACTAACTCCGTTTTCCTTGGGTTGACTCCCAACCCACTGCTGTTACACCATCGAGTTATCCTACCTAATGCTCTCTGTAAAAGAGATGTGAGTATGTTGGGAATCTTCCCCGACACTGCTATGGCGAGGTCGTCCGCATACGCGATTACCGTAACGCCAATGTTGTCCAATTCCATCAACAGTTCGTTTAAGGCTAAATTCCATAGAAGAGGTGATAGAACACCCCCTTGGGGTGTACCCTTCACTGGGTATCTTCTTATCTTTGAGCCTCCAAGTTCCGAGTTTATGACCCTATTTCTCAACATATGATCGATAAACTCTGTAAGCGAAGTCTCTATCCCTAGTTTCTCCAAGGACTGAGCTATCTTTTCGTATTTAATATTATTAAAGGCTCCTTCTATATCTAGAAAGGCTACCAATGTATATTCTTTGTACTTCATCGATTTCTCAATTTTCTGTTCTAGAGTATGTAGGGCTGTTTCAACAGATTTCCCTTTACTGTATGCATGCTGGGACTCTGACCACATTGAAGGTTCAATTTTACTCCTGATGTGTGTCTCTATGAGTCTCTCTAGCGTTTTCATGACAAACGAGGATAGACTTATTGGTCTGAAATCCTTGGTTGTAGCGTTAGATGTTTTACCTCCTTTGGGTATGAACACCACTTTTACTTCCCTCCATATTTTGGGGGTATAACAGAGTTCTATACATGCCTCAAAGACTGTCTCCAACCAAGGTATGACAATCTCTGAGGCCGCCTGTAGTTCCGCCGGTATGATTCCATCCGGACCTGGCGATTTGTAAGGTTCGAACCCAAATAAAGCCCAAGAAATTGCTTCTTTTCTGAAAAGTCTTTGGGCGCTTCTTTGTTTCCTGGTTTGGTTTGTTGCTCTTGGCAACTCCTGCTTACATCCAGGAAAGTGTGTCTTAGTTAATAGCTCTAATGTCTCAGAGCTGCTTGTGGTCCAGCTGCCGTCTTGCCTTTTTATGTACTCGGGCATTACTGGATCCGTTGCTAGGATTTTGCGAATCCTATTTCCCTCAGGGATTGTTTCAATCATAGTGCAGAAAGTTTCCCAGGAGGCTTTTTTCGCTGTTTTTAATTTGCTTTTGAAAACTCTTTGACTAGCCTTATAGTTTTCCCAATTGTTGGTTACCTTGGCTAGATTGAATAATCTCCGACATTCCTTTCTCAGGGTAATGATCTCTTTTGTCCACCAAGGTGGTCTCTGTCTTCCTTTAACCGTGCGAACCGGGCATGATACCCTGGTTGCCTGATTACAAGCATTGGTAAAGGTTTCTATCGTATCGTCCAGTTCTTCTATTGTGGAAGGTCTGGGCGGTATTTCTAATAGAAGTTCGCTGAGGGCAGTGTTATACTTATCCCATTGCGTCTTCTTTCTGTTACGGTACCTAATTTTGTCCGGCTTCTGAAGGTCCAGACTGAATTCTATGTACTGGTGGTCAGAGAAGGAATGGTCATCTGAGACTTTCCAATCTCTTAACATATTGGGCAGCTTGTTCATTGACACACGTTATGTCCAGAACTTCGCGCCTTATTGCGGTCTTAAAAAGGTTAAATGTTTGAAATATCTTTGCTCTCTATATTAGAACTTCTGATTGAAATTGTATGTAAGTATTAATTGGATATCTAATTATCTGCTTCAGGTTTGGAACACTAGTTTATGTGAATTTGAGCGGACATTAATCGGTCACAAAAGGGGCATAGCTTGCCTGCAGTATCGTGATAGACTCATTGTGAGTGGATCCAGCGACAATACAATCCGGCTTTGGGACATTGAATGCGGTGCTTGTCTAAGGTAATTATATTATTTCATTTATATTGTCTTTATTTTTTTTAATGAATTTTTACATATTATATTTGAATGCATCACTATTAACTGCTATTTCGCCGCCAACATTCAAAGTTGCCACTTTATAGAAATATGAATGATACAGAATATTGAAGAGTCTCAATTCTCAAAAAAATACATCAAGTGAATTATGTGTGTAGTGGATCTCGAGGTTTTAACTTCACAGATTAACAAATGAGTAAAAAAGTCGAGATCCAATAACCTTTTGCCACTTTTCTCAACTATGTTTACGCTTGTGCATGTGCTTAGTGACTACAATCGTAGTCACTAAGCACTGTCGAATTTGTAAATGCACTTATTCGTATTTCTCGCCTTTGGGCTAGCTTGCGGTACATTTTTAAATTGTCATTTATGGCAATATTTACACAATATTTTCCCCATGATTTGAATAAATATCAGTAGCAAAGGGAAGGAAGGGAAAGGAGAGGGATATTCTCAAAATAAATATGAAATCCGGCATTGTTCGCGTTAAAAATGACATTTAATTCAACATGGCGGCGTTTAATCTCATCTCTCGACTCAATTTCGACCCAAACTCGCCGTCAAATAAGTGGACAAGAATGATTCAATGTGTTATCTACTTATTGACTAACAAAACTGTCGAAATATTGACTAGTCAAGATAATCTCAATATTTAGTCTGCAGGTCCAGTGTAGATTTGTTATTGGTAACATCAGAAATGTCTGTTTCAAAGGTCGGTAGTTGGGACAAAATTTCTAAAATACCATAAAAACAGCAATTTTACTTTGAATGTGTACAAGATATCGACCATACACTGCTTTTATTACTATTTCTATTTAAATGATAATTTACTCTATAAGCTTCGAATTACATTGTTGGATGTGATGAAACCACTTCAATCATCAGGTTGTTTCAAAAATGTTTATTTGATTTATTAGAGTACTGGAAGGTCACGAAGAGTTGGTGAGATGCATTCGCTTTGATGCCAAGAGAATAGTGAGTGGAGCGTATGATGGGAAGATCAAAGTTTGGGACCTACCAGCTGCCCTGGATCCTCGAGCACCAGCAACACAGTTGTGTCTTCGTACCCTTGTGGTAGGCATATTACTAAGCACATAACATTACACACACATCTACATATATTTTTATCATAGATCTATCAACACAAACGTTAAGTAAAAATAATAATGCGCAGGAAATTATAACCCTAGTGTAATAATAGATTATTCAAACCAAATTGCTATGAAACATAAGAATGCATATTATATAGTACACTATGAAGTAACGTGTTAATAAGGGTAACTACTGTGTGTTAAAATAGGTTTATACGTGATTTAAATTATTGGAAACCAAAAATTTGACAATTTTTTACATTTTAAGAACAAACAAGACTTGAATTGAAAAAACTTTATTGGTCATTCACTTTGATTTTATGCACATTAAATATTTATTTCTCTATGACATACATATTGGAGTAATTTTTAAAAAATTCTGTAAAAAAAAAGAATATTTTTAATAATTGCTTAATAATGATAATTTATGCTGAATTTTAAAATTTTGTGACAACCATTCATTAGAGGAATGTTGAAAATACTTATGTTATTTTTTTAGAAACACTGGAATTTGATTTCAAAATACAATGTTTAGATTTATATGTCCTCATAAAGTAGAATTTATAAAGCGTACTTTGAATTTGCTAAATGCGTGACTTGAGTATTGAGAATGTTTTATAAATACGAACTTTAATGTGATATGATTTATATTTCATCTTATATTAAAAAAAGAGTCATGTGACGAAAGCAATATTAGGAGAAAAGTAAAAAAAACGGCTTACCCACTGTGCCACAGTAGTCGGCTTGAATATAAATTTTGATAATATAAATTTTTACAAAATATATTTTTATCAGAACCAATTGGTAGACCTGATTTATTCATGTTATTTGTTTGGAAAACGTTATATGTAAATTCATGTTATATGTAAAGAAACATAATTTATTTCATTAAGTTGTAGTTTTTTTTAAAGGTTTAATTTTTTTTAAACATGGTGGGCCTTACTAACTATTTATAATACGAGTTTAATCCAATGCTTAAGTAGGTTCGATTCCCAGCGGGGAGAAATTAGTTTGAAATAATTTATCACATGATTGATGCTTGTCTGAGCTGGCAACACTATTTAGCTGGAAGACCAGGTTGTAAGGAAGTGTTCATAAATAAATTATATGTTTTGGTCAAATTGATCATATCTTACTTTCAACTGAATTATTGTATAGTTATCCCCAAACATCTTGGAATCATTTGACGTGGAGGGGCAGTTTGCGTGTACACATGATCAAACCAACCGATCAAAAGAACCCAAATTTGTCTGTGCACCCACATGATTTATTTTTCTAGATGTTTAGTGATAACTATGTGTATGTACATATGTATTATTAATGAAGTAATTATGTTTATTTTATTGCCTAAGACAAAGTGGAATATATAGTGTTTTTTCTCTCTTTCCCTCCCATCCTTCTGATTTCACAACTTCCTCTAAACCTTCATCTAACATCAACCAACGTACAAAATACTTTCAATCCTACTCCAAACAAACATCAACCTACTACTTTTTCATACACGACCAAATGAAATAAACATTGTCGATGCAAATGAATGCATTCTGTCCTTTCCCCGCTCCCCTGCTTTGATTTTCCCCCCCAGGAGCACACGGGCAGGGTATTCCGTCTGCAGTTTGACGAGTTCCAGATAGTATCGTCATCGCACGACGACACCATCCTAGTCTGGGACTTCCTCAACTGTGTCCCGGGAGGGGCCGGTGGTACTGCAGCGGCGGGATCCGGTCAAGCGGGAGCCGCGCCACCGGGTGCTCTGCCTGACGATGCACAAGGATCAGGAAACCCCATCAATATGGGTAAATTTTATATTTTCAAAAATGAGATTTATGAGTAATCCAAATGCATTAGGCAAAGACTTAGAATAGTGCTTCCACTCTTCTATTATCATTGTTTTTGGAAGTCCTGTAAGAACCACGTTATCAAAAATAATACATTATAACAGAGGTAATATTCGACCTTCATGGCTCGGTTAGTTAGGTATCTGACTGCCGATCCAAAGGTTCTGGGTTCGATTCTTGGTGGAGACACAGTTTTTAATTGTGTTTTCAGTCTGGATCTGTGAGACGATTAATATCAGTGTGGCAACTTGTTATTGGGTGCATGTTAAATTGTTAAAGGTTGATTGTTTGTTTCAAAAATGAATATATGAAATTACTTTGTACTTTCAGATTATTGGCAAATGGTGGCGTGTGCGTGTTCACTGTTCAAACAAACATTCACCTTTAAATTAATTTAACAAATAAGGTTTAGATAAGATTGATTGCTCAATAAAAGATGGATTACATTGTATTTACCTTTTACTATCAATAACAGAACCACATGAATAATTCTGTTGCACATTGCGCAAGCGTCGATTTAATATTTCACATAGTACCTTTTATTTGTCCGAGTAACAATATTGAGTCTTGCACAATTACCAAAATAGATATTGAATATCAGCTTGCTAGCTTAATATTAAGAATAATGCCGACCGCCGTGGCACAGTTGGTAAGCCGTTGGGTTTCTGTGCGGGCGTCCTGGGTTCGATTCCCAGCAGAGGAGAAATTTATTTAAATTCATTTCTCACGCAAATATTGCTTCTCTGGGCTGGAAACACTGGTTATTTGGAAGAAATTGCCATACAGCAATAAACTCGCCACTTGCACAGGGTGCAAGGAAGTGTTTATTATTATTATAATAATTGCACCAGTTAAGATGTCCAGAGCAAGTGGACTGTAAATGATACTTAATAGTGTATTTAAGATTTTGTATGACTTGACTTTGCACTAGATTCAAGTACTGTGTCTTCAGACAGACATGGTAAGAGATTGAGATTGTTTGAATCACAGAATACCAATAATTTAATGTCAACTGAGAGAATATTGAGATAACAGAATATCATATTTAGTGCGCAGAGACAACAATTTATCATTATTTACTTTATTATCTGTCATACATTCTTCTCTTCTTTAAATATCATTATTTACTATCAGCTTTTATTCTGTTGAAAAATACTACCCAAACATTACCCCAATTAATAAACTCTTTTCTAGATTGCAAACCCCTCCCAACGCTACGTAGTGCGCTTCTTCGGAAGAGTAAAATGGACCCAATTCCTAATAGCTGGTGTCCCCTATGTAGACATGTTAAAAAATATATATATAAATGTTTTTTAATTTGTTTTTGCCATTAATTATCTAACAATGATCTATATTTACAGGTTTCGAATGAGCCACGAACGATGGAATCAGATGTTCCCTCAAACCGACTGACTGCAGACTTAATGTGATTATTTTAAGTATAAAATGAAGAAGAAAAATAAAAAAATAGCTACCATTAAAGAAATATATTAGTGGTTTTGAAAGAGAGTGACAAAAGTTGTCCACACACACACTATTGGGAATATAAAGTGAATGTGTGGACATACATATATTATATTATTATGATGAAAATGTATTATTCGATAATGACTTCTAATCCACAAAGTGTTTTAATCTATCGCAGTTTTGCATAAAATTTATAAAAAAATATAAATATAGGTAAAAAATTAATAATATTAATTGAATATACATAGATTGTACAGTGGTTTATTAGTTTTTAATTAATAATATTACGTTATACAGTGTGATTGTGAAATGAAAACTTTTAAAAATTGCCTATTAGATTGTAGTTTTTTATATTATTATTATCATCTTGTATATGGTTGAAATGTATTTAACATAATATGTATTTATAATTGTATCTCTTAAGTTGTGGCAAGTCTTACTATGTTGTGTATACGGGGATGATATATTTGAATTTTTAGTTTTCATTTTTTTTTAATTTGAATTATGACATTTTTGGCCATGCTTGTGCGTGCGTAATTGTATGTAATTAGTAATATATGAATCAATGTTGATTGTAAATATTTCCCCTTTTCATTAAGATACAGTGAAACTTCCATTATTTACGCAATACCATCAAATTTTTAAATTAACTGTTGCCCATTTTACATTGTCTGTGGGATCACAAGAGAATTGGTATTTGATTAATTTTGTCTTCTAAATAAAAGTATATATTGTTCAAATGCTCCACTTTATTTCGGAGGGCTTCACGTCTCACTTGTAAACCTGACGTATATAAGTGAGACGTGAACATGTCAGGAGATCCATGAAAACAGAATAAATGCATTTTAAATTAAATCGCTAAGAAGAATATGTAACAAGACGATGTACGACGGTGTAAGAAATGAGGGTATTAAGAAAGTATGTAAAAGAATGAAAGATGTTTTCAATAGAATGTAAGTAAATACATTGAGTTGGTTTGGCCACATGAGGAGAATAAATGAAGAACGCCTGAAGAAGAAAATTACCATGCGGACAGGAATGGAATGGGAGGTTGGAACCTTCCATGTAAAGGATGGCTAGACCATGTCAACGACATTATGGAAGAGGGTAATATGTAAAAAGGTTGAACAACAGTCGAACATGTATGAATGGTCATGGGGTGATGGTATGTATATATTTCTGAAAATATCAAAAATGAATTCTTTTAATTTGTGTTTTTCGTGACATTTTTCGTCATACAAAAATATTTGGTTTACTCTTGGCAACTGATTGAACATTCTATATAGGATGAAATATTCTATTGATTCTCAATAGTAAGTTTTGGAAAATAATGCGATATACATTTTTAAATAATATTAAAAAAAATAGAATGCATTATATTCTATGGATAAGTCTAAGCCGGTATTTCAGTCGGCCCTTAGGAGTTTAACAAAAATATTGCGTATTTCAGTACCTAATCTTCCCTTAAATACGTCACTAAATGACAAATATTTAACTCAACGTTTCTAGCGGATCGCGTGTCTTTCTTGAGTTAAGTATTGTTTCTAGTCTTTTTTCGCCAGGTGGTGTACTAATCGCCGCACGCTTTAATGTTTTATTTCATTTTATAACTATGCATAATAATTGTAATCATGATTTATTTTTGTTGTTAAAATAAAAGACGATGTAGAAGTGGTTCGTGTATTTAATACTTATTTTCTTTTTTACATAATTATAATGTATTGCTTGACAACAAATGAAATAAACTGTCAGCCATAATGAAACATCAGGCACGCATTTTAAAACTTTATTTTTGCGATGTTTTTTCATCCCACTTTTTAAATTGATCCATCCTGTTTCTATATATATAATGTGTATTCTTAAATTTTCTACATAAGACACTATTTTACCATTATCACTTAGTTCCATATCCATCTGTAAAATGTACATACATTTTGCATTGAAGTACTACGTACAAAGTACATATTCAATGACATTTTGTCACTACAATGATTGATTTTAATTAAAAAAAACATCGATCGGTATGAAAAATTGAAAAAGTAACATGCTGTGTAATGAAACAAATAAAATAATGTGTTGTTATAATAATAAAATCATATTTAGTCACAGCTTCGCGTCACGTATCATTTAAGGTTATTACAATTTGACAGATGCGTTATAGACAATAACCATAGGAAACGTAAAATATTTCTATAGTTGAAGATTACGTAACTGACGTTTCATTTTGCACTGAAATACGCGAATGAAATTTAATCTTCCCTAAACTTTTAACTTGGATTACTAAATCCAACGATTTAAGGGCCAACTGGTATCTCGGGCCATAATGATTATAAATTATAAAAAGAGCACTCTTTATAGTCCAACCTCTGGGTGGGTCGCCGGGAAAAGGAAAAATCAAGGTTCTATACTACAATACAAAACACAGTTTCAGTGACAAGGATGGGCTTATTTATTTTTCAAAAATTTGTCAAATCGTGGTGTATTTTTAGAAATGTTAATTATCAAATCATTTTCTAATTGAAGTCTATTTCTCTTTTTAGTTTTTGATGAGAAAGTCAGGTAAGAAGTGGCGAATGGCAGCAGCTTAATCTCTATAATAATAGAGGCTAACTTTTTGTCTCTATTGCCTAAGGGGGTCCCTAGAATTTTTCAACCTGTAAAGGGTCACATATTCAAAAAGATTGAAAAACTCTGTTACACACAATAAATTGTTTATTTTAAATTCTCTTTCAGTGACACGAATTAAGCTCTGAACCAGTAGCATTACTCTATTACGCAACATACCTATCTACCGCATTTCTCCGTTACTACAAAAGTAGGTTCTTAGCAAATGGGATCGTATTTGCGGTAGAGAATAAAGCCACTGGTTTTTGCAATAATAAAATTTATATTTTCAAAATTGTACTAAACACTAGTTCTTTTTTTTACATAGGGCCGGTATTACAGTCTCTGTTTAAGAACTAAACTCAAATTTTACAAAAATATAGCGTATTACAGTGTCCATTTAGGCCTAATCTTCCCTCAAATACGTCACTAAAACGACAAATATTTAACTCAACGTTTCTGGCGGATTAAGTACTTAAGGGTGAGTCAACTGTCATTTCTTGACTCGTTGCTAGGCAATGCGTGTAGTTTTAGTGTTCTATCACTAGAGGCGTTAATTGTATTGACAGTGGCGCCACACAACAAAACAAACTGACAGCCATATTGAAACGAACATGGGCATTTAAAAGCGTTATTTTGGTGAAAAAAATTAAATTTACTATTTTGGATAATAAAACAGTAGTATTTCAAGTCGTAGCGTCCCGTTTTGTAGTTGTATTATTTGAGATAATTTTTTTTTTTAAGGCAATTCACCCAGTAAAGAGTGCTATGTGCCAATTTGAGGTTATTTAAAATTGGACAGATAATAAGCACAGAAAAAGTAAAATATGTCTATAATTGAAGATTTAGTAACTGACATGTCATATTGCACTGTAATACGGAAATGGATTCAATCTCCCCTTAACATTAATCTTGAGTTTAACAAAATCAATGAGTTGAGGGCCGACTGTAATATCGGCTCATAATTGTGAAATAAAATGGAGGATTCGCTGTATGTTACGAACAACATGTTTTTTGATAAGTTGAACGATGTCTGTTTAAGCGTTACTACGTTGTTTTTTATATGTTAAAATTCCTAATAGGCCAAACAAATACCATCACAATTGTGAATGTAAATTTTTCACAAAATTGCACATTTATTGTTATTCTCAGGCAAATGTGACTTACAAAATATAATAACGTTATAAAGGCAGGAGTGTACTAAATCAATTTTAAATTATTGTCATTTATCTATGGACTTATGTACGAGCGGAAACTACATATTATATGCTTGTAACTATTTGTATAAAAATGTTATATACTTTTTGTGATATTATTTCATTTTATTCTATTATTTCAATATTGTTGTATGAAACAATAACATAGACAGATGATAAGTGGGTACATTTGAAATTGGTTATCTTATATTTTTTGTTATAAATGCAGCAATTTTAGAGAGTTGGTTGCAATATGGCTGAAGTAAATTATATAATTATTACAAGATTTTCAAAATGAAACAATTTAATAAAATTAATTTGTTTTAACTATACTTTTTCTTTTGGTCCTTGTTTACAAACACTTCAGTCAATTTTTCATTAAAATACTTTATTATAGGCAGCAAAAATGCATTTATTTTTTAATCCTTAACATATAATGAACGGTGAAAAGTATTACAATGTCAACCTTTTATTTAAAATTGTTTCTATTTAACTGATAATCAATTTTTTTAAAATGAATTACTAATTTGGAAATTTTATTTGTTTACTTTCTACAAAAATGTTATTTTTTTAATATGTATATTTTTCATGTACCTAATGTGCTTTCGATATATTTCAAGGTAAATCTTAGACCATAATTGAGTCTCGGTGAGTTTTAGGATTTAGTAGGACAGTTATGTAGTTGCACATACAAACTGAAATCATAGAAATAAAATGTATTACCAGTTCAACTCTTTTATTTATTTTGTGTTGATCTACAAATCAAACTCTTTTGGGTTATGGTTTTCATTATGAATATTTTTTATTTCACCTATTTTGTGAATATGGAAGTTTAATTTTGCCCACTGATTAGGGCTAGTGGTAATTTTTTAGACTTGTCCCAGATGAAACTAATGTCCTAGTTTTGATTCCTGTATTATATCTTGCAGACTGTATCAATATAACTATTTTATTTATTTTGTGAGAATGAATGTCTTATGGACTGTGCTAATTTATAGCAGCTTATTATGAACTCCGTGTCTATTCTTATTATTCAATGTATGTACATTGTCTCATACACATATGAAATAATGCATTGATGTGAATGAAGATAGAAATGTATGGCACGAGAGGAAAGTCTAGCGTTCAATTCTTACATACATACATACCATCACATCCCTTATGGGGTAAGCAGAGAGAACCGAGCGCCATACTTCTCTATTTTTGCACATTCCTAGCTTCCATTACATCCATGCATTGTCTCATAAATGCTCGTCAATTTTACAAACTTCTTTTTTTTTTTAATAAAAATGAATATGTCCTTGTTAAACAAGTACATATACATCTTCCTACGTTCCCTAAAATAAGCATAAATGCTTGTGCTATAGGTGAACGAAATCGGTCGAGGCAGGATTTGAACTCGCGACCACTGGATTACTAGCCCAGCGTGCTAAGCGCTTTGCCATCGACCCATCTAAATATATTCTTATATTTCCTTCTTTCAAAATATCATTCACATGGTCATGCCATCCTTTTCTGGGGCAGCCGCTGCTATTCACTCCATCTCTTACACCCATGTATATTTTTTTGTCAGTCGTTCATCATTCATTCTTTCAATATGTCCAAACCGGTGACAGGAAAATTATTCGAAAAACAATTATTCGAATGCTCAATTTTACGAAAATCAATTTTACGAATGGCAATTATTCGAATCACATTTTTTCGAAAAACAATTTTCCGAACACACAATTATCAGAATTTACAATTGTTCGAATTTTTATGACGTCATGTTGGTAGTATTGTGAGAGGAATAAACCTTAGATTTTTATTATAATATACTAGATGTCGTAGTTAGCCAATTTTGTATGAATCGAATACAAATGACTCACTTTTTGCACGGAGTACTACATCTATGTACATGGTATATTATGTTTAGTAAAAATCTATGGAATAAACAACATGGCGACGCACCGCGCTGTCAGATATCCTAGAATGTACACCTATTTTTTAAACCTAAACCTACAAAACTTTGGTAAAAATAGGTTGGTTCGGTTTGTTTGTAGTTATAATTGCGACTGGCGTGAGCCAGTTGCATTACATATTTAAAAAAGTAACTATAATATTAAAATAAAATAACTAATTGGTGTGAATACTAGATAAACATAAACTGGTGTACAAACCAGGCTATCCCGCGCTGTCAAACATCAGTTATTAAAAATGTGCAAACATACGTACCCAACAATAATACAAATAATAGTCTTCATCGAATATATTTTACTGGCAACAAATATGTCAAAGGAGGCAACATAATGACACAAAAATATATTAAATTCGGTTAATTGGTTTTCCAACAAATGTTAGTTCGAATAATTTGCTTTCGGACAATTGTCATTCTGATAACTGATTTTCGAAAAATTGTTATTCGTACAATTGCGCATTCCAACAATTGTGTTTCGAAGAATTTTCATGTAATCGTCCAAACCACCTTGAGGAATTCACTTTCATTTTACTTATAATACTCTTCTTTATCTTGCATTCTCTCCTTATGTCCTCATTTTTCACTCTATCATATCAATTCTTCATTTCCCCAAATAGGAGATTGGCATGATGGTATGGTATGTACATCGCAATTAATAATAATGAACACTTCCTTGCAAGTGGCAAGTTTATTGCCTTATGGCAATTTCTATCAACTAAGCAGTGTTTTCAGCCCAGAGAAGCAATTACTTCCTATATAAGAGATTTAATGTCTATATTTCCCAAATTCAGTTTTTACTCTCCTTCCAGCGGCTCCTAAATATTTCACTCATTCAATCCCTTATCTCACATACTTCTAGCAACATGAACGCTTGGCCGCCATGAACTTTTCTTCTGCAAATTAAAAACTTTTTGTGAATGAAAGGATCCATAGACCATGCTATTGCTCTTTGAGATTTCAATGAGAATTTGGTAGACTTTTTATATAAATATTTCAAGAAACAAAGAAAAAATACAATATTTTCATTCTTTTCATATATATTAATTAAAATGATACAGCTCAATTTGTTTTGCTTGACATTGAATCGAGTATTTATTGTTTTATCATGGTACTAGGTTTGCATTTATTTTTAAATCCTCCATCCATCCTTCAAAACTTACAATAATTATTTATATTCATTTCAGTGAATCATAATTATTTATATTTGCCTATTTAAATCTGTGGTAATAAAATCATATTTAGTAAATTGAAATAAGTGGGTTAACGGAATTAATATCAATACTAAAATTTCATTAATGATTGACAATTATAGTGGGGCCAGTCTATGTGTGCATTTCGGGTAAGATGGTCTCTTTCCTTCATGGACAGATATATCGGCAACTAAGGAGATTGAGAAAAAAACATACTCGACTACCTGCATGCTGAGGTGTGGTAATTAAGGTGTTGTGTGTTAATCTATTACTATTACTATATAGCCGACCGCCGTGGCACAGTTGGTAAACCGTTCGGTTTCTGTGCAGGCGTCCTGGGTTCTATTCCCAGCAGAGAAGAAATTTATTGAAATTAATTTAATTTCTCACGCAAACATTGCTTCTCTGGGCTGGAAACACTGGTTAGTTGGAAGAAATTGCCATACGGCAATAAACTCGCCACCTGCGCAAGATGCAAGGAAGTGTTTATTATTATTATTATTACCTCAGCATTCAGGTATGTTTTTTTATTTATCCAACGAAATTTCCAATTTTTAAAGATAACAATTAAATGGTTTAAAATGTCCCATAAATGTTTTGTTGATAGTGAGACGCAAGTAAGTAGAAAAGATGCGGGGGTTCAAACGCATTCATACGCTGGCCGCGTATTTACCTTTCCGTGTTGAATAGGAGGCAAGTATTGTCTCGAATTAGGCACTAGTTTGTTGCGCTAATGCACTTAAAAACTCGTGTTGAATTCAAGGCAATTAATTATTGAATATGGAACATATATAGCCATGAGGCTTGCGCGCTATTTTATTTCGTCTGTCACATTTGTATTTTGTTCACAGATTATAATATATGGTAGTAATCAGTAATTTTGATTAAGTCTTAGTAATATGGAAATTAAAATTGATAGGTATTTTGGACAATTTTAAAATTGTAAATTACGAAGGAGACAAGGATAATTACCAATGTAAAATTCGATGCTCTACATCTTGTGAAGGTAATTATGATGCAAAGTGTGATTATTTCATTGAATAATTCATGAATATCAATCTCATACAAAAAAAATTGTCAACGAATTTTTATGATATAATGTAGATTTTGTGTAGATTAATCTATTAAAACAAAAACAATCATACTCAAAAAATGCCTCTAACACAGCCTTGTAACGCTCAATCGATACGCATGGTAAAATTTATAAACATGTGTACGAATGAAAGACGCGTGCCTTGAATTGAACACGTATTAGCAGGAACGGTTTGCTTTGTTAAACCATGTGCATTTGGAGGACACGTGCGTTGAATTCAACACGAGTTTTTAAGTGCATTAGCGCAATAAACCAGTGCCTAATTAGAAGCAGTACTTGCCTCCTAATCAACACGGAATGATAAATTCGCACGCTGGCCTCACTATAATGTCATTTATTAACTGAAAATAAATTACATTGTTTGAGTATAGATAAACTTTTTTTGTGTTCAAATGAATACTTAAAGAAGCATTATTTGTAACTTCACACTAAACTCTAAATAATGCATTAATTCATTTCAGTGTACATTATAACATAACATTCTATGTTAGAGACCTTGTGGAAATTCATCTTAAATATATAAAAACAACATCACTTTGTATTTCCACAAACGAGCGAAAATAAACAAAGTGATGTTGTTTTAATATTTTTTAAACTTCTATAAGTTCGACTCGTTAAAACATTATAAATTCCTTTACGACAGATTTTTGAAATGTACTTATTATACAAATCTTATGTTGTTTTCTGTGTATTGTAATGTATGCCTGTGTGGAGTTTTATACTGTATTTTTATTTAATGATCTACTAGATTTTAAATGTATCGTTTTTATCATATTTCGAAATTTAGTTTGTAACATTGTTTACTGTAAGATATAAAATAGTAATGTACGGTTTTTTAAATCTCGGTTTATCACAATTTCGATTAGTTCCTATAACTTTGTTATTTGAATATTGCAAGGTCTGAATAATTCACCGTTTGTTTATGGATCTCAATTATATGATTTTTTTACGATACATATATATTAATTTTTCAAAAATAGAATTGATTCCCTTTACCTGTCATATAATGTCATAATCTCTATTATGGATGTCAATAAGTAATCGTTTTATAGTTGACATTTTTTTTTTATTTTGAACATATTGTTGAAATATTCTTTTTTTTAAGATAATAATGTCACATTCCCCGCATTTTTTTCTCCGTTTAAATTTTTTAGAATTTTTGAAAATCTTGGAACTTTTCTTTGCTGTTATAATGTGTATTTTCTCTGTATACTGAAAATGTAAAAAAAGTATTGTAAATCTATGTATTTAAATTATTTGAAAAAAATAAATGTAACTTAAAAAGTTTATACTTTTTATATTTTAAATAATGATTCTTTGCTCGTTGATAAACGTTTATACCAGAAAAAACTAATGTTCGTATTTAGAATCAAATCTGACTACATTAAAATGGCATAGACCCGGTATTTAATTTGGCCCTCAAGAGTTTAACTCAAGTTTAATAAAAATATTGGGTCTTACAGTTACCTAATCTTCCCTTAAATATGTCACTAAACAACAAGGGGTCCAGATAGTTAAAAGTGACAGCTGAAATTTTGGCGGTTGAAGCACGCTTGATGACAAATCAAGGAAAGTAAGTACACTTTTTTGATAAATCTCGCCAAATTTGGATCAGCGTACGCTTAACGTCAGAACAAAAAATAAGTAAGGCTGCAAATATTTAACTAAAAGTTTCAGGCAGATCGGGTAACTTAGTCTTGATTTAAGTATTGTTTCTAGTCTATTATCGCTAGGCGGCACACTAATCGACATACTCTTTAGTGTTATTCACATTTTAAAATAGAAATTTGGAAAATATAACGAATAATTTCATCATATTTATGAATACCCATGTGAATACGTTTGTAGATATTATAAAAGAGCTAGTTTTTTTAACAACTTTCCGCTCCTTAAATGCACAAATATCAATAATAAAATAATTTATAAAGATTTTTCTTCATATTATTTACATGGGTCAATCCTGCCTCGACCAATTTTGTTCACCTATAGCAGCTTTATTTAGGGAATGTAGGAAGATGTATATGTACTTGTTTAACAAGGACATATTCATTTAAAAAAAAAAAATTATTCCAAGATATAACGAAATATAAACATGCAGATCAAAATCAAATTTGATTTATGATAGATGACAGTTGTCTTAAAACACCGCTAAACTACCTTGGACAGGCGTGCAAGCGTTGTGTAAAATTTGTATGAGAGATACACAGCCGTTAACCAACTGATCTGCTACACAGAGTTTATTGGTAACTTTTTATGCCTACACGGGTGTTAAACGGTTGCGTAACTTTTACAACACGTTTATTAGTAAGACTGTTAATATATAAGTGGTTCATGTATTTAATATTCATTTCCTTTTTTCTTACATAAATGATAATGTATTGCCTGACAACAAATGAAACAAACTGTCATATTGAAACATCAGACACGCATTTTAAAACTTTATTTTTGCAATGTTTTTCGTCCCACTTTCTAAAATGATCCATAATGTTTCTAAAAATTCCGTGTATTCCGAAATGTTCCACATAAGATATAATTTCACCACCATCTCTTAAAAAAATATGTATACATACATTTTGTCATTACAATGATTGATTTTAATAAAAAAAATTGATATGTATAAAAATTGAAAATGTACCATGTTATGTAATGAAACAAATAAAACAATGCAGTATTATAATAATATTTAGTCACAGCATTGCCTCAGGTATTATTTAAGGTTATTTAACAATTTGACAGATGCGTATTAGACAATAACCACAGAAAACAAAATATATCTATAGTTGAAGATTGCCGTAATTGACGTTTCATTTTGCACTGTAATACCCAAATGAAATTTAATCTCCTAAAATTTTAACTTGGATTACTAAAACCAACGATTTCAGGGTCAACTCAAATACCGGGCCATAGTTAATTTAAATATGTTATTTGTGTATCTTATTTATTACATATATTCTATCAAGAGTGCTGGAATAATATATATATATAGTAAAATTGTTTACCTACTTGTATATTATCACAAAATGTTTTGTAAAACATATACATATTTATTGTCATTCATTCATTGCTAAATTTTCCAGTAATTCACAAAACCAACATATTTTGTGTTTTTCTATTGAAATTATATTTAACAATTTGATTCATTTACAGTGTAAATTGCGATTTTACATAATCCAGACATATGTACATAAAATTTTCTAATGTTAGTACAAATAAGTGATTGCATTAATGGTTTGTTAGGTATATTGCAAGGAGATTCAATATGGCTTATGTGTTCCATCTCCGTACATAGTTACCATAACAACTATTGCAATTGTCATGTACTACAAATATTACTACTGCATATTTTGTGAAACTTGAGATTCTTTGTTGGAAAAGAAGAAAAAATGTGCAATTTTAATACCTTTGAATAACATTTCCTATGCATAATATTTATTTCCATGTATTGTTGATTCATCTGTATCCAATACTGGTTCATCCTGGCATAATGGCCAAGCTTGAATAATGTACCTATATAGATAATTAAACAAATTCAACAAATAATTATTGTGTTTTATCTATATTCTATTGAGGTTTTCTTTTCAAAGATAGATAATCAATATTTTTTTCATATTAATCTCAAAGATTTTTTACAGCAAAGCCTTTCATCTTTTCTTCTACTCTCCTTGTAGATGCTACAACCCATATTGTGGCGCAGATTCTCTAGATACTCCTGGTAATGTTATTATATATAAATAACGAAGTTGAAGCCAAGTTAGACGAAATGATTCTTCTGGTGCTATCAAGCAGTGACACCTGTGGTCCACTAAATGTTTGATAGTAACAACTATTTCTCAATGGATGGAAGTTTTTTTTAGAAAATAGTCTGAAAAGACAAATCACAATAGAGTTGAGATGCAAACTTACTTTATATTCACAAGTCAATTATATAAATGAAAACCCATACATTCTAACATCATGACATATATAGTTGTCACCAAATATCTGGAGCCATTTCGCCGAGAAGATGTATATACCAACGAAATAAAAACACAAATTCTCGTTCTCAAGTCAGTGGTATTTTTTTTCTTGGTATATTTACCTAATGTGAAAAAATACCAAGTTTTTTAATGATATATGGGAACATACTAAGAAAACACGCATATATTTATAATATAATTGTTATGTATATAGTAAGAAAGAGCGTGGAAAATGAATTAAACAACAGATAAACAAAATAATATGGTGGGGGAGAAAGAATGTGCCGTGAATAAGAAATGGAATAATATGAAATTGTTTATATGTACTGGATAAACAGAATAATAATGATCATCTTTGCAGAAAAGTCATATTAAACACATAATAAGCTCCTGCTGAAAAGAATGTCCTTAAAAAATAATCAGCTGTCATGTCCCTGAAAAGCCTAAGGTGGGCGGAGGAGTCTTTTCGGAGCAATTAAATATTAACATTTCTTTCAGGTTGCCGGACCACTGTAGTGTTTTTCAAGCAGAGATCTTGGCAATCCAGGAAGCAGTAGAATGGATACAAGGCAATGCAGTATCAAACAGCATTGTCCGTATTCTCACAGACAGCCAAGCGGCTATTAAAGCCTTAAAAGGCGTAAGTACTACTTCTAGAGTGGCCCTGAACTGCCGCAACATCTTAAATGGGGCAGCGGAGCGGTTCAATCTACAAATCATGTGGGTGCCGGGTCACAGTAATATAGCGGGGAATTGTAGGGCAGACGAACTTGCCAGAGCAGGTACCCTGTTATCTCTAGACAATATCAAACACAGACCTGGAGTCCCCATGGCAACATGTAAACTCCGGGTCAGTGAGAAAATTATTGCTTGTGCTGACCAAAGGTGGTCTGAGGAGAGCACATGCTCCATTGCCAGACAAACATGGCCAAAATATGATCTCAGAAGAACCAGAGAAATACTCTCGTTCAGAAGAGACTCACTCGCCAGAGTCATATCAGTATTAACGGGACACTGGGTTATAGGAAAGCATGCCAGAAGGCTAGGGCTGGAGGCATACGATTACTGCAGAGCATGCCAAGACGAGGAGGAGGAGGAGACGGTGGTCCACTTCCTCTGTCACTGTCCTGCTCTCTCTAGAATTAGGAGAAGCTCCTTGGGAAGTTTCTTCTATGATGATTTAATTGACATAGCGTCGGCCGACATTGCAGACATTATGACATTCATTTGCCGCTCAGGCTGGTTCAAGGGGGATGAGTGAGTGGGAGGACAGCCCCAATGTGGTATCACAAAGGGCCAATCGGCCTAAGTGTGTTCTCCTCAAGAACTGCCACCCGCAAAAAAAAAAAAAAACACATAATAAGCTCCTGCTGAAAAGAATGTCCTTAAAAAATAATCAGCTGTCATGTCCCTGAAAAGCCAAGTATATTCAAGGCAAAAATAATATATAATTGAAAAGATCTTACCAACCTGCGGCCTTACTCTCCACTGCAAATCCGATCCCAATACGATCAGATTCGCTAAGAACCTACCTTTGTAATGGAGAATGAACGCGGTAGGTAGGTATGTTTTAATAGTAATAGTCGTTCATTTGAATATACGCAGACGACAGATAGGTAAGTTCTAAATGAAAATTTGAAATCGGGATTGGATTCGAGTTTCAAGAGTAAGGCTACTGAGCTGATCCTGTACTGGAGCTGTAAATGAAACAGCACTGTCACTCAACTACTTTTGAATCTTAAAAATTTAAAAAAATACTTATAATCACCCTGTAGATCTGTAAAACTCAATTTTTACTACTATACTAAATAAAGATTCCAGTACACAATGGCCCATGCACGGTCGCGCGCCACGGCAGGCCATCAACGCCTGTCAGCGAAAAGGTGTTCACATAATGGTCCATGGCTCATTACTGCATAGCGAGGCACTGACGATGGACGTCGAAGTAATCTCGACCGCGGAAATTTATTTGTTCCAGATTGATACAACCACTAAAAAAAAATAAAAAATGCACTAATTTGAAGGTCACTACCCCGTCGCGCGGTCGGTGACAAACTGAACAATGGGCCACTGTGTGAACACCACCGGCCATATCACGCCACGATCCCTTTGAAGTGTGCCCAAAAAACCAACAACGTGGCCATTGCGCGCCACGACGCATGGTCCACTGCCATTTGTACGCCATGAGACACAATTAGCCCGTTTACACAATGGCGATGGTCGTCGACCACTGTGTACTCGCAGCTTAAGATATTTTGTTTTCTATATAAAACATGTAAGTATGTATGTCAGGATAGGATAGTATGGAGGTCAGTCTTATTTCCTACCCAGAATATGAAAACAGGATGATGGTATGTATATATATTTGGAGATTAAGTATCAAACTATTAAGTCCCCGTAGATATTGTGTAGTGTATACTGCCTTACAAATCTTATGAAACAATGTGGTCACGAAATTCAATTTTTATAAAAATTGTGAAAAAAAGTTTGAGATATAGTACTGCTACAATGCTGATAATTTTTATAGAAAATTAAACTACTTTTGGGGTGTTTATTTTTTTTCAATATTTTCAAAAACTTTGGAAATACAGGCAGACATAAATTTATCGTAAAAAGATATGTTTTTTTTAATAAAAAATGTTTGAGAAACTCTGGAATATTTTTGAAAAAACAATTTTGAGATTTTGTATTTCTATATATTTATACCAATTTTCAGGGTTCTAGCTTATTTGGTTTTTGAGATATATGGAAAAATAAAGTAAAAATTCAAAAACTGATAGATAACCCCTGACTGAAACAAGAATTCTGAGTGAAAGTTTTATAGGACTAAATTCTATATTTTCTGAAATTTTAAGCTCTGTGTATTCAGTGGATCATAAGTTATAAAGGGGGGGGGACACACAGACACTAAACATTCTACTCCGAATTCTGAGTAAGTCCATATATAGAACATATATACTGCGAAGCCTCTGGAAAAACCATGAAAAATATCTTGGCTTGATCACAGATTAGGCTTGATACTTTGTTAAAATTTTCTCGAAAAATCGACCGTTGGAATATCTATGTACAAAGACCATAGAAAAGAGATGACAAAAACTATGGATGTGCTTGTATGGAACATAGATTTTCATATTATAATATACGATGTCGCAGTTAGCAAATTTTGTATGGGAAGGTGGGCAGAAAACATCGTTTTTCTATAGAGAATAACGACTAAAGTGAATTGTTTTCGGATTTATTTGTCGAAAAAACACTGTTCATTAAGATTTAGAGAACAGCAGGCTGATCGAGGCTGATTTTGTATAAACACCAGAGGAGAAGAAAGGAGTTAAGTACTATTTTATCTGTGGATTTAGCTCGTTAACACCAATGTATGTATATTTTTGGTATTTTGTAAGCGAATTTTCTTTCGTTGTCTTAACCCCAATAAAATACTCGGAGTTAAAATTATTTATTTATTTGTAGAATAAGAGTTATCTCCTGTCAAATCACGCGACGAATTTACTTCTATATTTTCTATGCACGCGACAAAGAGAATATAACCTTACGGATAAGAGACATAGCTCCATACAAAAAAATTGAATCAGCAAAATGTATGAAAATATCATCCATGTAGTACCAATATTGAGAAAAATAAAATTGTCATGTTGCCTCCCTGCATTTTTGACAACTGAACAAAACATAGGGATGGGAAAGAGCTTTATAAATGCTGCCAACACTAGTGATGGGCAACATCAAGAATAATTTACAAAAAAAATGTTGCTTATATCAAAGGCATTAAATGATGTTTATTTTATAATCAGAGAGGAGTAAAAAATACACAGCATAGTTTACATATTGTTTATTTATCATTTTATAAACAGCGAAAAACATAATACATTGAATATGATGTTTATTTATTAACTCAAAAACAGGAAAAAAAACATACAGCATATATTTTTTATAATATAAATGAGTTGTCTGCTACAAAAATTATACAATTTCAATAAATCAACATAGATTTTTGGAAAATAATAAATTAATAAACAAATTGATTACTGGATTGAAGTAAAATTTTAAAATAATTTTGTACTTCAAAGAACATTAAATCAAATAAAACTAGAAATAGGTGATAGATGGTGAAATTTATAAATTCTAAATATTCTTCTCTTCATCTCTTTTTAATCCTGCATCAACTTCCTCCCTGGGACGTGGATTGCCAGCTGTCTTGCTATTTGTTTGATTTTGATCTCCTCCTGGGGTAGCAGATGGGGATACATTCCCAAATAGGTCTTTTTAAGAAGTATTTTTTCCATTCTAGTATAGAAACCGAGCAAGTGGTATTGTGTCTGTCTTTTTTCCAGAAGGTTTTCAACTCTACACAATGGAGTGCTCACTTCTTTCCTGAGAGTGCCATCTGAAAAAGGAAGACAGATATACAGAAAACACATTTTTATGATAGTTCTCAAAAAGTTTGATATTAAATTGTGCATATCACTATAGACAATTTACATATTCATGAATGAACTAGAATCAAAATATTTATTCATATTTTAATTTTATTTTACATTACTTCTAGGGCAACTAACAGGTACTACGTCAAATATGAATTTAACACACACCCAATAACAAATGCCACATTCTGGAGGCTTACAATATTAATACCGCCAAAAGCTTTATTTTTCCCGTAATATACACGGCCAAAGACAGTACTAGTGAACGGTTACCCAGAAACAAAACAAATAGTGCACTTATACTTAACAGAACATAATAAAGTCAAAATACAAACCTGGTGTATAACTCGCCACATGAAAAGGAAATTCCTTAAGTTGCTCATCAGTAAGTGGCAATGAAGATAATTTTAAAGAGGGGATGGCAGTTTTTTTTTAAGTCGATTCACTTTACGATTGAAACTTCTTTTATCGAAGTGGTCACCACACACATATCGAATTTGGTACAATCTTTCTATTGGCACAAATACCAATTCTGGATTGCCTACAGCTTTCGCCCATTCTTTGCATCTGAAATCAAAATGATAAATGCATTATGTACCTATTGATTATTGAATACATAAAAAAATAATTTTAAAATATTATGTGCATCCTTTGTTTTGTGAACATGGATATTGGAATATTTTCTTGTTTGTAATTTTTTTCTAAGTCATACATACATACATACATACCATCACGCCATGTCCCTCACGGGGTAGGCAGAGAGAACCGAACGCCACATTTTTCTATCTTGACACACATTCATTGCCTCATCAACATTCATACATCGTCTTATACACGTTCGTCTGTTGTTCACGCTTCTAACATTTCCATCTTTCAGAATAAGTCATACTATGTAAAAAAATATTTGGTTTATAATAGGTGTGAGGAAATGTACTTATTTTTTACACTTAAATAAAATTATTATAAAATAAATTTCGCATTAAGGGGGGGACTGCTGCCAACGTACCTATTTTTCAATTTGATATACCATCATAATTTCTTATCAAATCGTTTTGAAAAAAATAATTTAGATAGTTTGGGTATTTATAAAGAAAAATGTATCTTTACTTTTTGATAATGTTCTGTATAAATTCTTGTAGAAAAATAATGGCATACCCCGATTTTCAACGTTTTACGCCTTATATTTTTAATAAAATATAAGGCGTAGTTCAACATATTTTTTTTTAAATTAAAGAAGACAAAAAAGAAACGAAATGTTAGAAGTGTGAGCAATAGACGAACTGTGAGCAACAGACGGAAATGTTAGAAGTGTGAGCAATAGACGAACATGTATGAGACGATGCATGAATGTGGACGAGGCGAGAGATGCGTGCCAGGATAGAAAAATGTGGCGTTCGGTTCTCTCTGCCTACCCCGCAAGGGACATGGCGTGATGGTATGTATGTAACTTGAATATATACACTAATATAATTATTTTCAAACTCCTATAGCATAATAAATTATAATTGTCATATGGTTCTAAACAATAACAACATTACTCCTTGGAGTCCACCTAGACTATAGCCTGACTCTCAAAAAAACAAATAAATTGCACAACTAGAGCAGCATTTTATCATCTTCGTAGAATCAAGTCAATTCGCAGAAATCTTCCAATAGACGCTACTAAATCTCTCATCAACGATTATGTTATTTCAAGACTTGATTACTGCAATCTAAAGTATTTAACACCGCTACTAGAGTTTAAATATAATAGGTATACTATTGTATACATCGTTTTTATGTTTATTTTTTAATTTAATAAGATCAATAACCTAGATTTTAAACTTGAATGAATATCTACACTGATGTTTCCATGCTTTGATAGCAAAAGAATTCATTTAACATGTGGTCCTAAACAATAACAACATTCAAAACAAATATGTACTCTAATGCTTTCATAGCAAAAAGAAATAAACCATATATCCGTAGGTTATATTTTCTTTGAAATAAACTTCACGCGTGGTTCATAGTGGTCCGCAAAATAGAAGATGTTTCTATGAAATGGAATTATATTGAATAAATAAATATAAATCTTACCTTATTTAGTTATATTATCCTCAGAAGTCTTAAAATCGTGCGTTATTATCATTTATCACCCAAACAGAATAAAAAAAAATAAAATGCGTCTTAGATAACCTCAATAACCAACAGCAAAATTGAAAGGTTAAAAGAAAATGGCAGAAAATGGTTTGAAATCACTTGAAGTTTGCTAGTGTAGTTTTGCAAATTGGGTTCGTAATGTTGGCTAAATTTAGTTTTTCTATGTTGGTTACATGATGATGATAACTCCTATAGAACATTTTTTTGTATGAAAGTTGGGACCCACTGTGCACGCGAGTTTGATATCGTAAAATTGACTAATTACAGTAATTAATTCATCCATAATCATTTACAAGGTGTGTATTATTTATCTTGTACAATATTCATACATATTATTGACCAAATTTATTTTAGTATTTGACTTGTTTATACATTCGTTGTTAATATTTCGACTTAGGTCTTTGGAGGCTTAATATTTCATGAATTTGACGTTTCAAACAATGAAACATGACGTTTTTCTTTGAGTATAATAATATAAAATGAGGATACTAATCAAGTTTTGTTTATTTGCAGCATGTCATACTTATTTTTGCGAGCGTTAAAAGCGATAAAAAGACGATGGTCCGTTGGACATGACGAAAGACTTCTTAAGACTGCCTTGTTTCGTAGAGCCAACAAATAAACTACAGCGCCCTTGGAGTGATCTTGTATCATTAAACGGCGCTCTGTAAATTCTATTTATCATATTATATTTATCATAGGGCAGAGAGAACATCTATTTACATTTTTTTAGATTTTATTAATATTCTGCTCCAATCAATTGTTTTTGCATAGCGACTAATGCTGATCCATGTGGCATAGTGGTAGTTTGTTTTAACTTCAGTTAATTCATGACTCAATAACACATTACTTTGTTATAATGTATATAATGAAATGTTTAAATTTAAATAAATGAAAAAAATATTGGAGTTGGTTTTGAAAGTAGATTTAAATCAATAAATAGTATTTAAAAGCACATTGTACTATAATATGAAGATAACTAAACAACATATATACATAAAAGTACTAGTTTTACCTTTTTATACTGCTTCATATTAATATGCATGGTATTTATGTAGTGCGTTTGATAATTCACTCACATGTTAAGAGCAGATAATTCTGAAACTATATATTTTGTTGAAAAAAATAGGATATAAAGAAAACACAAGCATGAAAATTTTTGAACCATGATCATTATAGTGGTCAAAGTAAATTATTTTATTAACCTTGTTTATTATTTTTACAGATATGTAATTGAAATCTTGCAATCATCAGTGTGTCGCACATGTTTGGAAGCCATATTATGTAATTAAGTAAACTGCTGCAGGAATTCTTGAGCCAGACAGAGTTGAGCTGATACTGAAGATCATATACTATATATATAATATCTACAATAAAGAAAAATCAATTTTACTACTATGTATGATATTTAATTATAAAAATAATAAAAGGAAGACTCAAAATTTCATGAAAAAATTATTATGCTCTTTTTTTGTCCATTCTAAACAAGAAATTATTTATAAAAAAACGTTAACCCATGATATTACCCAAACAAACATGTTTGCGTGTCAATTTTATTAGAATAATCCTTTGTATAACAAACAAATCGAATCGGTAATAGAAAATTGTTCAAAGTTGAGTCGTTTGACGTAACACCATTTCAATTAAAATTTTATTTAAAACATGTTATTTATAAAAAGCATCGAGTAAATAAGCTATGAAATACAAAACAATGAATGAAAATAGAGTATATACCTTGCTAAATATTAATAAAATAAACAAAAAACACACGATTAGCTGTCAAAATCTGATAAATGCGGGTAAATGTACGAGATTGCCATATGTAAATTAAACTGGACATAGAAATTTTATTTACATATGGCAAATTTGTACTAATGTTTGGGTCACGCCCCCTTCAGTTTTCTCACGGAGTTAACACCGGAAAACTCCATACCAAATTCCGAGATTTCTCGGGAGTTAAGACAACTCTTGGTGTTTCATACAAAATCACCCTGCAGTTTGATATATACATAGGTAGTATGATCAAGATATTTCCATGGGTTATGGTAGCATAGAAGCCAAACATCTATTATTTTGTTTCAACAAAATACCTTAATTCTTGGAAAACTTTCTCTTATAATGGTTTTATCAGATTAACGGGTCTTTGGGTCCTTAATGTGTTTAAACAATGCTTATATTTTGTAAATATGTCATTTCTAATAATTTTATATTCAATGCATATTCCTGGACTTTTATACTTTCTAACTTGGTAGGTGAAATGGAGGCTTCCTATTGGTAGATGGTAGAACGCGCCCCGCCGCGCGGTGGGGTAGCTCCTCCCCCCCTGTCTCCAGCGGTGGACGCGATAGCTGGTTTGAATCAGTATTGAATAGCCGCTCTGCCGGGATAGACGAATTTTAACTCACGCGTACGAAAGATAACTTATATGTTTTTTAAAAAACGAACGTAGACCGCGAACGTTGAAAAAAAAGTCTTATCTCTGCGAGGCGTCTGCTTGATGCTCAGCATTAAATTTCATATTTGCATAATAGTGAATAAGTGTGTTTCAGGTCCACATAACCAACGAGGGGTGAATTTAAGATAGTTTTAAGTTATTTTAAATTAATAAAAAGTGATATTATGTAGTGTAAGTGTTTCATCTACAGACCCGTAACGAGAGGAGCGGTTGGTAAGATCTTTCTGATTTATTATTATTTGTTTTCTCTGCTCTGAACGTTTCGTTTCGTAATTTATTTTAGCAAGATTGTCATCAATATTACACGTGCATTTCAGGTATTTGATTATTTCAGCACTGTTATTTTTTGTTCCACGTGTATTTCCTGTATGTTATAATTCTTTTCAGCGGCCGTCATCACTGGTTTTCTAATTAATTTTCTTCTTAATTTTATAGCAATTTTTACTAACCGATAATTTCTATTACGCGTGTATTTCTGTCAATTGAAGCATTGTTTTAATTTATACTCTCAACACGTTCTTTCGTCTCCACCATATTTAATTATTGTATTGACTAGCCGGCATTTAAACACTCATCAACGCTCTTCTTTGTTATATGCGATAACAATTTATCTAGGAAGTTTTGAAATGTATGGAAAACTGCAATATGTTGCCAACCAAGATGTCAAACGCGCGATATACCATGACTCACTCATTGCACGGAGTACTCCATGACTCCATCTAATATTTTATATGAAAATCTCATAGGTTTTTCATTGTAATATACTAACAGTCTTATTCATAATAACTTATGTTAGGTTTAAAACAGTGTATAACAACAATACTGAAAATTACTATTCATAATATCATATATAAGGCAATACTGCTATATAACGGCTACATTACGCCAATATAAGATATACACGGTCCCAGGCTGTTTTAACAGCAATATAAAGCCAAATAGGGACCGAACATTTCCGATGATTCCCGAATAGTGCCGATTGTCGATGTTATTAATGTTATTATGTTAAACAATTTTTGACGTTTGTGGGTTTGTGTCACGCCGGTGGCACTCTATTGGTAGCACTGGTTTTACTTTACGCTTACATCTCCAAAGGTGGCGCTATTTATTTATTTTTTATGTTGGTATTTTTGAAAATGCATTGTAAAATTTTCAGACCTTCAGCATACTTCAGTTGTGTTTTGTTGTTTGTTGTGACGCGAAACATTTTGATCCTTTAAAATCTTGAAGTAAACAAGATAATAAATATAACACGTGTGATTTTGTAAAATTCTTGTTGTTTTCGGTGTTCATCTACATACACACTATCACGCCATGTGATGGTGTTAATCTATTGCCAGCTTTTTGTGTTTTCCGATTATCTTCGCAAGATGGCTGACAAGTTTTGTTGAGTTTTGAATAAATTGTCAAGTGAAATACGGCGAAGTGAAGTTATATAGTTTTCCGAAAATCAGTAATAAATCTTTCTTTGTGGAAAATAAATTTAAAAAACCTAATAATCTACAATGCACATTTTATTTAGAACAATGTATTTTATGAATTATTTGGCATGATTTTTGAAATATTGCAAATAAAATCCATCATATGTGTTTTTTTTAATAAATAATGATTGAAAAATGGTTATTTTTTATTTAAGTTATCCTTGAATCCATTCCTCAAAGCTGGAAACATTTTAAAATGGAAATTTAAATTTGCCGTGGACCGGTCGCGTATTCATTGCCCCTATAGCGGAGATGTGAGAAACCTTATGATTATCCGGTTACAGCTTCTATGTATTGAGTGACACATCTGAAGTATACTGAAAGTTTACTTCCATATTATCTGTGGTTTGTGTCTTGTGAAATTGCGAAGCGGCGTGAATTTTGTGTTTCTTGTATCAAAATTTACCAATATACCTAATTAAAATGGACAATTTTGTGAATATTGTTTCTGCTTTCAATTCAATTGCACAAATAAATGAATTCGCTATCACCGGTAGACAAATGCCCGCGCGAAAAGTGTATAAGGAACGGTGTTCTCCATTCATTATTTATAATGAAGCCGAATTTAAAAACAAATATCGTTTCAAAAAAGAAACTGTACGGTTCATAATATCATTAATATCTTCTGAGATTACTAAAAACACGAGAGGTGGTGCAGTGTCAGCGGAATTACAAGTACTTGTTGCAATTCGTAGCTGGGCTAGAAGTGAGGTTAGTTCTTACTGACATTATTATATTAATATTAACTCCTCCAAGATATTTATACACTTATGGTTACTATAAATTTGTAATACCAAACTTCATTATATAATTTATTAATAATATTATTATGTCACTTCCTTGCGAGCTTTTTGTATTAATGTATTGACGAATAATTTATTGTAATTAGTTTTTATTGTCTACAGGTACAAGATGATGCAGGTGATCTTCATGGACTTAGTCAGCCAACAGTTTCGCGAATTTGTAGCAGAGTAGCTCGAGCTATTGCACGTCTTAGTTCAACTTATATAAAAATGCCAAGTTCATCTGCAGAACAACTAGATGTAATGAATAGGTTTAAAGCAATTAAAAACTTCCCAAATGTGATAGGCGCCATAGATTGCACACACATCAAAATAAAAAAAAATGGTGGAGAAAATGCTCAATATTTCATAAATAGAAAGGGATATTATTCTTTAAACGTGCAGGTATTTATTTTAATATTTTCGACTTTTAATTTTATTTTATGAAATTTATAGTACATTAACAAATTATTCACAAATATTTTAACAAAATAATTTAGTGTGCTTATTTCCTTTCAGGTTGTGTGTGATGCCAAATTAAAAATCAGAGACATTATATCCAGATGGCGTGGAAGCACACATGATTCAAGGATTTATAACGAATCATGTATAAAAGATAAATTGGAAAATAATGAATTTTATGGAAGACTCTTAGGAGATTCCGGTTATGCCTGCACTGGGAATCTTTTCACACCAATATTAAATCCTAGAAATGTACAAGAGGAGAGATACAATGCGGCACAAATTGCTACTAGGAATACCGTTGAAAGATGTTTTGGAGTGTGGAAGCAAAGGTTTCGATGTCTATTACGAGGCTTGACAGTGTCATTAGACAACAGCAAAATCTTGATTGTTGCTCTTGCGGTATTGCATAATATTGCAATTGATTTCAATGACAATATTGAAGGTAAACTCGAAAATTTTAAAAGTAATAAGGCATTTGATAATGAACTAGTTTTACTAACAATATGTGGCAGATCAGTTAGCGCGCTGGGTTAGAAATCCAGTGGTCGCGAGTTCAAATCCTGCTGCAACTGATTTCCGTTCACCTATAGCACAAGCTCTTTTGCTTAGCTTTATGTATGAGGATGTATATGTACTTGTTACAAAGACATATTCATTCTTTTCAAAAAATATATATAAATAATTGTGTCAATACCATGAAAAATTTTCATACTTACATATATGTTAAATAAATAATAATAAACAATTCTTCCTTGCACCCTGCGCAAGTGGTGAGTTTATTGCCAAATGGCAATTTCTTCCAACTAACCAGTGATGTCATTATTTGTATATCTTATGTATCATTTAATTTCAGATACCGTAAATGACACAGTAGAACATGAGACAGCAGAAGAACATGATATAATCAGGAATGAAAATAATGTATCTATAAGAGGAAATATAATAAGAGCAAACTTCATAAGAACATATTTTTAAGGACTTTTAATGTGATCATGTTGATCTTCTTCATCCTAGCGCTTTGTCCCGTTTCTATAGGGGTACGCTTTGACCATGAACATGGAATTGGCGAGTCTGATTATTACATTGAAGCGACTGCCATCTGACCTTCCTAACCCATAGAAAAGGAAACCAGACAAATTGAATCATGGCCACACAACCAGATTTTACTCAATGATTTTATTTTATTCTGGAAACAGACAGACAATTCTGGAAACAGACAGTATATTATACAATTTTGAAATAAATGTATGAATATTGGAAGTCTCCAGAATGTGGTAACTGCTATTTTATACTGCATTAATAGTTTGTCTATCTTAACATAAAAATATACTATCGTCAGAAAATTTATAATCCTGGTAGTAACATTTAGAATGAATAAAAATGTATATAATTAGATAAATTTCTTATGTATGGAAAAGTTCAGTAATTTGATTTCAAGTTATAATGTAAAGAGCTTGAACATAGAACTGATTAGCTTTCCATGAATAACATAAAATTACTTCATATGATATCACGTGTCAAAATTTTCAAAATGCAATCGTGTTCTTTAAAACAAAATGTATCTGCTTTTATTAAAATATTTCATACAACATAAGCATTCTTCACCATACTGCATTAATAGTTTGTCTATCTCAACATAAAAATATACTATCGTTAGATTATTTATAATCCTGGTAGTAACATTTAGAATGAATAAAAATGTATATAATTAGATAAATTTCTTATGTATGGAAAAGTTCAGTAATTTGATTTTATGTTATAATGTAAAGAGCTTGAACATAGAACTGATTAGCTTTCCATGAATAACATAAAATTACTTCATATGATATCACGTGTCAAAATTTTCAAAATGCACTCGTGTTCTTTAAAACAAAATTTGTCTGCTTTTATTAAAATATTTCATACAACATAAGCATTCTTCACCATACTGCATTAATAGTTTATCCATCTTAACATAAAAATATACTATCGGAAGAAAAAGGTGTGGAGAGTTTAGTGTTGGCTCATTTTTGTGGCATTTATTCAACATGGATGATTTTTTCTGCCATGTACATGTCTCATATGCATATGTTGGAATGGGAAAGAAAGTAAATAAAAAAGTGTAAAATAAAATTGGTTTATTTTTCATTATCAGACGGTTTGGGAATACCGTCGAAGAAACCCAATTGCAAATACAAAATAATTATTAAAATTAATTGATGATATATTACAAATATTCTAAGGTAGAGGCGTTACGGTAGAGGCGTATTCTAAGGTAGAGGAGTTACTTGTCTAGAGGAATGATGATATATTTTTTATACGAAAATAAACCATGTCTTTTTTCCGAAAATTGTCTTTTTTGGATCATTATCTGAAATAAAAATAAAATTATATTATATAAATTATTGGTGTCAGTGTTAATTCCACTCTTGTATTTCATATTAATTTTAGAAAATGATGTGGTGTATGTGTGTTACAATGCTAACAATTATATCCATTGTAGTATGTGTGTACTTGTTTGTTTCAGAATACTAACTGAATTCTTAAACAATGTAAAAATATAAATTAATCACACTTTGCACATGTTCGTAAAATATTTTTTCATGTATTAACTGTCAATATAAATTTACAAACCTTTATTCCTCTGCCATTAGTTTATTATATTCTAATAACATTATCTTGTATTTTAGGTCTAAGTTACGCGACTCCTTCTTAGCAATTTCAATACTTATTTCGTGTAATTCTAATTTATGTTCCATATCTTTTTCTGCAATTGTATTGGCTATTTCTAAGTATTTTGATTTTTTCTTAGCGTTTTCTAATTTAATCGAATATATTTTTTTTTTATTTTCTATTTCTACTTCTGCAATTGAAGTTACTTGTCTAGTTATTTCTTTGTTTATGTTCATATTACTGTTCTTCGGTGTTTTTTTTGATTTAATATGAAAACCAGACGATATCTGTAAAGAAACAATATTTATTTTAGACAAAAACATAAGTGATTTTTGGTATAACTTAATTGTATCATTAGATAATATTTATTTTTCATTAGATATTATCTTTTCACAAGTTATTTAATAATGTTACCTTCTTAGGCGTTATGTCCTCAATAAAATCCTCGGTAATTTTGGGGGTTTCAATAACATTCTCATTAATTTTTGTAGAATTTTCAAAAACATCTTCAATAATGTTCTGAAAGAATATTAAATCATAGTAATTATATTATTATTCTAAATTACTTATATATTCATGAATCAACTATACATCTATAATATTCCTTCTTTTAATTTTATTTACTTATGAAGCATATTACTGCAAATAATTAAAAAACCTAAGAATTAAAAATGCTATACCTATACTTAAAATAAATGTATGTTTTGATACCAAAAAAATGCTATTTGTTATTTATAATTCCCAAAAACATTTATACAAATAATAATAAATTCATGAGGACAGTATGTATATGAATAAACATAAAAAAAGACATAAAAAGTAATCAGTGGTATGAGATGCAGGGGTCGAATAAGAAATGGCTTGCATGACTATTATAAATGGTATCTAGAAAATGGGAATAGAAGTGGTGATAATTAATAAGAAAACATTTAAGAAGATATGCATGAACATGAATAAAGCAAAAACGTTTGGTATGTCAAGAAAGAATATTGTGGCATTCGGTCTTCTCTGCCTATCCCAATAGAAATGTCGTGATGGTATGTATATATGAATTATATTTACATTATCATTGACGTCTTCATCCATAAGATTATCTACCACAACTTCTGCTGATTCTTCAGCGACTGGTTCCTGTGTGTTGATCTGTAACAAATTGATGCAAACAAAGCATAAGTTTAGATAGGTATAACATAGAAATATGTAAGCAAAAATTGTGATGAGTCAAACGAACTATGAAAACAACAAAATTTAATTAATTCAATTAGACACTTTTTTAAAAAACATATTTTTTGGACAGAGTTAATGCATTTTCTTACCTCATTCATACCATCACTGTCAAATATATTTTCGTCTCTGACGAATTCTTGGGGCAGCCAAGCAATGATGTTGTCTGCATCAACAGGTGGAAGTGGCGGTGCTGGTCCACCTCCTGTCTTTTTTATTTCCTTTCTATATGAATTTACTTGCTTCTTAGCATTCATTTTAATTATATTGAATTGGGCCTTGGCCTGATTTATTGTCCTGGATTTTCCAGTCAACGCATTAAAACTGAAAACGAATTTAAAGAAATATTTAATGGTATGATTAGTACAACGCTCATTATTCAACTTACTAGAATATAATTTGAGAATTTATAAGAATATTATTAAATTCGCATACTTACTTTTCGCAAATACTAGCCCACGCGACTTTTTTCTTATTGTTTGTGTTGGTGTCTGTATTTTTGTCACCAATCACATTTAATTTTGATCTAATTAATTCCATTAGAAGGCTCTGTAAATAAAAATAAACCGGATAATTATAAATATGATCACATGTACTGAATAATCAAAAAATACATAACCTATAAGATAATATTTAATGAGAATGAACACATGGATACACTTATTACTCACTTTTTCAGTGTTGCTCCAATTTTCGCTGCGGTTTTTTTTGTCTTTAATATTCATTTTCGGAATATTATTCATTTTATTATTTATAATAAAAAATGCGCACAATAAACTCAAAATGATGCAAATGCAACAACTGTCAAATTACCGGAAAAAACACGCGATTTCCGACGTTGCCAGCTCAAACAGTAACATAGCAACGATATTGTTATATTGGTATATAAAAGTTATTATGAATAGTCAAGAGTATAAGTGCTTATACTGTGTTTTAGTTATATAATGTTAATACAACAATATAAGGTAATATTATGAATAAGACTGTAGATTGATGTAGCACTCCGTGCAAAAAGTGAGTCATGGAATATCGAAATATTTCAGTTTTCCTTACATTTCAACACATCCTAGATACCTGTTCTCTAGACCTTAATAAACAGTGTTTTTTTTCGACAAATAAATCCGAAAACAATTCACATTAGTCGTTATTCTCTATAGAAAAAGATTTGGTCTGCCCACCAAAATGTCAAAAATCCCCGAAAAAATGCCTCACTTCGATTCAAATAAATTTTGCCAACTGCGACATCTAGTATGATGAGACCTCTCGTCTACCACGAGGAAACATCAAGCCAAGGTGTGGGGAAGAAAAGGAGACAAATGATGGTGACACTATGAAATTGTAGTAGTACGGCGCATTTATTCAAAAAAATCATTATAGTTGGTCCATGGCAATAAAAAAATAAAAAAAAAAAACAACAGACAACAAATAAAAACACGTGGCATCTACCGAAACGAACTGTCAAACACACGCGAACACACGAAAAGACGCCGACCAGAATATACCGCCCCAGGGTACAGCAACATCCTTACTCCAGGCATGTCACTGTCTTCCACGTGGTGACGGTAGATCGGTGGGCCCCAGCCTCTGCGTCAGGCTAGCAGGTCTTCCTCGTGTCCGGCGTGGTTTCTTCTTCTCCTCCAGACCGTCATCCATGGCTGGCTCTGTGCCCCACGGCACGCTATGACGGCGCATCTCGACAGAGGTGGCATACCAGTTGTGGCCTCACCGGAGGCGAACCGACGCTCCAGACGACACGGATTGCCCCTCGTGGTCCAATCTGCGAGCCGCCGCGTTCCCTACGCGGTGGCCCCACACTGCGCTCTGCCTCCAACCTCCTGTCCTGTTGATGCCCTCATCTTGGTTCTGGGGCACCATCAGCGTCCATGCGCGTGACGGGTCCTGTCACACAGACCTCCTCGTGCTCTTGAAAATATGGCCGCCATCGGGACGCGCATGTCGACCGATGACGGCGTCACACCAAACCGTCCGTCCTCCACCAGCGTCGAATGCCAAGAGAGCGCGTGCCATAGCGCGTGCTAGCTGCAAGTTCCGTTTTTCGCCCGCAACGAGCGCTAGCTGTTTTCCGAAATGTTGCCGTGGAACAAAATAAAAATCATTGTTTTTCGGCATTATTTTTTTCGGGCATAACAAGTATAATATAATAAAAAGTATTTTTTGTATTTGCATTGCATCTATGGTCAAAAATATTTTTATTGCCATTTTGGAGAAATGTTTGCCATATAAAAAATATTGTTTGACGTTTGGACGTATGTATTTGAAAACGAGTGATGTGAACTATTATCAATTTTGTTAATGCGATTAATTTGCAATAATGCCCACCTGTTCAGCTCCAAATTGCGCGAACCGAACTATCGATAATATTCGTATGTTTCGGTTTCCTTCTAATTCAGAAAGACGTAATAAATGGACAGTAAATTGCGGACGACTCAACTGGACACCGACAATTCATTCAAGAATTTGCGAGGTTTTTTTTATGTCTATTCATTCTCGTTTTTTTTATGTTTATTCATTCAAGTCTTTATGTTTGTATGATCAATTATTTGCAATTTTACTTTATATTTCGAAACCAATAAATTCATTGAGGAAAGTTAAATATTGTATCTTCTTTTCGATACTTTACTTTTCGTGTGGCTCTGGTACTTGTATCCTCTTCACCCATATGGGCAGCGTCTAATTTTTACAGCCTTGGATCAAGCTCTGTCAACTATTCCACCGCCTCCGGTTTCGCCTTGTGGATATCCTGGAGGGTGCCGCTAAAATTTCCTAAGCTGGCAGTCTTGCACCATGTGCTTTACTGTCTGTTCAGCTCCACATTCACAGTCTGGGTTCTCGCTCTTCCCCCATCTCCAGAGCAAGTTCTTTTCGATTGTAGGTTATTAGATTTCATTTGAAAAAAAAATAAGATTTCGACACCCACCGACTAATATTTTTAGAAATGTAATAAAATTAAACATATTAAAATTTTCGCCTCCAATAATGATGGTTGAACCATACAAGCTCTTTTTATAAACTCATTATGTGAATTATAACTATTATATAAGAATATAGAGGAAGACTGGTGTTTCGTTCTCTCTGCCTACCCCAAATAGGGAAACAGCGTGATGGTATGTATGTATAAAGGAATGTCTTAAACTTGAGTCAAAGATTGAAGTATAGACAGTACATACCCTAAATAAATCTAAACATGGAGCTGTTATGACTTGACATTGGATTTTATGCATTCGCATGTAACTTTAATTACGGCGATATTGCATATTTTAACCTTTTTTCCCAATCGTGCACATTTTGTTTAGAAGTTGGAGGTACGTATAAGGGAGCTAGGTGACGATGACGGGCTTACTTAAAATCCAAGTTTTTAAGAAATGAAGAACAGTAATGCCTACATCAACGGCACAGGTCATACCCTGCCTAAAAGAGTATCTCCAGAAATGGCGCTAAATTTTAAATGTCAAATGACATAGAAGTTATTTTCAGTGAACAAATTAAAACTGGATGACAAACACACAAATTTGCTCTCTAAAATTTGGAAAAATACTTATTTGTATACTGTCACAAAAACTGCATAATTTTAAGAATATTTCGCTGTTTTTGTAGACTTTAATTAAAATATATTAAAATAAAAATGGTTTTTTGATTACAAATTGTGCATACAAAGAGTTTTAGAGCATATTTTGACCTTTTTTTTTAGTGCATATTTGCAAGCATATTCTGGCACTTTGATGTCTAGTTATGACCAAGTACCATAAGGAGCTGTCCCAGCATTCTAAGGCTAAAAAACAGGATCAAGAGAAATGTTTAAAAAATATTTTATATTACAAAAATATGCCTACATATTTCCTTACATAAAAACATCAATTTGCATCCTATTTTGGTACATATATTAATAACATTTTAATATTAATACTTGGCAACCCGGTGAGAATAACGGCACAAGTCAAAAACCTCATTTTACACTAGAACAAAAATAAAGTCCATTTACATTATGAAATCAAAAATCAAGTAGATTAGAAAGGGCAATATGTACATTTATTAGTTAGTAATTGCCTTTTTTAAGTGAACCTTATTTTTTATCCACTGCAAAATGAGTTTTTTTGACTTGTGAAATTATTCTCACTGGGGTGTGACATGTTATATTATATTACTTAAATATTAGGTACTTTGTTTCTCTGTATAGGTTCATTTTGAAGATTCTCAGTTTGAAACAAAACGACTTGATAATCTTAGGAAGCTGAAACCGTGTGCTATACCAACCATATTCAAGAAAAAAACTCTCAAGAAAAGCAGAATCAAGGTATGATTTAAGTATTCAATAATAATAATAAGAATATACACTTATTTACATCCTGTGCAAGTGGCGAAATTATATCAAAAAGGCAATTTCTTCCAACTAATCAGTAGCATCAGTCTAGAGAAGTAAGATTTGTGTGAGAAATAATTCTAAATAACTTGTTAATTTTGTCGACGGATAATTTGTGGTGAAACTCCATTATACTTGGTATTAGGTATACATGAAAACACTTTTTACTAATCGAACTGATAGAACTTTACAGAAAAAAGGTGTACCAATATTCAACTATTATTTATACTCTGTTCACATTCATTTTCATGCACTCTGACGATGATCTTCAACAGATCGATGCCGGTCAGTGTCAGTTTTAAATTAAATAGTGAAACTTAAACAAATTAGTGTTTTCATTTATACCTAATTTTAAATTAATTTCTCCTCTAATAGGAATTGAACCAGGATACACTGTGTCATGGCGGTCGATAATATTATTAAACATTGAGATTCTTCTTCTTTTCTTATATCAATCTTGGGGTTTAGTTGGCAGCAAAGCGATGCATCTCTTCCTACACTCTTCAACTCTGTGTAGGAGGTACACTTTATGTCCTTTTCTAGATAATCCTGGCTGGGTTTCCCTCTGCTAGTTGTTCCCTCCAAGATGATGTGTAGGAGACCCTCGTGTCGCAACACATGGCTTATCCAATTTGCACACTTTTTTGATATGGTGTTTAACATGTGCCTGGTTTCTTCAATTTTGCTGAGAACCTCATCATTTATAATATGGTGATATACCATTAATTCGTCGGTAGTTTCACATCTCGAAGGCCTACAGTTTGAGATTAAATTATAAAAAAAATGTGTTATGTTGCATATTATGAAACTAAATTCAAGTGGATTTACTTGGATCTTGAACGGGTGTGCTCGCCATCAATTAAAAGCAGAACTCAAAATACAAGTCGAAAATTCTTTTGAAAATAGACAGTGCTATTTGTCTGAAACGTTGGGTGTTTAACAACACTCTTAAGACTACAATACATGGGGTTTCCTTAGAAAATAACCCTTCATATATATACAACAGTATATGGGAATAATGAAATATAGAAGTATGTACTATACATACATACCATCACATCATGTCCCTCGCAGGGTAGGCAGAGAGAACCGAAAGCCACTCATTTCTATCTTGACACACATTCATCGCCTCGTCGACATTCATACATCGTCTTATACATGTTCGTCTGTACATGCTTCTGACATTTCCGTCTTTCAAAATACCGTTCACATGGATGTGCCATCCCTTCCTTGGGCGGCTCCGACCTCTCATTCCATTCCTGTCCGCAATGTATATTTTCTTCGTCAGGCGTTCCTCATTCATTCTCCTCATGTGTACTATATTAATTAAGTTATAAAAACGATTAATATTTGGTATTGTCTGGAGTCTTCACTGGTCTATATGCTGGTAACTCATGTTTTGTATATATTATATGAATTTGACTGTATGCAGGGCCGGATAAATCATAGAACAGTCAGGAACAAGGAGTCAGGGCGGTTGTCTTAAAAAGGGCGCTTAAAATTCTAAAATGTTAATAATATAAATCAAAAAACCGCAGGTATGGCACTCGGTTCTCTTTGCGTACCCGGATAGAGGCTCGGCATGATGGTGTGTATGTATTAAGATCCCGCTTAGTGCTAATATCTTGCTCGCCTACTTTTAAAATGTTATTTGGGCATTATATCTGGTGTTGTCAAACAAAACAAAATTGACTCAAATAATGTAATACGACATTGGAAATATGTAATATTATTATGAATCTCTAATTGTGGCTATTTTATAAATAATAATAAACAACTATATATGTAGGTTTAGGTAATATTAATAAACTGATTTGTCATTTTAGACCCGATGTAATTTTACATTATTTTAAATTGTTAAAAAAATGGGGGGGGGGCGGATTCAAATATATTGCTACTGGCGCAAAAACACGTTTATCCGGCCCTGACTGTATGTACTCTTTAAAATGAAATAAAATAAAAATATATCTCAGTATGTACTATATATATGTATATATATTTTTTTTGAAGCATCGCAAAAGAGATGGAGGAAGAGAAACTTGTGGATGAAAGGAAGGAAAATCACAAAATTCTTACAGGATTTATAATGATTTATATATATTGTTTTATTAATGTTTCAGAAACAAAAACATCTTAGAAAATCAACTTCCAAAGAGGATGAAGTTTTAACTATTAATTCTTATGATGATCACAATGTTGACTCTGTACCAGAGGTTAGCCTTTGTTATTTTTAAATATAGAATTGTTATTGATAATTATTATTAATTGCTGAATCATTGATACTGATTGGATAAAAGAGATAGTTAAATAAGTAAGAGAGACAAATGTATGTTTAAAGAAATTAAGATGATGAATATGAATGTTTCCGTCATGTGTAAAACAGTTAAAATTTTAGATGGGTTGATGGCACACTGCCTTAGTAATCCAATTCAAAACCCACCCTAGCTGCCTTAACCAATTTCTTTCGCCTATAGCTCAAGCTTTTATGCTTAATTTAGGGAATGTATGAGGATTTATATGTCCTTTTCTAAAGAACATATTAATTATTTTAAAAAAATACTTCTTCTACTTTGCCCGTCTTAGTCGGGGTCGGCTCTCTTGGTATGTAATCGCCAGGACACTGTCCTGAGTCGTCAAGGTATCGATGCCACCCCCCTGAAGTTCCTTTTGAAATCTAGAATTACATTTTTACTATTACTTGAATTACATTTTTATAAAACATTGTCACAATTTTGCTGACTTACATATTTACTTTCCAGAATTTAGTGGAAAAAGGTAAACTAGTGATCAAACATGGATCCTCAGAGTACACATTTGATTTAGATCTTGTTTTTCCACATGTAAAATTAGAACTGCCAGAAATGACCCTCGAGTCAAATTCTTCTGACGACTGTGAAGATAAGGAATCTTTGGCAAAATTACAGAAAATTTTGGAGGTTGAGAAAGAAAAAGAATCTTCAAGCACCGACGACAAAAAATTAATACAGAAAACTGAACATGTGAAGAAAGAAAACAGTTTGGCTAAAAGTATTCGAAAGAAGTGTTTTATACGAGAACTTCAAAATGAAAATAAAAATTTGAAAAAATTAGTCGGCGGTTTGGAGAATTTTTTTAGCAAGGAACAAATCAAACAAATGTCTAAGACGGCATCAAATGAAAAAATACACGAATGGTCTAGAGAATGCGTATTGAAATGCCTGCAACTGAAGTCTGTCCTTGGTTGGGATGGTTATAACTATCTATTGAGCATCGGATATCCTGGACCAGTTAAAAGTACATTGTTTAGGCATCTAAAACGCTACAAAGATGAAAAGGACCAAGAAGTTGAGAACATCCTTGATTTAGATCAATCAAGGTCAGATGTTGATAATTCCTATAGATGATAAAAAAAACTGCAGAGTCCCTATTATCTAGGTTTCATAACTAACCAACCTATTATCTAGGTTTCATAACTAACCAACCTATTATCTAGGTTTCATAACTAACCAACCTATTATCTAGGTTTCATAACTAACCAACCTATTATCTAGGTTTCATAACTAACCAACCTATTATCTAGGTTTCATAACTAACCAACCTATTATCGCAGGTTTTGAGCGGGAGATCTCTAACACTCGTAATATGCTTGTTTATTTTCCTTCATTATAATTTGTGTGCAAAACATTTTGGAGAATTTAGAAATGTGTAAAAAATGTATACATAATATTAATATATATTTGCAAAATGATATATTTGATGAACAAGGAGAAAACTCAATCAAAACAAAAAACATTGTCAATAAAAATATCATTTGACTCCCGAAAGGGAAAAAAATCCAATGTTTATTAAAAAAAAATATTCAATTTACATACACAATGGTACAAGTAGGTAAACAAGCCAAAAATGAAATAATATTTCTGGTGCAGTTCAGGGGTGACATCTGTGCGGGACACCGTTACCTCATTTATGAGGACTGTTTTTTTTTTTAAACAAAAAACAGTCCAGACAGACTGTTGCTTTCATTTTTTACAAATAAAGTAATTTCTTAATAGATGCTGTTACAAAAAAGGCTTTTCTATTTAGTGAAGCAGTTATCTTTAATATGGCCTGTCCACCGTGGGGCTAGGTTGTGGCCATAGGGCCCTAGCCAGTAAAGTTGGGGATGGTCGCAGCCCCACCCTTGGATTCAATTCTTACCTATGGAAGAGCAGGGCAGACACCTTAATGTCTCGCTCGACGGTGACTCGTCACACGCTGTGAGGATCCAGCCTTAGGGATGCAAACGATACATCGATGTTTTCAAAACATCGATGTATCGTTCATAAACATCGATGTTTTGATGAACGATACATCGCCGATACATCGACGACAGAAGTCAAAAACATCGATGTCGATCATTAGGTACTAATTCATTTCGTTCGTAGATTCCGTCGCGTTACGACTTGTTGAAACGTGTACTAAGATTAATGTACCTATTGTTTGCAATATAGCTTTTATAGTATATTTTTATTTGAGTTCCGCGCTATATTCACTGTCGTTGTTTCGCTATTCATCAATGTTTATTGTTTTATTATATCATCCGTAGATCTATCCGGATATTTGGACTTGTCAGTTACTACAGTTCACAAATAATACTATTTTTAATATCACAGGTATTATTTTTACAATTTCTATTTTCAAACAAAATCCATATTATCATTTATAATTTTACTTTACTTTATTATTTACTTTGTATTTTTATACTTTTTACATTGCTAATTTGTACTTTTAATTAAAATTTGTATATACAATTAGGTATAGGAATTCATTTATTTAGGTTACTGGATTGTGGATAGTAATATTTGCCAACATAAAAATTCAATTCGTTTCCTTATTGTTTTGTAGATTGATCTTGTTATCTAATTTTGCAACCATCGGATACAATAATAATAATTTGTCGTCGGGTTTAGAGATGAACAATATTCTAGATAGCTTTAAACCTAAATTAAGCAAGACAGGAATTCCTAGGCAGCGGTTAAAATGGACTAATGAGATTAATACTTTTATAATAAATTCATATTACTACGTAACTAAATTAGAGAAAGTTATGTTAATGTCATATAATAATAATAAAACTATAGAATACTCATAATAGTTTACAAAATATGACTGCGGATAATGTTATATTAGAAGAAAACTTAAATATATCATTAGAATTATCCAATCAAAATATAATTCTAAAAATTAAGGAATTAAATATATCAAACATTAATTTTGTCGACGAAAATATTATAGTGTTAGCAAATTTATTAATAAATTTAATAAAATAAATAAATATATAGATGTAGATCGTATAAATAGACCAAAAGTATTTAAATTAAATACGTCCAAAAAAATATCGAAATTAATATCCGACATAAATGATATAATTTTACCAAAAATAATACATGACAATATTATTTTTTTAGATTTACACACATTAATATATGCTAGTGATATAACGGTTTATAAAGCTCTAGGCATTAAAATAAATTTAAATAATGAAAATAGTCATAGATTGGCAAATTAGATTAGAATGGGATGTAACGTTATTGAGAAGTAGTATTGCTAGGGTTATAGAATTCACAAATTGGAATAGAAGTAGAAATATATTAAGACATGTAGGCAAAATTGGGGTAAATTTTGGGTTTAATAATGTACTTAGCTCAAATAACATACATGTAATAAATGATTTATTAGATCTTTTAAAGCAAAAATTAGCAGTCAAATCTAGTAGACTTATAAAATATAATTATATATAGTAAAAATAATAATAATTAATTTATTTAAAAAAATGAAAAATTATTTTATTCCAAATTAGATAGTCAAAATAGTAGTACTAATAATAATATAACATTAACTTCTGAATCAGATATTCGCGATATTTGGTCCAAAATTTGGAGTAACAGAGATAAAAGATGAGCTGAATTTTGCTGATGTGGAGGAAATGATTTTCTCTGAAATAACTTTAGATTTATTGACAAAAAATATTAAAAAAATCTCATAACTGGAAAGCCACGGGTTGCAACGGAATAAATAACTTTTGGTATAAACGTTTCACTTCTTTACATCCACTTTTGGCTAAAAATCTATCAAAATTAATATGACATCCTCTAAATATTCCAAATTTTCTTATTAAAGGAATAACATATTTAATACCTGAAAATGAAAATATTAATAATCCTTCTCAATTTAGACCGATAACATGTTTACCTACGATTTATGAAATTTTAACTTCCTGTATGACGGATTTAATTTATAAACACTTAGATGAAAAAAAATATTTTATCGGAAGAACAAAAAGGATGTCGCAGAAAATATTCAGGATGTAAAGAACAACTAATAATTGATTCAGTAATTCTTAAACAAATACAAACAAAAAATCTTTTAATTTATAATTTACGCATTGATCAGCTAATTCTTTTGAGGAAGTGTATAATGGTAATAATAATATTTTTTAACAGATTTTTAATTATCTCAATAGAGACGAAGTTGGAATATTTATTGTAGGAGAACCGGGAAATCAAGGCACCTACAGGGCTTACGACCTGTCATCGGCTGGTTTACGTGATCACTTTATGCGCTTGCGCAACGTTCACCAATTATGCCTTTTTAATGAGATCCCTATCAATTCAATTTTGAAACTTCTATATATTGTAATACTGAAATTCTTTTCGCTTGAAAATAAGGAATTTTTTTTACTACAGCCATCTATGGGTGAAATTATGAACAACAATATTATTATTTTTTATTTATTTTGTTGTAACGCCATCTATTGAGAGAATTGTTTTTTTGTAAATAATGAAAGCTACAATTCGAAAAATGCATTGTCACCTCACATATAAGAATTATTTACAAAAAAACAATTCTCTCAATAGATGGCGTTACAACAAAATAAATAAAAAATAATAATATTGTTGTTCATAATTTCACCCATAGATGGCTGTAGTAAAAAAAATTCCTTATTTTCAAGCGAAAAGAATTTCAGTATTACAATATATATAAGTTTTAAAATTGAATTGATAGGGATCTCATTAAAAAGGCATAATTGGTGAACGTTGCGCAAGCGCATAAAGTGATCACGTAAACCAGCCGATGACAGGTCGTAAGCCCTGTAGGTGCCTTGATTTCCCGGTTCTCCTACAATAAATATTCCAACTTCGTCTCTATTGAGATAATTAAAAATCTGTTAAAAAATATCTTTGACTCCCGACAGGGAAAAAAATCCAATGTTTGCGCATATGCAATAATAAAAAAATATATTCGGTAATAATAATAATTGAGTGTTATTATTTATAGTGCTTAATTGTTATTAATATCATTTGTAAATCGGCCAGCGCCGTTATAAAAAAAGCTGAGAGTTTCATTTGGTTTATTTATGTAGTATTAAAATAGCAAAAATCTCAATGACAATCGTGTGTTGTTCCTTTACAGATAAAAATGCCTTCCAATAAACTTAAAAGCAATATTTGGAATTTTTTTAAAAAAACTGGTGATAAAGAAGCTGTGTGCAAGATATGCAATAAAGTTTTAAAATCTTCTGGCAATACTAGCAATCTTCGTGGACATTTACAAAAAATACATACGCAACAATGGCAAAATGAAGACATACCAAACAAAAAGCCGAAAAAAATTGGTAATATTGCTGATTATATACAAGTAGATGAAGGAACGCCTGCTAATATTGATAGTGATCATGTTGAGCTCCCAACAACATCAAATAGCGTTGTAAATAGAAATCCTTTAACCACTTCTCGCTGCGCTGAAGACATTGATTTGCCAGTTTCGTCACAAAATTTAGTTGCCAATACATCGCCAATTCGTAGTTCTAAGAAAAATACGCAGCCAAATGTTGATGATTTTATAAATAACATGAAAAGCATCACCACTCAGGATGGAGCAAAATCAAAGAAAATCACCGAAGCAATAGTTAATTTCATAATCATGGATAATAAACCATTTTCAACCGTAGAAAGTAAAGGTTTTATACAATTAATGAGAGAAGTATGTCCATTGTACAAGGTACCAAGTCGAGAGACAATAAAAACTAGAATTGATGCAAAGTATGAAGCAATGAGTCATATTTTCAAAACGTATATAAAGAATGCTGATAATTATTGCATCACCTATGATATTTGGACCGAAACGATGCAAAACAAATCATTTATAGGTGTAACCATTCATTTTTTGGACAAAAATCGACTTCTCAGCGGAACTTTAGGTGTTTTTCAGCTGACACAAAATCACACAGCGCTATACCTAACCGAAAAACTCAGAGATATTTTCTCTGAGTGGAATATTTCAATCGAAAAGGTTTCAGCTGTCATCACAGACAATGACAGCACAGTTATGAAGGTCAATCGGGATATGTTTGGTGAAAAAAAGATTATTCCTTGCTTTGCACATACTATTAATTTAGTAGTAACTAAATCCATTGATGATACCAAAAACTGCACTGACTTAATTAGTAAGGTGCGAGAAATAGTCAAATATATTAAAAGAAGTGTCAATGCAAGTGACGAGCTACGGGAAAAACAAATAGAGACGGGACTAAAAGAAGGCCGAATTAAAAAAATGATTCTTGATGTTCCTACAAGATCGAATTCTTGTTACTATATGTTGGAACGATTTTTGGAATTAGTATCTACTGTAGGAGCAATACTTTTGACACGACCGGAAGCTCCTCCAATGGTATCAAGCTGTGAACTGGACAGCATTAAAGAAATAGTTGAATTATTATGCCCATTTGAAAAATTGACAAAAGAAATTTCAGGAGATACTTACGTAACAGTGAGCAAAGTTATTCCGCTTGTTAGTTGCGTGCGGGAAGTAATTGAAAATATTAAACCCAAAAACGAAAACGTCGTACAATTCAAAGGGGAATTAAAAAAACAATTAGCCAGAAGATTCGACCACATAGAGCAGCATTCCTCTATTCTTGCCATCTCGACTAGTCTGAATCCCAGATTTAAGTTAATGCACTTCAAAGATGCCTTGGCAAAAAGTAAAGTGATGAATTACTTAAACAAATACGTGCGTAAAAACTGCAGTTCATCCACACCTACACACACATCAAATGACACATCTGGGGGGCAAGTCTGGTTCAATCGGCGAAATCAAAACCCTCACGATTACCTATATCATTGATATAATTATTATATGGAGTTCTATAATATCTTTAGATGTCATAGAACTCCATACGATAATTATATCCATGATATGGGTAATCACTAGGGTTTTGATTTCGCCGGTCGAACCAGACTTGCCCCCCTGATGAGTCAGACAAAGATGATTCCCAATTTGACATTTGGAAATACCATAGGGAATTAACCCATAAAAATATGAAAAATAGAGCATCTTTTAAAACAGGAATCATCAGTGAGACAGAGGTTCAGATGTACCTTTCGTCTCCTGTGACACCCATCAAAAGAGATGCAATCGAAATATGGGATGACATGAAATCTCTTTTTCCTAAATTGGAAAAGCTTGCAAAGGTATACCTTCCCATCGTAGCCACGTCTGTACCCAGCGAGCGGTTGTTTTCAGAAGCCGGGGCAACCATTACCCAGGAAAGAAATAGGCTTCTGGGGAATAGGCTATCTAAGCTCCTTTTCTTAAATTCTATTTTGAAATTGTTGAAATGAAGAAATATATTGATGTGCCACAGTTGGGTAGCCTTCAGTCAGGGCCGCTCAATCACAAATAACCAATGAGCTGAACCCATTTGGAGTGCTGCCTATAGAACATTTACAGGTAAGAATCTGTGTCGCATTGTGTGAGTAGTGCAGCTGCTGTCAGGGGTATTCTTTTCTTTATTTTCTTTATTACATTTATTTGATCAAAATAGTTAAATTTGCCGTGCTTATGGATACCAAAATGTTTGGTTTCCTAACTGTGAGATTCGCTTTCATTGGTAACGTATTTTCGAAAGTTTTATTTCATTTTAGCTTTCACGTTCATAATCTTCAATTTACAACGTTTGAAAGTTTTTATAGACAAATTCATGTTTGAGTTTAACATAATAATATATAATCATATTACATAATTTATATTCATATTACATAATTTATAAATAGTAATTGAGAAAGAGTAATTTTTAATGTCAAAATAACAATAAAATTTAAATGTATTTGAGATGAAGGTATTGTATATATTATATTTTATCAATTTGTACGTAATTGAAGAGTTGAGGCTGAATTGATTTAAAGTGAAATTATAAAAATGTTAGAGTATCTTACAGATTGTTCTGTCTTTTTATTTATTTATTTTATTAATAACAACTTACAATATCACATGTGTGTACATATTGTATAGCCTCCTTACTAGGCATATTGTATTTTTTATTAATACTATGTGGGCCTTACTTACTATTTTAAATGCGAGTTTAATCCGATGCTAAGTCAGTTTTGGCCATACAAAAAACTGGGTAAGTATCAGCTTAAACACAAATTGCAAATAGTAAGTAAGGCCCTGTATGTATTAGTATGATTAAGTTAATTTGAATGTGGTAGTGGTGAAAAATATTCTTGCTCTTGCAAGCACAATTTCTTCATTGGAGAATTAGCGCATTGAATCCTTTGTATTTTTATTCATAGGTCAGTTATTTCCATGTAAATGTATCATTACTTTTTATCCACGAGCACACTATTTCTTTAAAAGTAAATATTTGTTTGTATCTGTAAGGCTACATATTTTTTATACTACAAGTATTTTATTACTATTATCACAAGTATTTTACTTATAATATTTAAGTAAATAATCTCTCTAATTATTTTACAAAATTATTACACATTTTCACCTGATCAACCATTACACATAAGTATCTCTTGGTTAAAAACATTTCAACGATATGTATTTTTTATATTTTATTACATCAATAATTTTTTTATGAAAAACTGTGTGTTAGTTGTTGGTTTTATAATTTTATTTTTGTATTCTTTGACTTTCAATCTAATAATTCAATATAGTTCCTTTGAAACACATATGTACAACTAGTTAAATAGAGCAGCTGCTGTCTCAATCTAACAATGTGACACAATTGACATCTAGCACTCCAAATGTATTTAGCTCATAACAATTAACACTACGGTACTGCGCACCTGCGTGGCTGTTAATCTTTTTTTGTGTTGCTGTTAATTTACCCTGTGTGGCTGTAAATCTTTGTGATCGGTTTATATTTCTTTGAATACAAACCTGCACCAACTTTGTTAATATTTCTGTGCGGATGGACAATAAATAATTTATTAAAATTACCCCGGCGTTTTACTGATTTGCCCCCACTCTGATTGCCCGGGATACCCCCCTTCCCCATTGGGGTTCCTCGGCTTAACGACATATTCATTAATATAATTATTATTATATTTGTTTTAATACTATCATTATTTTTCCCTCGTTGTATTGAAACTACTCTGTATACAGTCGCATGATATAGAATCTAAATAAGGTCATTACGGCATATTTTTCTTAATATATATAAAATTTAGGAAAAACATCGACGATACATCGATGTATCGTTCTTATTGCCGATGTTTTTTAACATCGATGCTTTGTTATATAAAAATCGATGTTTTTATAAACGATGTTGCATCCCTATCCAGCCTGCCTCATTCACTAGGCGTGGAAATCGAAGAAGTGAAATTACTGTCTACGTGGTGTGGTTCCTGTTAATCGCCAACACGAGTACTGAGGGGTGAAGGAGCCTCCCGGCGTGACTGGTGGGCACGACCCATTCAGCGGTAGTCTATCATTGATGAGACAGGTGTAACCGACGCTGTGCTTGGCGTGGAAATCTGATAATACTACAGGCGTGGTGAAGGTTCCCTGTGGTAGTCTAGTGTTACCGTGGCACTATTAGTTCTATAACGATTTGGTTCAAGGTGGATAAGTAAGGGGGAGGACAACCCCATTTGTGGCATCACAAAGGGTCAATTGGCCGAAGTGTGTTCTCCTTAAAAACTCCACCCGCAAAAAAAAAGAATCATGGAACCGTAGACTGTTCAGAGGATCCTTCTCTCAAATGCTGCAATGGATCCCTCTAGAGCCTTTGTTAATACCCAGGTTTCAGAGAAGCTATGTCAGGACGGGTTTTATCAGAGGTTATTTAATTTATACATATAATAAAACAATTTAAAATTGTTAATTCTTTTATTATGTATCCTATTATAAAATGCCTAATTATATATCTACATAACAAATACTTATTGCTAGCATGAAAATTGGGTTTATTTTGTTTCTTGATAACTTGTTCACTAAGTAAATTAGTTCAGGACCTGGAGATTTTGAAATATTCAAAGACTAGAAAATGTGTAGAAATGCAGAGGAAACAGTCCACTGTCCAAAATTATGAATATTTATAAAGTAAGTAAAGATATCCTGATCAGTATGAGCGGCAAAACAAGAATATGAATAGGTCTTAGTTATTTTGACATCGACTCCTGATCACGCCACTGCTGATACTCTAACATCCTCGGGACCACCAAATGGTTCTAATGGTGACTTGGCTGAATTCTACAAAAAACAAATTTCATATTACTTCAAATTTATACAAACTTGTTACGTTTTATAGAATAAACATGAAAATTATTTCAAAAGTTGCAATAATCATTAAATTAGTCCAGGACTGTAATTAATTTTTTGACTATTTAATGAGAGAGACCTGGAGGAGCTTTGTGCGGTGCATATCTGTTATAGTAATTAATATTTTTTATTTACACATTTTTGGAAGACTAACAGCTATAAATCACAGTGTTAGTGCTCGACAAACAAGAGAATGCGGGTGACAGTTTTATAAAGCGTTGTTGAAAATCTATGGATGCAAAGGTCAGGGAAAAAGTGACACGTAATTCACTGCACAACATCGAAAGTCAATTAATTTTATTGGTTGATACAAATTAGAGTATTTTTCTGCACTAAAATTGGTTTGTGCATAGGTTATGTCACCCGCATTCTTTCGCTTGGTGAGCTCTTCATCTAATTTAATAATTTTATAGCCAGTTAGAAGTCCCTGCTGATAGTAATACACCGCATAAATACACCACAGAGAGAGAGAGAATATTTAATTTGAAATTTCGATTTTGTAACTATTATACTATTTTGTTTGGTAATTTGTTCTAGCAATACTAAAGGAACTGACCTTGCTATAAAAATTTACACATTCCTAATCTGCATCTTCGATGGCTCTACAGCCCATATCGAGCCATGGCCTCCAGCAACATCCTCCTCCAACCTCTCCTGTCACTCTCTGTGACCTTCTAGTTTGATACAAGCTGAGACACGTCCCTCACAATATCGTCTTCCCATCACAGCCTTGTTTGCCACCCGGGTGCCCCCCTAAGACTCTTTTTGGTACCCAAGATAATGGAATTCTCTGAACATCCCCCGCCCATCTGAGCTTGCTTAGTTTTATATGTTCAAATAGATAGGGAGCTTTATATATTATTACTAACTCATAGTTGGACCTAATACTCCACTCCTTATACCCATAATAAATACCCAGCCCTATTAACTATATTCTTGGTGGTCAGGTTACTATGAATATGGTCAACAAGTAACTAATGATTGTTTAAGTGTGCCTTATAAATACAGTGGGCATAAATTATTTTAATACCAATAACAAATCTACCTATTTATTTATTCTTGTGTTTTTAAATTATTTGGTAGAATTAAATTATAGACAATAGATTGTCATTTCTTTCTTAAAGGACACTACAATAATGTAATGTTACAAAATAGTTGTTGATATAATCAATTAAATAACTGTAATAATTATTTATAGAAAACTATGCTGACAGAAATAAATTCAGCCTGTGTGAACATTGGATTGAAGATGAACATCTCCAAGACCAAAATGATGAGTAACGCAGAAGAGTCCTTCCCCATCATAATAGATGGAGTGCAAATTGAAAGAGTAGACAGATACATATATCTAGGCCATACCGTGATGCTTACCAAAGAAAATCAAGAGGCAGAAATAGAGAGAAGATGTGGCCTTGCCTGGGCAGCTTTTGGAAAATTATCATACATTCTGAAATCCCGTAAATACTCCCATTATTTGAAAAAGAAGCTATTTGATGCATGTATTCTCCCAGTGCTTACTTATGGAATGGAAACATCGGTCCTAACAAAAAGAATAATGCACAAGCTGTTAGTGACACAGAGAGCTATGGAGAGAAAGTTGCTGGGTATTTCAATAAAGGACAGAATTCAGAATGTCATGATAAGACAAAGAACCAAAGTAGACGATGTAGCGGAAAGGGTCGCTGGCCTTAAGTGGAGCTGGGCTGGGCATATTGCCAGATGCCAGGATTCACGATGGACCAAAAAGATCTTAGAATGGCGACCGAGAACAAGCCGAAGAGGTGTTGGCAGACCCCAGGCAAGGTGGTCTGATGACATCAAGAAATGTGCCGGAGGGAGATGGATGCAGTGTGCCCAAGACAGGGAGTTGTGGAGGATCAAAGGGGAGGCCTATGTCCAAGAATGGATGAAAACTGGCTGAAGAAGAAGAAGAAGAATAATTATTTTATTAATAATTTTGATTGATTTTCACCAAACTTCTTGAAGCGTGAGTGGGGCGGTTTGTACATATACCAATTAAGCATAAAGACACAAATTTGCATTCTGCGCACCCATGTGACGGGTTCAAGTTGTTTTACGATAACTATACTTCAATGAATAACAATAAAAAATACTACAGTTTCACAGTTTCTTTTGTAATTCAAAAATAAAGTTAGTTTTGGAAAATGGAAGTTGCATTAACTTACCAATCGAGTAGCTCTGTCCTCTAATATAGAATAGGCTATGTGGTTGATGACAATAGGTGCAGGAATGGAGACTCCTTGGAACCTGTGCAGGATGGGAGCATCCTTATCTCCCACAGGCGGTGCCAGTCTGTGAACTGCAGTTATTGAAACCCGACCCACTGTTGAGGTGTTTGAGATCATCGGACCTTTGGATATATCTATATGGTCACTGGCACGATATAGCGTCACGCATCCTGCAATAATATTTATTTTAATTAGGTCACAAACAAAATCGTTATACTTTTTAGTTGATTTTAAAAAATTTATTATTTTGGCAAAACAAAATTCAACATTCACAATAATTGAAAAGCTTCAAATGGAATATTCCATAATAGTCCGAGAGATAGCAACGTTTTCTATGAGTCATTTGTTAATGGCTGGTTTTTTGATATTGTCTTTCTTATTGAATATTGATATGAAAAAGGTAAGTCTAGCACCTGGGAGTGGTTTTGTTTACCAGTGTGCATCCTCTTTATAGGTGAAAATTGCAGATTTTAACATTTTTCATTAATATAATTTGTACTTGTGTGTTATTTTTACCTATAAAATCCTTCCATTTATGAAATATGTATTTACTGTTACTGAAATATGTACTTACTGTTACTGAAATATGTAAAAAACATAAAAAAAAGAAAAGAAGAGTTTATTTTTTTTTCAGAAATCTTCCCGAGTGTACGCTAAACAAATCACCAAGTTTCATTATAATCAGATGGATGGTATAAGAGCATAAAAAGGACTTACAAAGATACAAATGATACTAAAATCTGAAATTTTCATCTATTGATAGGAGGTGCGCACTGGTAAATGCAAACACTCCCAGACGCCAGACTTACCTTAATAAGGAAGTATATAATATAAAAAAAAAATCAGCCATTAAAAATGAATTGTTTTTTGACATTGTTATCTCTTAAACTATAATTAAATAATTCAAAATTAAAATGATTAACAACATTTGTAACAATGCCGTATTGTGTTTGCGAAGCTCTTTGAGTAACACATAAAATTATTTGATTTGATATGGGGACCATGTGATTCATATTAATTACGGATAGCCTAGTCTTCACACCATTTTTTAAACCTAACCTACAAAAGTTTGCTAAAAATAGGTTGGTTAGGTTTGTTTGTATTTACAATTGTGACTGGCGTGAGCCAGTTGCATTATATATTAAAAAAAGTAACACAAATATTAAAAAAAATACTAAATTGGTATTTTTACCAAACTTTTATAGGTTATGTTTAAAAAAAATGGTGTGAAGACTAGGCTATCCATTAATTATACCAACATAGACAACTAGTCTCTTTGTATGGTTCTGAAATAAAAATCACACCAGAGATTGGATTTATGACAGGTATTATGGCGGACATTAGAACCTGGTTGTATCTGTTTCGTGTGAGCCCATATGTTTGTTGAGGTAATGATTGTTAGTGCAGAAAGTTGAAATTGTGTACCTACTTAGTGTGGAAAAGGAACAATTACCTGGTTCATAATTGCATATAATTGTCAATAAAATTGTAAAAAACTGCTAGCCCTAGATAAGGATTTCCTAGTTTAGAATAGAATAGTTGGGCAGCAGTAATCTACTTATTGTTGTCATTATAAATATGGTGTGATAAAAGGTAAATAAATAATCCCTATCAATCTCTCGAATCTTTTTGAATGTTTATATTTAAGGAATCTTAAGTTCCATTTGAATTTAAATTAATTAGATTTTTTTTGACATTGTGACTATGCTGACAATATGAATGGTAAAATTTTACTTGACAATAATGAATTCACTAAAAATATATTTATTTTATTCATATAACTTTTTGTTCATAATTTAAACAAATATGTACATTGAAAACTGGCGGGCTTGTTGCCATTAGGTAATTTCTTCAACCAAACCAGATTTATTTAGTAAAATAGAAATATTATTACATAAAAAAAAAAAAAAACAATTTCTCTCACCCTCATTTTTTCTGGCAATATCTGGTATCTGCTTTGTCTTGTGTGGATTGTCCTGAAACATGTCCAGGGCGATGTGTTCTTTGACCGTGAGCCTCTCGAGGGGTGCTGCTCGCCGACAAAACTTGACATATTCCGCACTCAAGGCTTGACATTCCCACTTCTCTGGCTGCCAACTGTCCAGTCCTACCAACTCACAGTCGTACACAAAAGAGCCGGAACGAACTAAACAAAGAAAAATTATATTTTATAAAAGTACATACACCCTGCCCATATTATTTATTTTAATAGTTATAACTAGTGGTGATATTCAAGGGGTTCACACAGAGGTTTGGCCTCTAAAGGGTGATAACTCACTTAGAGTAGTTTTGATGAAGCTCCATACAAAATGTATTAGGAAAAAATTTCACAAATTTAGATATCTATATGAAAATAGCAATTTCATAGGGGTATTTGAATATAACTAGCTGTGAGGCACCGGCTTAGAATAGTGCTTCCACTCTTTTCTATTATTGTTTTCGAGTGTCCCATAAGAGCCGGGTAATCGAAAATACAACAGGCAACAATAACATCTCACATAGTTCAGCAATGAGGTTCACCACCCATTCTGAATATAGTGCCTTTTTAAGTGAGACGAGACTGGTGTGTGGGTATACACAGATATGTTGTGCTCCCTTTTATAAGGCAATGCACACCCGCACACCTTTCGCTGGTTACCCCACATTGTGGGATATGCCGTGATGGTATGAATGAATTTGAATATAAAATATATTGTACAATGGGTATTGCCATCGGAGCACTTGCCATTGCCAAATCAAACCAACAAAATATTAAAACAAAGAAAAATAATAAATTATGTGTACTATAAAGTTACATTTTAAGATAAATAATTATTTGACAAATTTTTAACAGACAAAGTAAGAATATTATAGGAGAACCAGGAACTCCAAGAGCATACAGTATGTCCAATTCTGATTCGTCTAAATTTATCCGTCTGAATTTTAGTACATGAGAAATGTAATAAAAGGTGCTTGCATTTATATGGGACTCATTACGTCACACCGCGCGAAAAAAAATCCTTTTATCCATGGTCGCCCGTTGGTTACAGACGTTTTCGTACTCTGAAACGAATCAGAATAGGACATAGTGACTACGTAAACCAGCCAATGACAGGTTGAAATCCCAGTAGGTGCTTTGAGTTCCTGGTTCTCCTATGATATTTCAACTTCGTCTCTATTGAGACGTTAAAAATTTGTCAAAAAATATCATTGACTCCTGACAGGGAAAAAATATCTTAACATATCGACAATGTTTCACGCCAGGATACGCGAGAAATGTATGCAGGGTCTAATTTTTTCACGGCTTTTCCAACTTTGAAGTTAAAAAAAAACACCAATTCAGAGGCTTCGCAGCATATATGTTCCATATACAGATTTACTTAGAATTCGGAGTAGAACATTTCGTGTGTCTGTGTGTCCCCCCCCCCTTATAACTTTTGATCCGCTCAATTTACACAGCCCAAAATTTCAGAATATATTAACAGTTATAGGCCTATAAAACGTCAAGGGTTATCAACTTTTGAATTTTTATTTTATTTTTCCATATATCTCAGAAACCATAAAAGCTAGAACGCTGAAAATTGGTACAAACATAGACAAATACAAAATCTCAAATTGATATTTTCAAAAAAAAATAATTTGAGATTTTGTATTTTTAGATTTTTTTAACTGCCTATATTTCCAAAACTTTAAAATATTGAAAAAAGCTGAAACACCCCAACTAGATAATTTAATTGAATTTAGTGAAGACATTGCTTCATACAATTTGTATGGCAGTTGTCTATACACAATATCTAAGAAGACTTAATAGTTTGATACTAATCTCCAAACATATGTACATACATACATACATACCATCATGCTGTTTTCATATTCTGGGTAGGATCAAAGGATTGTGTTCTGCGCAGCCTACGTTATATATATTTGTCAATTAATGATAAAAGAACCAACCGTCAGGACTAGGAAAGCTGTGAAGTTGGACTTGGTATGAATCCTTGAATGCTTTTTGTGCTACGGCACCCAGTATAAATGAACATGTCCTCCAATATGTTCTGTTAACATGGAAGGGATCTGATATCATAAAATGCAGCAACTAGAAAAGAAAATGATATAAAACTAAAACATTAACTATGAATTATAAGTCTGAGTCCATTTTGTAGTAAACTGGCATACAAAAAATTAAAATGATATAAAAAAAACATGGTGGCTGAAACAACTTGTACACACACAAATTTTACAATAATATATTTATTTATTTATTTTGCTGAGATACCAGCAAAGAATAGTGTTTCCACTCATTTCTTATTATTATCATTTTCGGGTGTCCTACAACACCCGGATAAACAAAAATACAAGGGGCAAAATAAATTCTTACATATTTCAACAATAAAGTTCACCACCAATGTTGCCATTTTAGGCGAGACACGACTGGTGTGTGGTGATACACACATGTGCCGTGTTGACTCGTAAGGTAATGCACACCTGTCGCTGGTTACCCCATTGTGAGTTATAGTTATTGGCAAATAGCTTGAAAGATCATGTAGGCTGCGCAGAGTGCAAATTTGAGTTTTTCACTTGATTGGTATCAGTGCAAGCCATCGTCCTCTCATCCAATATTTGTAAATAACTATAATAATAATCATAGCTAAATCATAATCTGAAGATATACAAGTGACGATTTGACAAGTTACTCGTGACATAAAAAATTAACCATTGTAGTAAAATATTATTATTGAAGGTGTTATCAGACAGCCAGGTATAGTATGGTGATATGTCTGTGCTGTCTCACAACAGTATTCACTTGTTCAGTCAGGTATAGTATGGTGATATGTCTGTACTGTCTCACAACAGTATTCACATGTTAAGTCTGTTAAGTTTATTTTTAAACACATTAACACTTTGTGCAGCAACGAGTTTCGGTGATATTAGATTAAGTGAATTCTTTTTTGAAGAAAAAGTAGCACCAATTGAGCTATAAAAGCAGGAGTTATATTAGTATGAATTGTAAATATTAATCAAATATAATGATTAACACTTCTTTGAACCCTGCCCAAGTGGCCACTTTATTGCCATATGCCAATTTCTTCCAGCTAACCATTATTTCTAGAGTGATGTTTATGAGTGAAAATAATTTAAAGTAGGTACCTCCAAGGTGCAGCTCTGTACCAGAGGCCTATGCATATCCCATATAGTTACTCCATCCACTAAAGCTAGTACACTCCTTTTAATCAGCATGTCTCCCAAATCTAAAAGCATCGAAGGATTGAAAACAAGAATAGTAAATAATTCTCAATTATGTTTTGAAATTAATGCACAAAAGTCTTACGTTTAGTACAATCATAAGGGGTCGATAAATCTTTATTCATGATTAATGTAGTATCCTTAGGAACCCCCATATATCTCACTTCAATCTTTTCTATTCTTCCTACATCCTCTTGCCTTTTCTTCTCCTGTTCAAATATTTTATTACGCTTATCAATAGTCTCTTGAAGACTCAAATTTCCTAAAAAAAATAAAGTTATTTTAAAACATTCGATTTAACAAAGTATTTTAGATTCGGTGTGATATAAACAATAATATTGAATAAAATCGACTAATATTAAAATAAGATACCTACTTATTTGTACAAACTTATTTAAAATATCGTTTGATATTAAAGTTTTTCGTTGAATACCAAAAACGCTTTTGGAAAGCAATAATAAATTACGCTTCATTTTTGTGTTTTCTTTATTACGAGCTTTTTATAACCCTAAAAATTTAAATCCAAATTTCACATTGACGACATTGACAATTGCGATCATAGACTGTGATTTAGTAGACCATAGAGATATGGTCAAAAAAATTCATGGAAAATGACTACTTCGCCAAACGACAGAGTGATCATCTTAATACACCGGGGGGAGTTTAAAAGAAGAACAGTGGGAAGGTGTTGCGAGGTTGTTGATAATTATTTAAATATTATTTGAAAGTGAAAGTTAGTTGTTGGTTTTGTCGGGAACTATTTCTTATTCAGTGCTCACACTGAGGTGGCACTATCTATCTATGTCTATTTCTGTTTGGGGGCTTTTCACCGTAATCCAGTGTTCTCGCCCTTGTCTGTATATGATCAGAATCATTCAGAATCCGATGCTGATCCGAGAGTTAAGTGGGAGTTTGGACTCTAGCTCTTACACTGCTTAGAGACCAGTACTGCAAGGATAGAAAAAAATTAACAAAATTTTGATGTTTTGCTGAGCATTTGTAACCATCATGACATTTAGGCAGTCTTTGGTTCTTATGAAACATAACAATATAACGTAACAATGCAAGGTTATACCTTGTCAGCTTGGGAACACTTAGATTGTATTTTTAACAGAAAATAAATTATATAACATTATATAAGAAGAAAACATTATTTACATGTCATGAAATAACAAAATATTTAATATTTAAAATATTTAAGTAACAATAAGTGAAAGGATGAATATAGCTAAGTGAGTAGATCAGTGCTTATAATGTAGTTTAACAATATAATTAAATTAAAAAGAAGAAATATAAGAAAAGTTACATAAAACATAATTGAAAGTCATATGCCTGCACAAATATAAACGTGCACACATACATACATACATACATATACACATACATATACATGCACATTACAAAGGTATGTGCAGTATTTAAAAGAAACCAAAATTAAGGAATTATAATATATAATAAATTTGATCAAAAGAAAAAATGTATACAACTTAACAAGGACATTACAACCAGAGAAAAGATAAAATAAAAAAAAAAAATAAATAAATGAACATGTGCCGATATAATAAATTGAGTACACATGCTAAATCAGGATATTGTTCTCACTAATGAATGACGCTAGACTTCTATAGATTGGAGGGGTAGCTATGGATAGAAGAAAAGACATATTTATGGGGAGAGGAATTTTGAGTTTGATAGCTTTGGAATAAATGGGAGCCTTATTGAATAAGGAGCAGCCAAGGAAAATGTGATTGACATCACCATCCTCCAGACCACAATCACACAGGGAGGAATCTTTTACTCGGATTTTGTTGAGAAATACAGGAGTACAAGAGTGACCAAGTCTGATACGACTGATGATTGACACTTGCTTTTTTTTCATTGGTATATGTGTGAACCAAGGCTTGGTGGGAAGATTCTGCTGGATGGACGCATAAAAAGAGCGAGATCTGAAACTGATTTGCTTCCAAAGATGTTCCCAGCGAGCATTCATTCTCTGTTTGAGGACTGGAATCATGTCCTCCAGAAAGATGTAGAAGTGTTTAGGGTCCCCATCTTCAGAAGCTTCTTTTGCAAGTTCATCAGCTCTATCGTTCCCTGGGATTCCACTGTGACCAGGGATCCACGCAATGGTGACACATTGGCCCAAGATTCCCAAATCCAGAATCTTGTGTTTGATCTGGAGAACAGTGAGTTGGTTGAGAAGGTTTTTGGGATTGGAGGATATGGCCTTGACTGCGCTAAGAGAGTCTGTTAGAATAATAGAGTTTGAAATGTTGTTTGAAGATATAAAATTAACAGCCTCTAATATAGCCAAACATTCTGCTTTAAAGATAGACGTTTCCGCTGGGAGTTTGTACTTTCCAGACTGGTTTAAAGAGGGACAGAAGAACGCTGCTCCTACAAGAGCTGGGATTCCCGCCCTCCTGGAACCATCTGTATATATGGGAACATGATTTACACATTTGGTGTTAATGATTTCTTGAAATAGAAGCGGAGTCTGATAGTCATGTTTATGAAGCTTTAAGTCAGAGATGTTTGGGAAAAAAGTGTTAGATTCATGGGGGCAAGAGAAGATTGGGAAGTTGTTGTCACTGAAGAAGGGAGTTTGGAAGGAATTGAGAAATTTGAAGCTATCAATGAGCAGGGGTAAAGATTTTTTATGTCTCCAGTATGGTTTAGAGATGGAGTATTCCGAAAGAAGCTTTAGTTTAGGAATAATTGGATGATTGGAGATTCGGGAAGCCTTAATGAAATATCTATCTGCTAGATACTGTCGACGGAGTGAAAGGGGAGCTTCCCCACATTCCACCTGTAAAGCAGAAATAGGAGATGATTTCATGGCTCCTATGATGATGCGAAGGGCACGGGATTGAATTTTATCTAATTGGGAGGAGACATATTTCGGAAAAGGATCCATTAGAAATATAGCGTAATCCAAGTGAGAACGGACAAGGGCATTGTACAGGAGTTTGAGAGTTTTGGGGTGAGCGCCCCACCAGACCCTCGAGACTGACCTCAGAACATTAATCGCTCTCTCACATTTGTCGACAACGAACTCAGTGTGAGGAAGGAAAGTAAGTTTTTGATCAATGACCAAACCTAGAAATTTTGTGTGAGGGACTATGGGGATACGAATGCCATCAAATGATACATTGATGTCTGGTACTGATCTTTTGTGGGAGAAAATCATGACCTGGCTTTTATGCGGGGAAAGTTGAAGACCGTGAGAGTCAAGCCACTCACTGAAATTTTGCAGGGCCAGGTTCAAGATCCCTTCAACCTTTTCAATCGATCTGTCTGACACATATATCATGATGTCATCCGCATATTGTAGAATTCTAGCATATTTGGTGATTAATTTTTCAAGGGTGCAGGTGTAGATATTAAAGAGAAGTGGGGCTAAAACAGAACCTTGAGGAAGGCCCTTCCATGTTTTGCGGGTTTTCTTACTTTTACTGTCAGCATTTAATACAATGTTTCTTCCACTTAACAGGTTTTGTACAAAAAGAGCTGTTTTATGTGGGACTCCTTTATCTAGGAGGGTCTTAATAAGTATGTCAATGTGAACATTGTCATATGCCGCTTTCATGTCAAGAAAGACTGCCCCTAGGACTTATTTTCTTGATTTTGTAAGATGTACATCCGTAATAAAGATACTAAGGTTATCTGCAGTACTTTTCCCTTTTCTATATCCAAACTGCAATCTTGGGAGAAGGTTATTGGTTTCAAAATAATGCTCCGTTCGATCCTTTATTAGGTGTTCAATAATTTTGCTCATTGTAGTGGATAGTGCAATCGGTCGATAGGAGTCACCATTATTGGGATTTTTTCCGGGTTTGAGAATAGGGATGATAATTTGAGTTTTCCAGTCTTCAGGGATGTTACCAGTGTTGTAAATGTTGTTAATAATATAGAGGAAGTATTTCTGGGAAGATTCTTGAGCATGAGAAATAAAACTGTAAGGGATGCCATCCACTCCTGGCGCTGAGTCTTTTACTCTATTCAATACAGCTTGCAGTTCATGAAGAGTGAAAGGGGAGTCTAGAGTGCAGTTAAATTCCTCTAGCAGGTAAGGATTTGGAGAGAGATTCTGAATGGGGACTGTAGGAGGGGCTAACGTGTTTAAAAATTCATTCTCCCAAGTATCGGAGGTAGGTTTAAGTGCAGGGGTACTCGCAGCCGATCTAAACTGTCTAATCTTCTTCCATACGGATGTAATATTGGTTTCTGGAGAGAGGGAGGAACAGTATTCTATCCATCCCTTTTTCTTTTTGTCTTTAAGAATCCTCTTGGTCTTTGCTTGAGTGTTAAGAAAAAAGTCAAAGTTTTCATATGACATTTGTTTCTTGTACCGAGACCTTGCTGCTTTGCGGTCCTGCACAGCTTTAGTGCATTCAGCATCCCACCACGGGGGAGGGGATCGATTGGACCTACGCAGGGATTTTAGATGAATGGATTTCTCTGCTGCTGCGTATATGGATTGTTTTAGGAGGTCATAGCACTCGGGGATGTTAGATGGGGAGGGGGTGGGGAGTTGAAAGATGTGAGAATCCAGAATTTCTGTGTAAACCGTCCACCTAGCTCTGTTAACATTATACTTATGAGGGGAAGAGTGGGAGCACTCTTCTATTTCCCTCCCAAAGCAAATGTAGATAGGGAAGTGGTCACTACCCTGCGGATCCTGATCCAGGGACCAGGACGCAAGGGATGCAAAGTTGGGCGAGCAGATAGACAGATCTACCGAACTTGGATTCTGAAAGGGAGGGACACTGCGTGTGGGAGACCCATCATTTAGTAAGCAGAGACTGAGCTCATCCAATGTATTAACTAGGGTTCTGCCAGAACTATTGGGGGAGACTGACCCCCAGGAAGGATGGTGACAGTTGAAGTCACCCAATAAGAAGAGTGAGTCAGCAAATGGCTGGATAGTAGACCTCAGCTTAAAAATGATAGACGGGGTAGGATGGGGAATGTAGACTGAAAAAAAGGAAATGTCATTGATTTTGGCTCCGACCAGGTTTATTTGATCAGAGTTTAAATCAATGGGGATGGAGGAGAAGGGGATGGATTGTTTGATGAAAAGGGCCGAGCCACCCTTTCCATCATTTCTGTCATCTCGGACACAGGCAAATCCCGGGAGCCTAAAAGAGGATCCCGGGAGGAGCCATGTCTCCGAGATGGCAATAATAGTGGAGTTGAATTGATGGATGAGAAAGAGGATATCAGTTTTGTTGGAATTGAGGCTCCGGCAATTCCACTGAAGAATCCTCGTAATGGCTTGTGGAGCCATCAGGACATAAGAGAGATGACATAAGGGTTAATGAATGTGCTACGTTGGACGGTATGTTACTTTGGCTTTTTAAGATAGAAATAATGAAACTCATAACTGTTTTGATGAGAGAAGAGGTATCTAGAGGAGGTTGCGTGTTTAGGTTGGGGGGAAGCCCGCAACCGTTGACTGGGGAGGGGAGTTGGCCATTAGGGAACCAGGCTAGGTCTCTTTGGGCCGATTTGTCATATGCTGGAGGGGTAGGTATCTTCTTCTTTATCTGCTTGGTGACAGTCTGATGTTGAGCAACCCTTGACGGAGAAGCTTGAGAACAAGCCCGAGAGAGGGATGGCTGAATATTAGAAGTAGAGGGAAGATTCGTCGAGGAAGCAACAGCAGAGAAGGATGACTTCACAGAGGGGACGAGCTTCGATGCCTCCTGGAACGAGATGTTATTCTCAGCCATGAGGTGCTTGATAGACTTCTGTCTGGCAAGTTCAGGGCAGCTTTGGCTAACAGCCGTGTGCTTCCCAGAGCAATGCAGGCAGGAGAAATCAGGTTCTTTAATCTGGCATTCATCAGCTAGATGGTTGCTGCCACATTTGAAACACCGTGGGGAAGATTTGCATTGCAATTTGGTGTGTCCAAATCTACAGCACTTCCAGCATTGGATGGTTGGAAATTCGTACCTCTCTACTGACAAAGAGGTGTAGGAAATATAGACTTTGTCAGGAAGTCTTTGCCCGTCAACAGTAATGACTACCGTGCGAGAAGGCTTCCAGACAACAGAGCCTGGGGAGGTATCCTTGTAATTGAGTCTCCTACATTTCAGGATTTTCCCAAAACAATATGGAGTCTCAATCTCTTGGCAGAGGATCTCATTCGAGAATTCCTCCCCCACTGGAACACCTCTCACCAGGCCCATGCGGGAGACTTGATGGGTTGGGATGGATGAGACGAATTTGGGGTGGGTGCTATTTAGGAAGGAGTTGGCACTCATCATGGAATTAAATTCCAGACTAATTTTACTCCTACCAATTGACTTACAAGAGCCAATGACAATTCCCTTGATGGCAGTCTTTTTAAGTTGTCTTCCAAACTCTATGGCAGATATTGGAGACGAATCTAACGACGAAACATGGACCAAAAAAGGCCTTTGATCACTTTCGACATATCTATTTCTGGTGATCTTGGCAAAGTCTGAGTTATGTGGTAGTTTAGGAATATTTTGTTCAGAGAGAGGCGCAGATACAGGAGCAGGAGGCTTGGAAGGTGAAGCCTGGTCTGAATCACTGGAAGAGGCATGAATATTTTTGCGTTTGAGATTTTTTTTTTTAGTATGTACTGTGACAAACGTGCTAGGAGACGGAGGGTATGGCAGATCAGGGATGGTGATCAAAGATCTATTGTCTGAATCAGTATCAGTCTCATTTGTGTAGGTAGAAATTAATTTGTCTGGAGGGTCCGGCGGATCAGGCGGTTTGTCCGCCATTGTTTAAATATTTAAAAAAAAAACAACTTAAAATATGGGACACTTACCCCAAACAATACAAATTTAACACTATTTAAAAAGAAAAAGTAAAAACAAAAGAACAAGAAACCAAAGAATGCCGAATGAGATGACAGTTATGCAAATGTGATGTTTATACAAGGTCAAATCCAGGCAGCACAGTCCGCAGCGATGCACGCGTCCAGCTCCGACAAACACCCAAGCGGAAAAAAACCTGTCTAATCGAGGTGGCACTAGAGTATCGGCACAGCCGATTTCGACGACTTACTAGGCTCAGGGCGGTGGCCGCCCTTCGCCGCCCACTAGTTGGTTTGCCCGGCCAGCTATAGGGTGCAAGCCGTCGCTGTGACTCCTCCCCAGGAATTAAAACTTAAATTAAACCTTAAAACTACCTAATTACTAACTATAATTAAGACAGGATTCAGATTGGGATTGTGTATGAGAGAGAAGAGAAAAAAATATTTCAGTCAAGCTAAAATTTACTAAAATTTATGCACACAAGGAAATTACAAGCTAGGGAGACAATTCATCTATGTAAATGTTAGTACTTATACTAAGATCTTAATTTCTACTTAAAAACTAGTTGTGTGCACACAACAAAAAAACACGATGAGAGTCTTTGAATAAAAAAACGTTGAAGTCGAAGTGTGAAGAAAAAAAAAAACAACAGGGCGGTATTGGCCTCCTGTGAGGCGGTGGCTGGTGACCCTCGTGGGCGGCCTCTCCAGAGGCGGCGACAATGATCCTCGATTTGCCTCTTACCACAGAGGCGGTGTGGGTGTCTCCTGGGCAGGGCCTCTTTTCCAAAAGAGGCGCTTGCCGTTGTCTTCTTGGCAGGGCGGGAAAAATGGCCCTCCAATTGAGTGGTGTGTAATGGACTCAGTGGACATACAAAATAATGTGAAAATAAAACCTGGTAGGTTGGCCTCTCTCCGTCCGCGGGACCTTGCCAGAGCGAGTCTGTAGTAGACCGTAACGACCGCGTATGTTCTGATATTAATATTAATGTCTGAAATGGGCCCCTTTCTTGCTGGCCTGACTCACTGTTTAAAACAAAAGTACTTTATGAAAATCTATTTTTTCTGCGTCCTCGACGGTTGAGTATAATCGTTGGTAGGGTAGACTGGGTACGGTTGAAACAATTTAGCTTATATCGTCCATTGCATTGTCATTAATGAGCCGACAGATGATGGATATATGCTAAATACAAGAGTGTATATCTGTCCTCTATTAGGCAGTTCCATTTTAGTACCTGATATATTATTTTTAATATAAAATCATATTTAAAAAAAAAAGAATTTGTTTCAACCGTCCCCATACCAGGGGCGGTTGAAACAGTGATTGGGGTTAGTTGAAACACATACAAATAATACAAAATAATATTATAACATGTTATATTTATTATTTATTTCAATTCTAATACTAATTATGGCACCGTTTAACAATATGAATCAGTTATGAATGTTTAGACTTAATATGTACCTACCAACAACTTAACAATATTTTTAATCAGCCTTCAATATTTTTGGTACACAACATAAAACAGATACGTCTATGAAAATACGACTACTTAACAATTATACACTATTTACGTACTTATTAAAAGAATAAAAATCGACAGAATTATTTTAAAATAAAATTTAGTAAAAAAAAATCTGAAAAAATTAAAATTAAATATTTCTGAAAACAATTGAATAGGCATTAGTCAATTGAAAACAATTGAATTGGCATTGGCATTAGCAAATGAATGAAAACAATTGAATTTGCATTGGCATTAGCAAAAATATTTACATAGATAGTTATAAATTTTAGTTTTGGAATCATTCAGACTCACAATTATTGTGGCAAACATAGCTAAGGCCACCGTCGCTTTTCGTAAAGAATCTCCTACTTTTACCTCCTCATAGGGGTTTTTGTACCTCGATAAATCGTCTTTTCCCCTTGAAGTCTTGCGCGTAGCCTAGGCATCTAGAAAGTATGAATATCAAATAAATATATTGTTTCAACCGTACCCACAAAAAATGTTTCAACCGTCCCCAACCTCCCATTACGTACAAATCTATTTATTATAAACTATGACAATCATGTTAGATTAAAACTAATCAAGCTACCATATTCTACAAACTTTACTTCAAACACAAAAAAATATTCAATACTTTCACTTTAATATAAACCACAATAATTGCAAAAATCTTGGAACAAAAATACTTACTTTTGCTTATCATTACACAATAGGGTCTCCTATAAAGAACTGCAGCGCGCGGGGATCAAATCAACACTTAGATTCATGTTCGAACTTGTTGTCTGCTTCGTACGTCCCTTGACCCCCTCACCTTACCACGCACGGTTCGAGAGATATTAACTCTGTTTCAACCGTCCTTTGTTTCAACCGTACCCAGTCTACCCTACTTGGTCTGTCTGGCGAGACCCGCGAACAAGAGAAGGGAGACTGTTTACTGTTGCGCTGACGAAATCGGAATGATCCAGATCATCCCTTGCGGTCGCTAATATTGACCGGCGGTTTTCGTCCCGCCAGCTTCTTCCCCCTAGTCCCTCGACGGTCCCTGTGTTCCCGTACGGACGCACTGATTTTTTCGCGCCGAATTTCACGCACTATATTTTCTTTTTTTTGATTTTCATTACACATACACCTTTTTCTTTTCTTAATTTTTCGTTACACACACTTTTCTTTTCTTATCTTAATCTTCGTTACCTACTCTTTTTTCTTTTTCATATTAAATTTTCGTTACACACTTTTATTTTTCTTATCTTAATTTTATACATATACAAGTTTCCTTTTTTCGTCTTAATTTTATACATATAGGTATATATCTTTTTCCTTCTTATTATCTTTACTTTATACATATACATTTTTCCCTTTTTCATCTTACTTTTATACATATGCCTTTTCCTTCTTCTTATCTTAAGTTTATACATATACCTTCTTATGGACTAGTTGCATGATAAGAGCAACATAGAATTATGAGATCTCTATACAGTAATGTGTGCTTATAGGTAGGTATTTCCAACCCTGATTAACTATTACCCAACACACAAAATTATTTAAACAATGATATGTTGTAGGAATCTGACATTATGGCACTATTTCATTCTCCATAATAATAATATTGTTTCCGTCAATTATATCGATAAAAAATCATCCTTTTATTTCTTTCTTTTGCCCTACCAATATTAATTACGTTCTATAACTATAAATACCCGTAGTTGCATTTTATTAAAAAAAACTCCCTCTTATTACCTCATGACTGTCCTAACTTCCTCCGACGCTTGGAGAAAACCAGATTCGAATTTTTCTCAGAGAGAAAATTCATTTTTCTACCTTTCAGCGCTATTCGCCCTCTGTATGTCGAGACGCGAAGCTTTTCCCTGCAACCCCTAGCTTACTAATACCTCAGCTTACCGATCTGCATCAGAGTCCCGAACCAAAGCGCGAAAATATTCCCTACGGACCTAACTCACTTACTGTACTTCACTTATCTTCTCGTTTATTATTATTTATTTAATATTCTCCCCTCGCGACAAATTCCTCCCCCTTTTGGACTTTCCTCGGATTATTTTCTTCGTGCCATCTATAGAGTTTCGCGCGCTGTCTCTGACCTTATGACAGTCGGTCGAGCAGAGCGCTTCCCGAAGCTGATCGAATTTATCACTAGATGTCTCCCCTAGTATTGAAACGAAAGCTCTCGTCTCCTCCGAGCGGGCTGGCTCATATCCGAGGTCCAAAAAAAATACCTATTCAAATCCGCCTTATACTGATAATAAACAGAATGGAAAACTCCGCTGTCCGTAACCACCAATTTATTTTATTTTATTTTATTTAATTAAGCACAGACACAGGCATGAATGCCCAAATATTTCTGCGCATTATAGCTTATATATTATATGGGAAGTACATACGATCAGAGAATCACCTATCGCCTGATCTCGGATGTGGGTTATGTAAGAATTTTACAACCGTGCTGAGTAGGTGGCGAGGGAGAATTCCGGCGTTCGGTTCTCCCTGCCTACCCAAGGTAACGCAATGACCGTTATGGTATCGCCTGGTATTATTTACTTATTGTTATTTTCTATTTATTTACTAAAATCCTTTTTTCAAGTATAACAATAAGCATAATATAACTTTCTACCGTAGTAAATAAAATTATAAGTTATACTATAATTAAGAAAAAGTTAAAGTATGTCATAAGTGTATACATTTATACCTATATTTTAATTTGTGGATTAGGCTACTCTACTAGGCTAAGCCTGTCCCAGAGTAACGTTATATAAATCAGTTCTATCATTTTAATTCGTCATAGGGTTAGTTATTTTTATCGACCATGTAAACGATATTTTGAAAGATGGAAATGCAAGAAGTGTGAACCACAGACGAACATGTCTCAGACGATGTATGAATGTTGCTGAGGCGATGAATGTGTGTCAAGGTAGAAAAATGTGGCGTTCGGTTCTCTCTGCCTACCCCGTGAGGGACCTGGCGTGCTGGTCTGTAAGTATGTACGTAGGTATGTATGGATAGTTAAAAGTTAAAACTCGTCTGTGTATACATAATAGGTCTTTTCTTTATTCGTATAATTTTCATAATCCTAGAACGTCGCTATTTGGTCTCTCTCAAATCAAGGTTATTGTGAATATCCTGGGGTATTATTCTAGGTATGCAACTAGGTACTTCAAAATTCTGTCTCAAAATTGATTCCTACGGAATGCGAGCGGACATGTTTTTTTTTACATGTTTTTATTTTGGTCGATACATGTTTTTTTTTTTTTATTATTAATACCAAAAATACAAAGTTACAAAATAAGTACAAGTAAAAATACATCAGTAAAATTACACTTAAAATTATTTCAAATATATGGGCTGGTTTGTACCACCTCACTAGGCCAGGCCTGTTCTGAGGTGGTATACTATTTACATAATAATTAGTTACATAATATATGTTGTTATATTGTGCAGTCTATATTTCACTATGTTAGTCCTATGTGAGATTTGTTGTATACATAATATGTTGTTAAGGATTGACAATTTGCTGACAATAGTTAATCCCTTTATTATATAGCCACGTATGAATTGTTAGTTTTAGTCTTGTTTTCTTCATTATTTGTATGTCTTTTATGTCTTTAACAACTAAATTTAGTATTTTTGGGGCCAAGTATTGATAATGTCTATGTCCGTATGCAGTATTCGTCTTCGGAGTGATTAGTTGAAGTCTGTGTCTTGTATCGTGAGAATGTTGAGCAGTGATATGGTTTTCTTTATCGTTGTGAAAGTGTATTAGTATTTGTTTTACATAAAGTTGTGTTACAGTTAGTACGTTAAAGTCTTTAAATAGTTGAATGGTTGGGAAAATAAAAGTTTTTTTTGTAATTACTTTAATGAGAGCTTTTTGAGCTTTGAAGAGAGGATCCATATTTGTTTTAGCTGCACCTCCCCATCCAATCACTCTGTGAGAGATAATGGATTGTGCTAAAGCATAATATATAGTTTTTAAAGTTTTTTGGTCCATTATATTACGAATGTTTTTGAATAAATATATAAGTTTTCTAATTTTTTTCGCAGTTGCGTTTATGTGTTCAGTCCATCTAAAGAAATTGTCAATGTAAATACCTAAGTATTTAATTTCCGCTGTCCTATTGAGAGTTTTGCAGGAGCAACTTTGACGTCGAGTACAATCGTGTATAGTCATGTTGCTGTCGAGCTTAGGTTGACGTCTAGGGTCTATACTAAAAGTCATGTACTTTGTTGTTTCAATATTTAGTGTCAGTAGATTAACGTCTAACCATTGTTTAATTTTATCAAGTCCGACAGAGGCCCTATTAAATACTCCTGTCCAAGAGTCAGATGTAAAAATTATAACTGTGTCATCTGCATAACATGTCAAGTCCCCGTCGATATTTAATTGGTAAAGTGAGTTAATGTATAGTAGGAACAGAATCGGCCCAAGTGTGCTACCTTGAGGTACTCCGTACGATAATTGTCTGTTTGAGCTTATTTCAGAATCAATGTTTATTGAGTGAGTGTGATCAGTTATATATGTCTTAAACCAGTTATATGACGTATCTTTTATACCAATATTCTCAATTTTCTTTAGTAGGATTTTATGAGATACCTTATCAAATGCTTTACTCAAATCAAGGAACACAGCAATGCAATTTTTGTTTTGGTCCACGTTTTTTGAAATGTGTTTCGTGACTTTCAAGATTGCGTCTTGTACCCCCATATTTTTCCGAAAACCAAATTGATTATTCGAGAGAATTTTGTGTTTGTCCAAGTATTCTACTAGTTGATATTTAACAAGATTTTCAAGAACCTTTGATAAAACATTTAAGAGCGAGATTGGCCTATAATTCTATGGACTCTGTTTGTCGCCGCATTTGTATATTGGGACAATATTGGCATATTTGAAATGATCGGGGAAGACACCACTAGAAATACTTACGATTACAAATATGGGTAAATGGGATAGCTATTTGTTGTTTTATTTGCTTGATTAGTTTAGTGTTTGGAGGTATGTAGGCTCACCAGAGTGCCAGAGTGGTCACTTGGGTTGGAAGCGTTTGCGCACCAGCTGAAGCTGATATGCAAACCTATAAATGCGGTGGTAAGGTCGGTCTGTTGGACGTGTAGGTATAACCTGTCTGTCCGCCTTTGGCTACATACAACCAAACGATATCTCACCTGCCTGGTTCGAACCTGGATACCGTCTGTTCGGAGAGTCCCGACAGCTGGGCTACAGATTGATCGACCAAGCAACTGCGATACCGTATACAATAGATTATTAAATATTAAATGCAACTCAGGTAGAAATGGATGACAGATTAAAAGATGCAACAGGAAATTGAACTTACTCTTTTATTGGTATAGTTGTACAATGACGATTATTGATATAAGTAGATATAGACAATATTTAATTATTATAATATAAATTTAGAACGCGGACAATTTGAACGACGGCGAGCGATCGGGCAGCGTAAGGACAAGCCACGAGGTCTGGATGATCAGCGGAATGACCGGGAGCTCTGTGCTCCTCGTTATATAGGTGTTGAGCTGTGCATACGGCGCAGGGCAAGATGGCGTCTGCTGGCGTAACGCAGCTCCGTAGCGCAATTGGTAATCGCGCCACAAGTGTCTAGTTTGTCGGGTCCGGTAGCGCAGTCGTTTCTCAGTCTATGTATTTGGTTAATTATGTTTTTGGTCTGAAAAGGTGTCATTGTGAATGTATTGTATGTAGTAGTAGTGTTATTGAGTTTGTTAGCTAAGGATAGTTCATCGGTATTCCTTTTTGCTTCAAGAGTTGATGTGCTAAAGTCTGTCCTATGTCCGCAAAATAATTGTTTAGTGTCGTAGCTATTTCTGTTTTGTCAGTGATCTTCTTGTGATTATGTTCAATTGGTTTTAGTTTTACAGTTGTATTCCCACTTATATTGTTAATTTCTTTCACTGCTTTCCACAATGCTTTAGGATCTTCTTTGTTTTCTGCAATTTTTCGTCTGTAATATTCTTCTTTAGTCTGCTTCACTAATATTCTGCAAATGTTTCTATATTTTTTGTAGTAAGTTAGTAGTCTATGGTTGTTTGGAAATCTAGAGACCTGCATATGAAGTTTGTCGCGTTTATGCAGACTTTTCACAATATTACTGTTGATCCATGGGCGAAGTTTTTTGTTTTTATGGTTCAGCGTCCTAATCGTAGTGTGTTTGGTGACACATGTGTTTATTTGTTCGATGAACATTTTCATTGCATTGTTGACATCATTTTCGTTGAGGATATTTGTCCAAGATAAAGTATCAAGCTCAGATTTTATCGAATTATAATCTGTAAATTTGCGAGGGGTTAAGTTTTGTGGAGTAGATTTTTCGACATTATTTTTATTGACAAAAGCAGCTATCGTGGCGAAGTGGTCAGTCACTGTTGTGTTTATCACGGCTGCTGTGATTTTAAGTGTGGTCCTGGCATATATATGATCTATGCAGGATCGCGTAGAAGATGTTATTCTAGTGGGTAGATTTATGGGTGACAGAAAGCCATTACTTGCAAACAGGCATTCATATTCATCAGCTTGATGGTGTCTTCCTCCTATAATATTAATATTTAAGTCCCCTGCTATGATACAGTTTCTGTATCTATTTTGACTTCTCAGAGCTTCATTCAAGGAGTTTATAAACGGGGTTATATTGCTGTGCGAAGGGGAACGATAAATAGCAATTATAACTATTGAATCCAGACATTTGACGCATACGTTGTTTGCTTCCGTGATAGTAATCAGTACCGACGTACCACTTAAATGATCCCTTATGTAAACAACAACCCCCTCAGAACGATTTTTATGGTGTTTTGAAGTAAACACATCGAAGCCGTGAATTCTTGGTGCTGTAAAGTCATCACTTATCCAGCATTCAGTAAGAATAATTATATCAAATTTAATCTTTATTTGTTCCAGTGAAACCAGTAGATTGTCAAAGTTTTTGGTAACGCTTCTGATGTTTTGGTTAAATATTTTGAAGTTATAATCCTCAGTAAAGTATGAAGCTGCCCTGGATGCGTCGACAATATTCATCCTTTCCACATCAACTAAACTTTGCAACTCATCATCAATAAGAGCCATTTCTGTTTAAATTGAAAGTATGTATGTATTATGTAATAATCTGTACCAGCAAACAATTCTGAGGTCTCAATTTGTAGTAAAAGGTGAATACCATACCATACAAAGAATTTTTCAGGTTTTGAAATATCCATTTCAAAGGCGTAACAACGTGCATATCATCTTCGAATTAAAAGTCTTTATTTTAAAGCTCATCGAAGGTACGTTCATTTTTTATCTGTATAGTTTTAGATCCGTCTTCTTTACGAACAAAAACTTTACCACCCTTTACCCTTACAAATGAGTATTTTTTTTCCTTTGCAGCACATTTTGCTTGATAAAGGAATCTCTTTGCTTGAGTGGTTAAGTCCTCTGACGCATAAATCGGAATTCGCGGACCCGCTATTCCCAGACTGCTGGTGTTTAATTTGTCCTCCTTATCCAAACTCTTGTTATAGTTCTTTATTTCTTGTATATAATGGTCTCTTTGCCAAATATATTTGAATCTGAGGATTACAGGTTTCTTCTTATTGGGAAAAGCCTTACCTGACTCCCTATAAACAGAATCAATATTTATTTTTGCTTTGTCTAAATTTACTAAATTATTCAAATTTGTTATAACCTCGTGTAAATTTTCTTCTACTGTTACTGGTATGCCTCTTATAGCTACATTATAGTTTTTTGAATATCGTTCGTTGCTCTCAATTTTGTCCTCTAGATACAGCATCCGCTCCTCTAACTCCATGTTTTTCTTTTGCAATTTGTTCATTGATTTGATCTTCGAATCGAACTCATCCATTCTTTTGTTGAAGTCATCCATCTTCGCAGAACAAAAGTTGATAGACTCCTTGAAGAATCCGAATTCCTCACGCATCACGGTAAGTTGGGCTTGCATATTTGTAATTGATATATCAGTTAAATTAATTCAATTTCTGATGACAAGAAAGCAAAAAGGATTTTGGAAGTTGTCAGTTCAGACGTTGCAGGACCAATAACACCGATAACTTATGATGGATACAAATATTATGTAATGTTTATTGATCATTTTTCGCATTTTACCTGTGTCTATTTATTGAAAGCGAAATCAGAAGTGTATAAAAAGTTTATTGAATTTGAAGCTATGGTTACTGCAAAATTTCAATCAAGAATTTCCCGGTTTAGATGCGATGGAGGTGGAGAGTATAGTTCTACACAGTTTAAAGATTTTTGTCGCCAAAAGGGTATACAAATTGAATACAATGTTGCTCGTAATCCCGAACAGAACGGTGTTTGTGAAAGAATGAATCGTACAGTTATGAATATGGCAAGATGTCTAATTACAGAGTCAAATCTTGAAAAGGAGATGTGGGGTGAGGCTGTCAGATCTGCAGTATACACCATTAATCGCTTATCGACTACGGCAACCAAGAACAAAATTCCAGCTGAAGTATGGTATGATAGAAACGTTGACATTAATAACATAAGAGTATTTGGAAGTACTGCTTACATGCATATTCCAAAAGAAGATCGAAAGGGAAAATTATCAGAACGGAGTAAAACTTTAACTATGATTGGCTATGCTTCAAATGGCTATCGCCTATGGGACCCAATGTCTAAGAAAGTGACAGCAAAATCTGTAAAATTTGATGAAACTTTTGTTTTAAAAACACCAACTATTTATACATATGATGATGATATAAGTGAAGGTTATAATGAGAATTCAGATCAGAGTGAAGAAGAGATCATAAAAATTGACGAGATTCAACCACAATGTGAGAATAATGGCAAAAGACAGAAAAGGAAACCTTCAAAATTTGATGACTATGAGTTAAACATGGTGGCAGCATTAACGGTGGGAACATTGCCATCAGAATATCCATCAACATTTAAAGAGGAAGAACTTACAAATCACGAAAGAAATGGTACATGGGATTTGGTAACTAAACCCACAAATGTAAAGTTAATTGATTCAAAGTGGATATTTACAAAGAAAACAGTGAATAATCAGGAAATGAAGAAAGCTCGACTAGTAGCTAGAGGATTCATGCAAGAACATACAAATGAAGAAGACCTATATGCACCAGTAGCTCGTATGTTGACACTATGTGTCTTACTAACTTTAACTATAGAGAAAAAATTGAGAATTCATCATATGGATGTGAAATCTGCATTTCTAAATGGACAGTTGAAAGAACCTGTGTATATGAAACCACCAGATGGGCTAAAGTGTGTAACCCCAAATTTAGTTTGTAAATTGAAAAAATCTTTATACGGTTTAAAATGTGCACCAAAACAATGGAATGAATGCTTTAATTCTTATTTGATTAGTATTGGTCTTAATAGAAGTAAAGTTGATCCTTGTCTGCATATTAAAGGAAATTTATACTTACTCATATGGGTAGATGATATACTTATATTTTCAGACAATGATGCAGAAATTTTAAATTTGAAAAAGTTGTTACATTCTAATTTTGAAATGAAAGATTTAAGCAATGGAAATCAATTAAAAATTTTGGGAATAGAGATAGAGTTTGTCGATGATTGTATTTTTATTTCTCAGAAAGAATTGATTAGTAAAGTTTTGGAAACATTTGAAATGTTTGAAATGTAAGCTTACAGCTAACTCAAAATACTAATAATGATGATTATTCTTATTTGCCTTATAGAGAATTGATAGGAAGTTTAATGTACATTATGTTAGGTTCTAGGCCAGATTTATGTTTTGCTGTTACTTACTATAGTCAATTTCAGCATACATTTACATTTACTCATTGGAAAAGCTTGAAAAATGTTTTGAAATATCTTAAAGGAACTCAGAATTTTTGTTTAAAATTTTGTAAGAGTAATAATTTTGAAAATTATTTTTTAACAGCGTATGTTGATGCTGATTTTGGTTCAAATATAATTGATAGAAAAAGTATTACAGGATATGTTATAAAATTGAATAATAATTTAATTTGTTGGAAATCTAAAAAACAGACTGTTGTTGCTTTGCCATCAGCAGAATCTGAATATGTTGCTATTTCTGTATGTTTAACCGAATGTTTATTTTTGAAACAATTGATAGAAGATATGTATATTGAGTGTTGAATTAAGTGTAATACATGTCTATGAAGACAATCAATCTGCTATAAAAATGGCCAATACTTTAGAAACAAAAAGATCAAAACATATTGATATTAAACATCATTTTATCAGAGATATTATTAGCAAAGATATTGTGAAATTATGTTACATAAGTACTAATGAGCAAATTGCAGATATGATGACTAAAGCTTTACCAAGAATTAAATTTGAAAAGTTCAGAGCATCATTGGGTCTTTGTAAAACATAATTTTGTGTAAAATAGGTATCTTTATTTTATATAAGACTTCTAAAGTACTAGAGTTGGAAGGGGGTGTTAATATTTATGCTGGCAACTCTGTAGAGTGTGAAGGATGGCAATACTAATGTTTATACTTCCTGTTAGGTATGTCATTGAAAGAGAACATGTATTGATTGTAATCTGAATAAATCTTTGTTATACAAGTAATGAAACGTGTAGTTTTGCATCTCCAAAATCACATATAAGAAGACACCCTACTACACACGAGATACCGACCTTAGAATGTTTAAGGCTTTCTCACATTTTGAGCTGATGTATTCTACATGTTGTTTAAAAGTCAACTTGGAGTCAAAAATGAGGACAAGAAATTTAGTAGAAGATACCGTGGGGATTGGAATATTTTCAAAAGAGATATTTAGTGGTGGGTGGGATCTTTCTTGGGAAAATATCATAACTTGGCTTTTTTGAGGGGATAGTTGAAGACCATGGTTATCTAGCCACTCTCCCAAATCTTTAAGAGCAGGATTAAGGGCAGTTTCAATATCTTTCAGAATTGTATGGGAGATGTAAATCATTATGTCGTCAGCATACTGAAGGATACGGGCATGTTTAGTTATTACCTGTTTATGTTTATTTTTATTTTATGTTTATTTGATGTAAAACGTTTTAATTGCACGATTTTTTTGTTTTTCTGTTATACTTGCTGCTATTGTATTTTTTTATTACAATGTACCTACCTATTATGATTATTATATATCGAGTTCATTTGAATGTGGTAGTGATATAATGGCGAATGGCTGAATGGCGAAGGATGGCACAGGATAGAGACCAGTGGAAGTCCAAGCGGGAGGCCTTTGTCCAATACTGGACTCAAGAAGAGGCTGAGTATGTAAGTAAGTAAAGTGATATAAAATTTTCTGAACTTGTGTTGTGCAATCAGAAGTTATTTACTGGAGAATTAGCGCTTTGAATCCTTTGTATTTTCTTTATCGTATAGGTAAGTTATTTCCATGTAAATGTATTAATTTTTTTCCTCGAGCCCAATATTTCTTTAAATGTAAATTTTCAAGACAATTACTTGTAAGGATATATGGTTTTACTACCACAAGTATTTTATTTATAATATTTAAGTAAATTATCTCTCTTTATAATAGTCAAATTAATTATTTATCATAATCAATACGCATTTTCACCGGATCGAACATAACGCATATCTCTTGTTTGTACATAAATTATTATTCTTTATCTCTTGTTTTAAAACATTTCAATATTATGTATTCTGTGTTATTATATTATACCTATCAATAAATATTTTTTTTACGAAATAAGTGTGTGGTAGTTGTTGGTTTTATAATTTTTAATGAAAACATAATTTTATTTTAGTATTATTTGATTTTCATCCAAATAACTCCCTATAATTCCTTTGAAACAAATATGTACAACTAGTTAGAAAGAGAGAGTAAGCCCCCCAGTAGTAGCTGTACTACTCGCACAATGCGACACAGATTCACCTGCAAATGTTCTATATACAGCGCTCCAATGTGTATAGCTCAATGTTCAAAAATAAATTAACCTTTAACTACATATCTGTGGTCCCTGGGACCACGCACTCCTTTAAAATATACATAATTTCTATATTATTTGTTAATGTTTGCTGCGGATTCTCATATGCTCTCTGAGTACGAGCAAGGCCCTCTGGATTGTTCGTCGTTCGTTTTCCTCTAGACTGCAAAAACTGCAAATCCAGAGGGCGCTGGTACGAGTCAGACCCGCGTGGGAGAAGGACGTGACCATTCGCATTTTTTTCTATGAATTATTGTAGTGCAGGGGTCCCGGGGAAGTGATTTTGTAAAAATCGATATTTCAGCACCAAGTACTAATTAAATTAAACCACATGACAACTTACTTTAAAATGTAGTCCATCAATGGTTACAGCAAAACTAAATTATTAATTCAGAAGAGTTGAACACTTAAAATCCTTGCCAGTATACATCACGATCAGATGAAGAAATTTCTAATGTTGCAGATTTTGATCATGCCTAGCTTCCAAGCACACACGGCAATACAGACAGCACTATGTCGATGTCTTCAAGTAACGAGGCAGAGGATGTTTGTTCAGCACAAACTTCTCAAGAGACTGACTATCAAAGCAAAGACAACTATTTTTATGCACGCAATAGATACAAATAGTCAAAGAAGCCCCGTATATCATCCATCAATCTCATAAGGATGTAAAAACTATGGAAAGATATGAATATATAAATAAATAAATATCTTAAAACTGTAGCTCAACAACTACAAACGCCTTTACTCTTGGAACGAATGCAGAATGCAAGGCTTCCTAGGGAAATTCGTTTGGCTATATCCCGCGCGAGTGCGCGAGTAACTGCTATTCCGCTTATTTAACCAAATCTGAGAGAAAAAAGATTAGAAAGAAACAAAAAAAAATACGTTTCAAATATGTCCTGCTAAAAAGAGAACCAAAACAGCGTACATGTGTTCATGCTGCCATTGTCCAATATGTCTCACTTCTTCGAAAAAAGTATGCCCAAATTGCGAGGATGAATTTAAGTCAAGACAAAAACATCCATATTTACCATATGCAGGTTTTTTTACTGTTTGATAAATAAAGTTAATTTTTTAACTTTATCATTTTATATTCATTTCATTATTTGTAACATGAGAAATATTTCGTTTTATTTTATTTTTCTAGAGAGTATATGTTTTTTCTTAAGATATGTTTTTTTTTCACGAATAATAGAGAATTTTTTTTAAAACTTAATGAATACTATATATTTCATATTTTTTCGTTTTTTTTAATAAATTGTCTTTATAATTATTTGATCTTGAATAATAAAGAGTATTTTGTTCTATTACTTATATAGTTTTTTTTTAAATATCACGACAAAATCAGTGGTCCCAGGGACCGTACATATGTATTAATGGGAAGGAAATTCACCTAGGCAGTCAAAGGTTAATAACCAGCGCCATCTTGAGAAACTTTTTGTAGTTTTTGTCCACAGTCACAATAATTTCCCTTTGCTAAAAAAGCTATACTGTATGTATATGCAAAGAGAATATAACCTTACGGATATATGGTGTATATGGTCAGTTAGGCCCGCGTGGAGTGCGGAGATGTCTTCTTTACGGAACCGGGTTGTTGGCGTTTCTCTGTCGTCTTTATGGAACCGAGTTCTTTTTTTTCGTAAATTCCGTCGGCAGCAGGGCCGATTGTCGGTTCGTTTCGTGAAAACCCGGTGTTGCCACACCGTTAAAAAAATCGGACGAAAAGAAAGATAAAAAAATTGGGTAAGTCCCACGAAAAAGTAAGCCACATCCTACTTGAATAGGACGGTGGATCTCTCTCGCGGATATGGGGCCGAGGCGGGCCAGTATCAGGGTGTTTCGGCTTTTTTGGATATTTTTAAAAAACTTTGGAAATATAGGCAGTTAAATACACAAATTTATCAAAAATAATATATTTTTCTTAATAAAATTTTTTTTAGATTTTTTTTGAAAAAATTCAATTTACAAATTTTCTGACGTCGTCTATGTTTTTAGGTCATTTATAAACGAGCGGATAAATGTAACACATACCCCCCACTCTGCCGCTACTAGTAATGTTGCCATTCCATAATAAATAGTTTTACTTAAAATTAAATTCTTCTTATACCTGTGGCAATGATATATGCAACTGTCAAATGTACAACAGCTGTCAAAGTAGAAAGAAAGTATTTTATGGTCCACTGTCATCTTCATAAAAGTACCGCGGATAGTACAATAAATTATTAGAAAACCATACGTACGATACATAAGAATTGTGAAGAATAAAATGATCCTTGATAAATTTACTATCAACAAAATCATATAATTTATAGTTATTGCTCAAAGAACATTTTTTATGGTTTATTAAATTTTATTGAATGTTTAGTTTTTTTGAAAGTTTCTCAACTTATGACTAATCCGATATAACAATTTCAGGTCAACTTGGAAGTTATTGTAATAATCAAAGAATGTAACGCACGGATTTGCAATCCTAATGCGTATCTCCTCGCACAGTACCCCATATGGTCCTTGTCACACCATATCTACTCCCACTACACACCACTAGCGCCGTGTCACCCCAAGGGACTAAAAACGGGGCTATTTAAGGAGCTGGACCACCTAAGAGAAGCCATAAATCAGTGCGCTTTCAATTAGGTACTTCCAATTGGTTGGAATACCTACTACGAAAGGTTGATTACTCGCATACCTAATACTTCATCCTTGGGTGAATATTGGAATTATACCTACTGATACTTCATCGTTGGGTGAATATTGGTAGTATACCTAACAACCAATACTTCCACTTGGGTGGGATATTGAATACGTACGGGTAGAATATAGAAAAAACCTTCTCGCCGGGAATACATCTGTTTGTGTTAATCATATATTATAACACTCCGATAACATTTGGGGGAACCCAATATTGACATTTTGTACCAAATTCATCTTGTTCATAGTATAATAAAGTATCTGTGATTTGACAAGTTGTGTATTTGAATTAACTGTTCCCAAATATATATACTGTGAAGGTCCAATTGTTGGCCCTTCTTTGCCGGCTGCTCAGGTTCGAGCTACGCTCTCACCGTCAGGGTATGTCTTCGTTGCAAGTTAAGGTAGTTGAATAATATATACATTAAGGTTTAGCAAAATATATTTCTCGGTCACTTGAATGGGTTGTCACGCCGTCAATACAATTTCAATACAATTTATACATAGATACAATTACATACATGACTACAACGAAAGGTCAATACAATTTATTTTTGTTAGTAATCAATAATTTGAGATATATCGTAAATAAGTTAATTAATATTTTATACCGCGTGTGTCATCTTGAACCTCTACAAAAAATAAACAAAAAGGGTGTGACGGTACCTGGAGCCTTGTAAGGGTTTGTCGGTGTCGCATCGAACCGACTCCTCGAGAAGCACTAAATACTTCTCCAAGAGATGGGACAGTTCACCACCGGAAATGAATTCAGTGACTATGTACAGCTTCCCTCCAGTCTGCCATTTCAGGAAACAGCTCACAATGAAGGATGGCGACCGCAGACCTCTTGTATATGCACCTCGTCCCTTACTTGCTTTAAACAATTCTCGGATACTATCTGAGCTCGAGCAGAATCCTCAGAGCAAGCAATTTCTTAGATTCAACATGATGTACTTTGTGTACTTTGCGAAATGCACCCTTGGAGATAGCATCCAAATGTTTCAATTGCTTGCTGTGCGTGTCACAGTCGATCTTAAACTCGGGCAAGAAGAAGCTTTCGATATTAGCTACAGGCCAAGCAGTTCGATTGGCTCGGAGGGGAGCCATCAAAGTAGAATCATTCCAGGATATTCTAAATCGTCCATTATTATAACGCTTTTACAAATTAATCACAGTCAATATTAATATCAATTACACGAAACTTTAAAAAGATGCTTTAAAGCAAAAATTAAAAAATATTTAAACTTTATTCTGATAAAAATTAACACCGATCAACATTAGCTGTCTATGGTTATTTTACTTTTCACTCTCAACACTTGATTATTAATCACTGGAGTTATCATTCTAACAAGTGTAGTGTGAACACGTATCTTTTTGATCCATAATAAATTTATATTTTGTGCTAGCTTACAGTTCTTTCAACCACTGTTTAATTGTGAAAGATAATTAAGTTACTAATACCTCCACATTTTGAATAAAAAGTTGTCAACGATCTGAAGTTACTTTATTTTCAATTAATCCGTTACTTTATTTTCAATTAATTATTCTATCGCACCACATTCGATATTATTTTTCTCCGATCAAAATACTTTCAAAGTCAAAACCGAAAAAAAAGCCGGCGGGAATCCAGACAGCAACTCGGCGTCACTTGCGCGCGCCGATAGATCGGAACGGCGGGAGAGTAGACGAAAATCGCCGCGCGCGCACCTCTAATTCTCATATCTGCCGATGGGGCGAAACTGTCGGTGCGCGCGCAGGTCGGAACGGCCTTCGATGGGAGAGAAGACGAAAATCGCCGCGCGCGCACCTCTAATTCTCATATCTGCCGATGGCGATACGGTCGTCTGAGGCGCGCGCAGCTCGAACGGCCTTGGACGGGAATATAGATAGAATTGTTGCGCACGCACCCGTACTTTTCATCTCTGCCGATGGGGCGACAGTGTCGGTGCGCGCGCACCGAAGGTCACCATCTGTACCGAATCCAATGCCGTGTGATTTGAGTGTCGTAAGGAGTATTTATACTCCTTACAATACAAATAAATACCAGAACGTTAAAAGTGACGCCGCAACGTGGACCCAAGTTAACTATCGCGAGTGTTTTAAGTAATGAACTTTCATCTATGTTGAACTATACCTGTGTTAAAATTGTGTTGAACTATAATCGTGTTAAAATTGTGTTGAACTAAACGTGTTAAAATTGTGTCGAACTATAACTGTGTTAAATTTAGAACTGTTTTAAAAACTATACCTGTGTTAAAATTGTGTTGGCTAGTATTGTGTTTGGTCTCAGTGTACCCATAAATATTTAATTTATAACATAATGGCCAAAAACGTTTCTTTCACGCCCGAACAGTGGGCGGAGTTCATTGATGCTTTGCAATCAACGAAGAAAGAAAGCTTCATTCATTGCACCGCTAGATATGATGGAAAACGGGATAGAACGAAGCTGGAAGGCTTCATTGCAGCGGTGATGGTGTTTAAGTCATCCCAAAACAGCGATGATGCCGAAGCCCTTGCAAGCCTTCCCTTACTTTTGGAAGATGAAGCACGAGGTTGGTGGATGGGAGTCCGTGCAGGCATTTCCACCTGGGAAGAGGCTATCGACCAGCTACATCATGCATTTGCTCCCAAGAAACCAGCATATCAGGTTTATGAAGAGTTGGCTTGCCTTAAACAAGAAGAGAACATGTCGCTAGATGTTTTTATCAGCAAAAAGCGTCTCCTCCTAGCGGAGTTGCCATCCAAAAGGCATGATGAAGCGACTGAACTTGATCTTGTATACGCTCAGCTCAACCCAAGAATTATAGAAAAAGTGCCTAGGAAAACGGTGAAAACGTTTGCAGACCTTTTGGAAAAAGGAAGGCAGGTAGAAGAGAACTCCCTACGTTATAAGGCTTCATCAGCTCATCGACCAAAGTGTCAACACTGCGGCATTAAAGGTCATACACTGGAGCAGTGTCAAAAGTTCCAGAAGACGAAGCAGTCAGCCCCGAAGACGGCAACCGAGATTTCGGGAAGGACGAAGGTGGCATGCTATGGATGCGGCCAGCCTGGAGTCATCAGGAGTCAATGTCCAAAATGTCGACCTAAGACCACAACGGCCACAACACCGGCTGCGGGCAGTGACTTCTTCGCAATGGATGGAAGATTCCGAACAGGACCTCGAGCGCGACCAGTACTGGACATTTTTGCCGAGGGCCACTCTGGGATTGCCTATGTGGATACAGGCGCCCGGATGAGTCTGGCCTCAGCTAAATTTTACGCTCACCTGAAGGCCAAGAACCACCATTTTACGGAGAAAGTAATGGAAAATGCCCTGGCCGACGGCAAGACAAAAGTTCAAAGGGTTCTTACCACCACAGTAGATGTTAAGTTGGAGGACCGAACGACGCCTACCACGTTTATCATCCTACCAGAAAGTAAAGATAATAGAACTTTACTAGGGGTAGACTTTATCGAGGATGCTGGTATCGAGCTGTCAATACCACAACGAACCTGGTCTTTTGCAGATACTCAGAGGTCGTATCGTTTTAAAACAGAAGACGAAAGGACCCAGGTAGGAGAAACCGTCACAGGCCTAAAGGAAGCCCATGAGTGTCTAGCGGCCATGACTCTGGAAGCGGGAATATTAAGCCCATTACCGACAACTCCGAGGCGGACCCCAGAATATATCACAATGCCAATACCACCATATGAGTACGAGTATTATGGTCCGCCTCCGCCGCTGAGCCCAATTGGTGTTACTCCTACAGCCAAGAGGTGGAAGGCAGCAGTGGACCTGAACTCGCTATTTGAGGAGACACGATTAACCGATGAAGAACTATCCGAGATACATAAGAAATCACTAAAGCTCTTCACATCACCAATAAAAGTGGAGTTGGGATATTTCAGCGCTACGTCCATCCTGCGAGATGATGAGGGCGAACATGTCACCCCAGCAGAGCGTTCTTCCTTCCAGGAAATCTTGAAGCAGAACCAAGATGTATTTAACAAAAACACTGAACCTGCTTTTGGCGTAGAACATTGAATAAATACAGGAGACCACCCACCAATATCCGCACCTCCGTATCGTCTCTCGACAAGCCGCCAGGAGGAGCTGAAACATGAAATAGCGTCGATGATCAAAGATGGCATAGTTGAACCTAGCGATTCACCCTGGGCAGCCCCAATTGTAATGGTGCCCAAGAAAGGAGACGGTATTCGCTTGTGTGTAGATTATCGTAAACTAAACGCTGTCACCAAGCCCGATGTATACCCACTGCCACGTATTGATGATCTTCTACATGACGCGAAGTCAATTACGTACATGTCCACCTTGGACCTACAAGCAGGTTATTGGCAGATTAGAATGCACCCCGCAGATGAAGAAAAAACCGCGTTCATCACACCGTTCGGGTTGTACCACTTCAAGCGCATGAGCTTCGGACTTCGTAATGCTCCAGCGACTTTTCAAAGGACAATTGATCGCTTCAAGGTCAAACTGGGCGGGATTAATATCCTCGCCTACCTAGATGACATCATCCTTCTATCCAAAACATTCGATGATCATTGTGAAGAAATGAATCGAGTGCTACAAGCATTACGTGATGCCAGGTTATGTGTAAACCGAGAAAAGTGCAAGTTCCTGTGCCAACAGATCCCATACCTGGGTCACATCATCACTCCGGAAGGCCTGAGCACTTGCCCAGATAAAGTGAAAGCCATCACTCAGATGCCGAGTCCAAAGAACGTGAAGCAAGTACAGAGCTTCCTGCAAACCTGCTCGTGGTATAGACGCTTCGTACCACAATTTTCACAAGTCGCTAAACCCTTGAGTGATCTCACCAGGAAAAAGGCTCTTTGGGAGTGGACGTCTATGCATCAAGATGCTTTTGAACGTCTAAAATCTCTGCTTACGAGTGCTCCAATTCTGAAGCAAGCAGATGAGCGACTCCCCTTCACATTAAAGACTGACGCTAGCTCCTACGCTATCGGTGCAGTTTTGGTCCAGGGGGAGGGAGATGGAGAACACACAGTCGAGTATGCCAGCCGACTACTCACTACCGCTGAACAGAACTACTCAACGACAGAACGAGAGGCCCTTGCCGTGATATGGGCCCTGGCTAAGTTCCGGGGATATGTAGAAAGTAGCACGGTAACAGTTGTTACCGATCACCAAGCACTCAGGTGGCTACTCAGTTTAAAGTCGCCATCTGGCCGGTTAGCGAGGTGGGCGCTTCAGTTACAACCATATTCACTAGAGATAAAGTATGCCCCAGGACGCACTAACGTAATTGCTGACATGCTATCTAGACCTGTAACCAACGAGCCAGTTCCTAGTTGCAGTATCTGCCCTCGGTAGACTTTCCTACCCGAGGTGCCGGAGAGCTACGAGCAGAATAACATAAAGACGAATCCCTGAAGAAAATTATTCAAAGTTTTGAAGGAGCTTCCCATAATGAAGATAGCGCATATTGGTCTAATAAAGGTTACTTAATGCAAGATGGAGTTCTTTATAGATACAATCCAGACATAGAGGAAGAAGGGGCACAGTTAGTCGTCCCAGAGCACGAGCGACCTTTAATATTAGTAATCTACCACGACGACCCCACAGCGGGCCATTATGGAGCAGATAGAACATATAGACGAATCGCTAGTCGTTATTTCTGGCTCGGCATGAGAGCCTATATCACCAATTATGTGAAGGAGTGTGTTGAGTGCCAAAAATATAAACCCAGCAATATGAAACCTGCCGGACTGATGCTTACCACTCCAATGCGCCAAAGGTTTGAGGTTGTATTCTTTGACCTTTTTGGACCATTGCCATCATCTTCAACTAACAAAAATTGGATCTTCGCTGTCGAGGACATAGCCAGTCGTTGGATAGAACTCTTCGCCTTAGAGACAGCCACCGCAGAAAATTGTGCCCGGATCCTCATTGATGAGATTTGTTTGCGATACGGTACTCCACGAAGATTCACCAGTGATAACGGTACCCAGTTCGTGAGTGCAGTAATGTAACAGGTTACCTATTGTTTAGGAATCACGCATTCCTTTACTCCATTCTACCATCCAGAAGCTAATCCTGTAGAGAGAAAAAACCGAGGCCTGAAGACCCAATTAGCGATTTGTGTAGGAGAAGATCATAAAAGCTGGCCAGATAAGTTGCCTGCTATTCGTTTCGCCATGAACACAGGCTACTGCCAGAATACAGGGTATTCATCAGCCTACCTTACATTTGGTCGAGAATTACGTACTCCAAACGATGTCCATACCGATCTAAGATGCACGCTACTCAAGGAAAACTTTATGCCGGAAATAACTCCATATCTGTTAAAGGTAGCCGATACACTACAACAAGCTAAGGAAAATATGGATAGACGACAAGATGTCCAAAAGCAAATTCAAGATAAGTCCAGAAACCCGGCAGTTCAGTTTATGCCTGGAGACCATGTCTTAGTTACCACTCACATAATGAGTAACAGTGGTAAAGGTAGGAGCGGTAAACTTGCTCCCAGAAGGGATGGGCCATATGTCATATTGAAGAAGCACGGCCCTACCAGTTACGAGGTAGCTGCCATCGACGCACCCACCATATCATTGGGAACATATCATACAACCCTACTTCGACCATTTACTGGACATGTTGAGGCTCTCCCGATGCCTTTAGTACCTCTAAGGAAGCGAGGCCGACCCCGAGGTAGGAAGTCCCAGTGCTAGATCTTCAGCGAGGGCGTTCTTCGATCTAGAGGGGGAGATTGTAACGCACGGATTTGCAATCCAAATGCGTACCTCCTCGCACAGTACCCCATATGGTCCTTGTCACACCATATCTACTCCCACTACACACCACTAGCGCCGTGTCACCCCAAGGGACTAAAAACGGGGCTATTTAAGGAGCTGGACCACCTAAGAGAAGCCACAAATCAGTGCGCTTTCAATTAGGTACTTCCAATTGGTTGGAATACCTACTACGAAAGGTTGATTACTCGCATACCTAATACTTCATCCTTGGGTGAATATTGGAATTATACCTACTGATACTTCATCGTTGGGTGAATATTGGTAGTATACCTAACAACCAATACTTCCACTTGGGTGGGATATTGAATACGTACGGGTAGAATATAGAAAAAACCTTCTCGCCGGGAATACATCTGTTTGTGTTAATCATATATTATAACACTCCGACAACATTTGGGGGAACCCAATATTGACATTTTGTACCAAATTCATCTTGTTCATAGTATAATAAAGTATCTGTGATTTGACAAGTTGTGTATTTGAATTAACTGTTCCCAAATATATATACAAATAAATACCAGAACGTTAAAAGAAGAATATATTCGTTCCTTCGGCCCATCTGTCCCTGGTCCCTCCATCCCTCCGCCCTTTGGGTCCCTCTGCCCTTTCGGTCGCTTCGTCCCTTCCATTTATGTTCGTAGTCCTATGTCGATTATCTTCCGTAAATTCCTTTGTGAGATATTATATAAATAAAAATTATAATTTAAGTATATTGTTTCACAGTACTTATTTATATAATACGTAATTTTCAGTAACATGTTCTAAAATTTTAATTTAAACATTGGTATTACCTAAGGTTGGTATTATCACTAGGTAGATACTATTGTCAAAGAGTATATAATACCTACGGATAATTATTGTTTACGTACACCTACCATTTAATTATATTGATTCAAGGGATCTTTGGCACAGGCTTCACGTATTAATATATAGATACTTATTGGTTTCCTATAATTATATCAGTAACTCACAATAAAGTGAAAACTCCCGAACTGTTGGGAAAACTGTTGGGAAGATATCTCCATCGGGAGAATGAATCATCCATTCACCTGGACGGGGAATGTCGTAACCTAATAATGCCGTACTAGGAGATACGCCTGTTGACTCATTACGACGACCACGTAACGCATATAAAATAGTCGGTAAATGTTCATCCCAACGATTATGAGGTTGACCTTGTAAATAAATACGCAGCGCTTTCTTAATTTCTTGGTTTCTACGTTCTGTAATATTTGCTCGTGGATGGTACACTGCCGTTGTCCAGTGCAAACATTGCCATCTATCTAGTGCGCTGGTCCACAAACGATTCTTAAAATTAGTGACATTATCCGACAAGATCGCTTTTGGATATCCGTAACGAGAGAATACGTCATCTTCTAATATTTTAATTATAATCGGAGCTCTACTCGATCGTACCGCAAACGCTTCCACCCATCGTGTATATAAATCCGTAACTACTACAATAAAACGCTTGCCGTGTGTAGATATGGGATAGGGTCCCATCAAATCGACTGCGCATACGTCAAATGGTTTATGTACATGAGTATTACCTAATGGGGCCGCAGGACGAGTCGGTACGGCTCTCGATAGAGCACACGTCATACATGCTCTCACATATTGCTCAACGTCAGCACGCATGTTCGGCCAAAAGAAATGGCGTGCCGCAGCCCGAGTCGTTTCTTTAGCTCCGGGATGACCTGCCACACGATTATCATGATACGTAGATATAACCTTCAAAACCATCGATCGGGGTACAAATAAACGCATATCATCATCCGCAAATTTTCTCCAAAGATAATCACCTAATAACGCATAATCACGTAAATATTGTTGTTCGTGACGTGCCGTCGATGTATTTGGTCGAGATAATAATATACGCATCCTATTTATACGTCGTTGTACGTCGGTATCTCTTTTCTGTCGTAACCGTATTTCTTCCGCAAGACTTAGATCTAATACCTCAACATCGTCGGATGACTCAACCGCGTCCGGCTGGTCCTCCGTCACCTCCGTTTCATCTTCCGTTTGATGTACTTGTGCCGTTATCTCATTCGTTTCCGTTGATGGGTACATCATGCGACTTAAATCTTTTGTGTCTGCCTCCGTTACTATTGGGGACGATTCGGGATTTCGGGATAACGCATCAGGGAGTTCATTTTTACGACCGGGACAGTGTTCAACTGTAAAATCAAATTCCTGTAAGAGGAGTGCCCATCTGATGAGCTTTGCCCTATCATTTTTCGCCGTATTAAACCACGTTAATGCTTTATTATCCGTACGTAGCTTAAACGATCGTCCTTCTAAATACGGACGATATCTTTTAATGGCCCACACGGCCGCAAACGCTTCCTACTCTTTTGAATGCCATTTTTGTTCGGCCGGTGAAAAACGCATACTCGCATATGATATAACATCCCGTTCTCCGTCAGAGCGTGGATGGTATAATACGGCAGCAATACCTTACTTACTCGCGTCTGTTTGTAAAATAAATTCGCGATTAAAATCGGGTCGTGACAATTTTAACGGTTGTGACATAGCCAACTTAATATTACGCATAGCGGTATCGGCTTGGCTATTCCACCGATACGGCCGATTAACTTTTAATAAATCGGTTAACGGAGCAGCAATCTCAGAGAATCGCGGTACGTACTCTCGTAACCAATTACACAGTCCTAAGAAGCCACGCAGTTCTTTACGAGTTCGCGGAGCTGGTGCAGAGAAAATCTCCTTGCAATGAGACATTTGAGGATAATTTCCTTCCGCAGTAACAACATGTCCTAAATACTCTATTTCTGACGTGGCTAATTTACATTTATCAGGCGAGCATTTCAACCCGAACTGATCTAACCTTTCAAAAACCAGTCTTAAGTGATGAAGATGACTCTCCCAGTCAGAAGAATAGATTACAATATCGTCTATATATACAATGCAAAATTCTCTTAACCGGCAAGAACCTGCTGACACATCGCTTTCTGAAAGCAGCTCGGGGCTCCCTTAAGTCCGAAGGGCATAACCTTAAATTGATATAACGCACCGTCAGGAGTAGAAAATGCCGTATAAGGTTTAGAAGCAGGATCGAGAGACACTTGCCAATACCCCTTTGTTAAATCTAACGTGGAAAATATCTTTGTGTTTCCGAGATCCTTTGATGTTTCGTGGATGACCGGTAAAGTGGAGACCTCGCCCTCGGTGACGTCATTTAACCGACGGAAGTCTACACAGACACGATAGTCATTATCTCCCTTTTTCGGAGCCATCACGATAGGAAAACAATACGGAGATCTACTCGCTTCGATTACGTCATCAGTTAACATTTCTTCGATTTGTTTATGTAAATTATGTTTCTTAGCGTTTGATAAACGGTACGGTGGGATACGAATGGGTGTCTCATCTTTCAGCCGGATAACGTGCGGCTGCAAGCGAGCAGGGCCTGCATATGGGGTAAATAAAGCATTAAATTCTCGCAATATTTTATGTAATTCATTTTTTTTCGCATTAGATAAGTCGTTCGTAATATTTGGTAACTGTACGTTAGTTAAATTTGGTTGAAGCTTCGTCGAATGAAAATATGCCGTAATTCTTTCCTTCTTGCCGAAATACAACGCTCCACGAATAAAATCAATCACGCCGTGTTCTGCTATTAACCAATCTATACCTAATATTACGTCATCTTGTAGGCCGTCGACTACTAAAAATTCATTTTTCATCCTAACGTATGCTATTGAGCAGTCTATTTCCGCTTTCGCTACTACCGTCATTTTGGCCGAAGCATGTGCAAGATTTAAACTCTTTACATCACAAAATTTTCTTCTATACTCGTGTACTAAATCTGCACGAATTAAACTGTGAGAGGCGGCAGAGTCTACTAACGCTACATAGAGACGATCATCGATCATCACGCTTATCCGTGGGAGGCTAACTTTACCAATCGCACATACACCGTCTACTTTATGTTCTAGTTCGCAAATTCCGTCACTGTACTCCTCTTCGTACCTACTCATCACTTTCGCCATCTCATTACTACCCAGCGCAACTACTGCAGTACCTAACTTGTGATCCGGCGCGACAACCGGTTTCCTCTCTTCGAACTCCTCTGACGCAACTACCAGCTTCTCATCATCCGACGTACCTGACGCAACTATCAACTCCCTATCGTTCAACATATCTACCAACTCTACCTCCGACGCGAATTTCGAACTATCTCGTATGTAACCTGCCTTCTCATTATTAGCCTCCACGGTTTCAATACTATCCTCATTATCTTCTCTATGCACATCAGCCTCTACCACCATCTCAGTAAAACCTACAGAGTTTTGATCGCCTATTTCTACCATTACTTCATCAACAGATTCAATCTTTTCATTATTAGCCTCCACGGTCTCAATGCTATTCTTCGTCATAATCCTCTCTATGCACATCAGCCTCTACCACCATCACAGTAAAATCTACAGAATTTTGATCGTCCTTTTCTACCACTACTTCATCAACAGACTCAATCATATTAATAGCATCCCGTGAGATAGATAAATTTTCTATAACATTCTCATTATCAGTACAGGGCGCCAGTTCCACGTTTGTTAACCTGGTGGAACGCAGGTTTAATTTCTTCGGGAGCCCGCGACAGGTCGAGGTCCGTAATTTGTGTTCCTGTCGGGGCGGCGAGCGTTTCCCGATGTCGATGCGATAAACTCGTTTCTTTCCACGCAATCTTTATTAAAATGACGACCAGGGCAAAATTGACATTTTGGTAATTGTATTCTGTTTACCGGGCTATTATTGTTCGGGCGCGAATTTGCATTACGACTGTTGTTTGGACGCATATTATAATTATCCTGCCTGTTGGGGCATTATAGTTAACACTGCTTTCGCGAGAATTATCACGTTGGGTATTTCTATTTTCATGACTACGTTCGGCAACTGGTTGAAATAACGTTTGTCGGGGGAAATCAATCATCATAACTTTTTCTTTAAGCGACGTGAACGTAAAATTTCCGAAAATCACTCCAACGTCTAAAATACTGCGATACGTTTCTCTCATCAGATATATTAAGTCAGCACATGTAGCATCCGACGGAGCCGTTCCAAAGAGCCGCATATGAACCGCTTCCTTCCGCTTAAGGAATGCGATTCCACCCTCATCCGCACGCTGACGGTCACCATAATAATTAGCCATAAGCGAAGACCGAGCAACGTCTATTCCGTATCTACCAATTAAAAAACCTCTGAATTCATCCCACGTCCATTTACCCTGCGCATGAGGAGACCACCAACGCTTGGCTTCTCCTCGCAACCTCTGAGATGCACGACCAACCATTGACGCAGGAGAACAAAACATGTGGCCGAAGAACGTTTCGCATGCCGTGATAAATAACACAGGGTCTTCTTCTGGAAGACCGCTGAACGTATCTTCCAGTTCGCGACGTTGTTAATATGGTAATAAATGTTCAATTCCCGGGCTATCGTTTCTTGGGGGTTCTGGAAAATCACGGATAACATTATCATTTGTTCTTGCCCTAGTGTTGAAGAAAAAGGGACATTTTCTTGTACTATATTGTCTGTTCTATGGAACTGTCATATACATTAAAAGAAAAATAGTTTGTGTTTTGATTCTAGTTGTCAACTAGTATTTAACTTGACTTGGTTTGTACTAATACAAAAAAAAAGGTGGTTGCTGTTAAAAAATATACAGAATAAAGAAACCATCGTGTGTGTGGTAATCTTTCGTCTTTTACTTTCATAAAAAACCACTTATTTGCACTTGAATATCCCAACAGGTTATGGGTCCAAGTGTGTGAACTTAAAAAGAGTGCTAATAAGATCGTGGTTTATAATTTGTGTTTTATAATTTGTGATAGTGACAGAAGCACGTGTTCTTTATACGCGGCTATGGAGACCACATCGCAAATCAAATTCGTCGGTAACAACTACAGGCAGTGGAAGTTTCAAATTTCCTGTGCATTAAAGGCCAAGGGTGCATATGATGTTCTGAGTACAAATAAACCGCCAAAGGAAGAAAAGACAGAGAGAGAAGTATGGGAAAAGCGTGATGCTCTAGCAATGTATATAATGTCTTCAGCAATGGACTATAACATCATACATGTTATAGAGTCATGCAACAGTGCGAAAGAAATCTTGGAAAAATTGGATGCAATATATGACAGAAAGGGTGAATTAGGAAAAATATTGTTGTATGAAAAATTCTCTACGTGCAAATTAGATACTAATGAAAAATGTTGCTTCATATATTTCAAGAATTGAAAACATTGCAAAACAACTACGAGACGCCGGAGAAAATGTTAGTGACCTATTTATAATTACAAAAATTGTTGGTGGACTACCAGAAAAATACAAATCATTTCGACAAGCATGGTTATCGATGGAAGAGGCTAAACAAACAATATACAATCTTACGGCCAGACTAGTCGATGAAGAGATGTCAAATAAAGAAGAAATGACTGCATTGTCAACTTCAAAGAAGTGGGATCAATCCAAAAAGAAATTCAAGAAGATCAACATAAAGTGTTTTAATTTTAATAAGAAAGGGCACTTTGCGAAAAATTGTTGGGCTGATAAAAAGGACAAAGAAAAGAGAAATTCAGCATTTAATGTGAGTGATGACTGCTGTGATACAAGTGACTGGCTACTCGATAGTGGAGCGTCAGCACATATGACAAGTAATCGGAGCTACTTTACAAATATGAAAGAAATAGAACCACTTTCTGTTATACTTGGTGACAACAGTGAACTACAAGTGATAGGAATCGGAAATATAAATATTAAAAACTATGTCGATGGACATTGGTACGATTCCATGATGAAGGATGTATGGTACGTTCCAAACTTGAAAAGGAACTTGTTTTCTGAAGGTGTTGTAACAAAATTAGGAATGAAGGTTACAAAAGAAGGAAACACAGCAAAAATATTCAATAAAGGTAGTTTAGTTTTGATTGCTCAAAGATCTTCTAACAACTTATATAAAATGTTAATAAAAACAGTTACAAATAACAAAGAACTGAACTCTGTAGACATTCAAAGATGGCATGAGAGACTGGGACACATCAATTTCAAAACAGTGAATGAAATGATTAAATTTGGTGTTATTAAAGCCACAAGGTGTAATATCGAACAATTTTGTGAAGCGTGTTGTTATGGGAAGCAAGCACGTAAGTCATTTAAAACGACAGAAACTCCGAACATCAGTAATGGTGAAGTAATTTTCAGCGACCTGTGTGGACCGTTCAATGTAGAATCAGTTAGTGGAGCTAAATACTTTATAACTTTTACAGATGGGAAGAGTAATTATAAAGTTGTTAAATTCCTCAAGTATAAAGATGAAGCTTTAAGCGCTTTTCAAGCATATGTTGCCTTTGTGGAGACTAATTTCAATATACGTGTCAAGAGACTACACACTGATAATGGCACTGAGTACTGTAACCGAAACTTCAAACACTTTATAGATACGAAAGGCATTGTTCATGAGAGAACGGCGCCATATACTCCTGAACAAAATGGGAAGAGCGAGCGCGCCAATCGAACCATAATGGAGAAAGTGCGCTCCATGCTTCATGCTAGAGACTTGCCAAAATACCTGTGGGCAGAGGCAGTGAACACCTCCGTGTACATCCTCAATAGGACAACTGACAAAGATGGTACGTCTCCATATGAAAAGTTGACAGGAAGAGCATCAATTGTAACACACTAAAGAACATTCGGTTCAACTGCATATGTACATATACCAAAAGAAAAACGTACAAAACTAGATCCAAAGAGTCGTAAATTGACACTCGTTGGGTATGAAGGAATTTCAGAGAATTACAGATTATTCGACATAAAAACAAGAAATATAACAATATCTCATGATGTAATCTTCAATGAAGATGAACCGTGTCAAATCCAGGAGTCAGAACATATTGACAGCCTGACTCCATTATTATATGATCAACAACAAGATGATTACTCATTAGAAGTCCAGGATACCAACTCTGATATCACATCTAAACAACCAGAAGACACATTGCTAACAGATGATTCTGTAAAGGATCCTAGTGAAGATGATATTGAAATTCGTGCCGAAAGAAGTACTAATTTGAGACCTAGACATAACTTATAAAAACCAAAAAGGTATGAAATAAATCTAGTTGAAAGTATTCACATTCCAGAAACATACCAAGAAGCCATAAACAATGAAAACTCTTCAGAATGGAAGAAAGCTATAGACGAAGAACTTGATGCTTATGAAAAAAATGGAACTTGGAAATTATTGCCTCGACTGGTGGGTAAAAGAGTCATCGATTCGAAGTGGATTTTCAAAGTGAAAGAAGAGACACATGGAATAAGGTAAAAAGCAAGACTTTGTGCCAAAGGTTGCTCACAAAAAGAGACTGATTACACTGAGACATTCTCACCTACTGTAAAGTATGATTCAATTATGTTAATGTTTTCAATAGCTGCAGAAAAGAATTATAAGATGATACAATTTGATGTCAAAACAGCATTTCTTTATGGAGAACTAAAAGAAGAAGTGTATATGAACTGTCCAGAAGGAACACATGCTGACCCAGGTTTAGTTTGTAAATTGGTCAAGTCATTGTATGGTCCGAAGCAAGCTCCAAGATGTTGGAATCTTAAATTTAAAGAAATATTACAAAAATTTGGTTTTAAACAACTTGATTCTGATCAATGTGTGTTTAGGACAAACAATGACTTTTCCAAGACTGTATTTTTGTTGCTATATGTTGATGATGTTTTGTTGATGTCTGAAAGTACTGATGTGATGTTATCTATTGTAAAAGATCTGTCGAGCAATTTTAATATTATTGTTAACATGAAACATACTTGTTATATTGGTATGTTTATTGAGAACCTCGACAATGGTATTTTCATACATCAGTGTAAATATATAGATAAAATTGTTGAAACTTTTGGACTAAGTAATGCTAAGTCTGCTGTTATACCAGCAGACCCAAACAAGTATCGAGGTCTGGTTAAGGGGGAGCAGAGCGATGAAAGTGTTCCTTATAGGGAAGCTGTAGGCTCACTTCTCTATATTGCGACAGTGAGTCGACCAGATATAATGTATGCAGTTAGTGTATTGAGTAGATTTTTAAATTGTAACAGTTAAATACATTGGACTGCAGTAAAGAAAGTCATAAACTATTTGAATACTACAAGAGAATATGGTCTCTTTTATAAACAAAATATGTCTAACAACATAAGTGTATATTCAGACTCAGATTACGGGGGTTGCATGGACACAAGAAGAAGTACAACGGGCTATATAGTTATGAAAAACGGGGCTGCTATATCTTGGTCTAGTAAAAGACAACCAAGTGTAGCATTATCTACTATGGAAGCCGAATTCATGGCAGCATGTGAAGCAACAAAACAGATTTTGTGGACAAAACAATTTTTAATTGATATTTATCATATTACAGAAATATGTCCAATTACTTTGAATATTGATAATCAAAGTTGCATAAGTTACATTAAGAATGGTAATATAAATAAACGTTCCAAACACATTGATATTAAATATAACTTTATTAAAGAAAAATATGATACAAATATTATTGCATTGGAATATGTTCCTACAGATATGCAGCTGAGTGATTTGTGTACTAAAGCACTTCATAAAACTAGATTTGAATTTTTAAGGCAATTGATTGGAATTATTAAGATGTAGATATAATATTTTAAAAGTATACTGCTTATGTAGTAAGTTTCATTGTTGGATTGATAAGATTATAAGTAATCTACTTTTAAGTTTATGTTATAAAAGAAATGTCCTTTTTGGGGGAGTGTTGAAGAAAAAGGGACATTTTCTTGTACTATATTGTCTGTTCTATGGAACTGTCATATACATTAAAAGAAAAATAGTTTGTGTTTTGATTCTAGTTGTCAACTAGTATTTAACTTGACTTGGTTTGTACTAATACAAAAAAAAAGGTGGTTGCTGTTAAAAAAATATACAGAATAAAGAAACCATCGTGTGTGTGGTAATCTTTCGTCTTTTACTTTCATAAAAAACCACTTATTTGCACTTGAATATCCCAACACCTAGTAACCCGTCTACTATCTCCTCCGCCGCCATCGTTTTCGCGCTCTACTACTCCGAAAATAAGATATTTGAATAAACGAAAAATAAGTTGAAATAACATTATTTTGTTAATACGAGAAAAAACAAACGAAAAGTAAACGCTCAAAACCTCAGGGTGGTTCGATAAAAACTACTGTTTTTAAAAATGGCTACACGTTGGATAGCGCCAAATTGTTATCGCATATAACAAAGAAGAGCGTCGATAAAAGTGTTTAAATGCCGGCAAGTCACTACAATAATTAAATATGGTGGAGACGAAAGAACGTGTTGAGAGTATAAAATAAAACAATGCTTAAATTGATAGAAATACACGCGTAATAGTAATTATCGGTTAATAAAAATTGCTGTAAACTTAAGAAGAAAATTAATTAGAAAAACCAGTGATGACGGCCGCTGAAAAGAATTATTACATACAGGAAATACACGTGGAACAGAGAATAACAGTGCTGAAAAGAATAATCAGATACACTAAATACACGTGGAACAGAAAAAAAAATGCTGAAAAGGATAATCAAATACATGAAATGCACGTGTAATATTGATGACAATCCTGCTATAATAAATTACGAAACGAAACGTTCAGAGCAAAGAAATCAAATAATAATAAATCAGAAAGATCTTACCAACCGCTGCTCTCGTTACGGGGCTGTAGATGACACACTTACACTACATAACATCACTTTTTATTAATTGAAAATAACTTAAAACTATCTTAAATTCACCCCTCGTTGGTTATGTATGGACCTGAAACACACTTATTCACTATTATATGATTATCAGGGTGGTTCGATAAAAACTACTGTTTTTAAAAATGGCTACACGTTGGATAGCGCCAAATTGTTATCGCATATAACAAAGAAGAGCGTCGATAAAAGTGTTTAAATGCCGGCAAGTCACTACAATAATTAAATATGGTGGAGACGAAAGAACGTGTTGAGAGTATAAAATAAAACAATGCTTAAATTGATAGAAATACACGCGTAATAGTAATTATCGGTTAATAAAAATTGCTGTAAACTTAAGAAGAAAATTAATTAGAAAAACCAGTGATGACGGCCGCTGAAAAGAATTATTACATACAGGAAATACACGTGGAACAGAGAATAACAGTGCTGAAAAGAATAATCAGATACACTAAATACACGTGGAACAGAAAAAAAAATGCTGAAAAGGATAATCAAATACATGAAATGCACGTGTAATATTGATGACAATCCTGCTATAATAAATTACGAAACGAAACGTTCAGAGCAAAGAAATCAAATAATAATAAATCAGAAAGATCTTACCAACCGCTGCTCTCGTTACGGGGCTGTAGATGACACACTTACACTACATAACATCACTTTTTATTAATTGAAAATAACTTAAAACTATCTTAAATTCACCCCTCGTTGGTTATGTATGGACCTGAAACACACTTATTCACTATTATATGATTATTTAAGTTATGTTTATTCTTAAAAGTTTTTTTTTATAGTAACTTAAATTATCTTAAATTCACCCCTCGTTGGTTATGTATGGACCTGAAACACACTTAGTCACTACCATGCAAATCTGAAATTTAATGCTGAGCATCAAGCATAGATAAGATTTTTTTTTCAACGTTCGCGGTCTACGTTCGTTTTAAAAAAAATATAAGTTATCTTTCGTACGCATGAGTTAAAATTCGTCTATTCCGGCAGAGCGTCCAACTAGATACTGATTCAAACCAGCTATCGCGTTCACCGCTGGAGACAGGGAGGGAGGAGCTACACCACCGCGCGGCGGGGCGCGTTCTACCATCTACCAATAGGAAGCCTCCATTTCACCTACCAGAAAGTATAAAGTTCCAGGAATATGCATTGAATATAAAATTATTAGAAATGACATATTTACAAAATATATGTAAGCATTGTTTAAACACATTAAGGGCCCAAAGACCCGTTATTATGATAAAACCATTATAAGAGAAAGTTTTCCAAGAATTAAGGTATTTTGTTGAAACAAAATAATAGATGTCTGGCTTCTATGCTACCATAACCCATGGTAATATCTTCATCATAATACCTATGTAAATATCAAACTTGAAGAAAAAATAAATAATATTGGCATCTTATTACATTTACTTAATTTTTTAAATCATTTTTTTCATCGAGATCTACGATAGACGAGTGTCTCGGGACAGTAAAACCAATGGCTACCATAGAAAAAATACATTTCATTAAAATCCATAGATGTCATAGCTAGATCCCTAGAAAGTGCACATACTTCAAAAGTTCTGACAGCCAGTGAATGATAATACTAAAACATCGTTGATGTATGTATAAATGTAGGTATTTCTATAATACGAGTTGTTTTTTGTTTATTTTTTTTAATAAAAAAACTATTGTGTACATCAAACTTTTGTAAATAAATATAAATGAAGTGTTTAAATATATTTTGAAAAGAATATTAGCCGTTTTACATAATCATTTATATTAAAATTATGTTGATCATGTAGGTTAATTACAATTTCAGTGATTTTATATCAAAAACTGTTTATTTTATTGAAATCAGACTTTCATCAATATTTTCTTCATTAACTTGATAATAGTATAGGCTATATAATATTATGAAAAATATCTTGAGGCAGCGCAAAAATAAGATCAGGTACGACGAACAGACCTTTCCTTGGGCAGCCCATTCCTTTCAATGGCATTTATATATGGAGGCCGCAACCTCCTCTTGACGCAAACATTTTCGTTTATCTATAAATTTAAATTGCTATAATATCATCTTAATACCTTGATGATATAATATAATTATAGTTAGACGGAAGTACCCAACAACAGAGGCACGAAGAAGAATTATTATAGTAACATTGTAACTGGAAAACTTACAAGTAGTTTAATTAATTTATATTGAATTTTCAGTAGCGACTACTTTAAAATAATAAAGTTTTTGTCATAGAAAAATATAATATAGTGATTAAAATCTCTTTTCTATGATAGTGATCAATCAAATATAGCAAGAGATCAGAAATATGGATAAAGGGTGGAATATCCCAAATTGAAACATCAATTTACTGAATAACTTATTTTGAAAACTATCAGTTAGATATTTTACAATAAATTTATGTACACAATAAATGTACAATGGGAGGTTTATTGCTTGTTGGCGATATCTTCCATCCAACCATATTCATTTGTTGAAGTAATTAATGTGTATGGTATGTAACCTGCTGCTTAAATGGATAAAAATGTTGTGAAGTAAGAAGTATTGTGCACTGCACTGGGATACTGAGTCTTTTGGTATCTGAATAAACAGACAATCCGTGTTCTGAGAAGAAGTAAAATTGATTTTGAAGATAGATTGTTTATACATATTTACATTAAATTTACTTTGTTTAGTGTTTACACTTTTTATTTTGTGACAATTGTGGATGCACAGATACTGCCATATAAAATATACTTATAGCAAATTATTCTTTTTTTAAGAAAAAAATAAATAATTTGTTTCTAATGAAGAATATATTCACTTATGTTACTCAATCACACTTACATTACTGACTAATTTCTAATAGTTTTATTTCTAAATGTCTCATGGCATTAAAATCTTTATGTGATTAATATAATATAAAGATCACTAACCTACATTTTTAAACCATTACCAACCTAGCTTGTGGTGAGCTCTTACAAAAATGGGGCTATATAAATTATCCAATTATTTATATAATTCAAAATATGTACAAAATGTTTAACTAACTACCCAAAAATATATTTGCAAAATTTACATGAGGTAACGAAATGGACGAAAAATGTTTTATAATCAGCTCTAGGCTTATGTACTTTACACCTATGATATAAATTTGAAGTCGATCAGACTTATAGTTTGGGTTCTAGAGAGGACACAAAAAGGATACGCCGTACATATAAAAACATCTTGACGAAACTCAAACTGTATACTCTCTGTAGTTTCTGGCAAATCGCCGTGGAGGGGTCTGTATATGTACCTAACAACCGAAACGACACAAATTTGCGGTATGCGCACCCTCTATTTTGGTTCTACTAGTTTGCCGGTGATTATACATGACACCCATTGAGAAATTGGTGTAAAAAATATGCTTAAAAATTGTGAAATCATGACTCTCTACTATTCTATAGTCATCATTTGTCCTTTTCCTCATGACTGAGGATAGCGGCTGCAGTCCGTCGCCACACGTATGGCCCGCCTCCATGCCAATCTGTTTTGTGCTGAACGCAGAGCACCAGTCACCGAAGACCCCATTGTGGACTTAACCAAATCGCTCCATCTGGTCGGTGAGCGACCACGAGATCTCCGTCCCTCCACGCTGCCCATCAAAACAAGCTTCTCGAGGCAGTCAGGTTCCCTTCTGGCAATGTGTTCAAATAATTGAAGGATACGTCTGTAGAAATACATAAAAAATAAATACATCTTGATACGTCGATAGACGATCCTCGATCTTCAGCTCGTCTAGAATTGACACATTCGTTCTTCTGGCTGTAGTATAGTGATTCTATAGCAGTGGAGAGTAAAAAACATTTCAATGAAAATGTAATTCTGTGGTGTATTAGCCAATGAATAAACAAAAGTTGAATCTCACTTTGTTTATTACAATAAATAAGACAATTACAATAATTAATATATAAGTACTATTTCAATAATTAGCATGAATAATATATTTTATCAAGTAGGTAAACAATCGACACAGTGTACCATATCGTTTGTGATAAAGCAATACCTCGTAACCCACTCACCAAAGATTTTACAGGAGAGACAAAAAACTTACATTTATACATTTTTGTGTTGTATTTTGTATAATTATGTTTTTTATATATTTGAAATAAATCTTTTAATGTGAAAAGAAGAAAGCATGGATGGCATTAATAGCCGCGAAAGGATCGAATAATGAAGAAAGAGCAAAAGAAAATTATAAAGTATATAAAAAGGTAGTCAAAGACACAGTAAAAAAGGAAAAAGATGGTATAAAAGAGAAAGAAAGCCTGAAAATAGCCAACGACTTTCCTGGAAACATGAAAATGTTCTGGAAAGGCGTAGCGAAAAGAAAAAATGGAACTGTGAAAGCTTCGAAAGGAATAAATGATAAAGATGGAAAAATAATTATGGACGAAGACGGCGTGAAAGAACGATGGAAAGAATATTTCAAGGAACTGTATGATAGCGGAGTAAGTGGGGACGTGAGTCAGAGAACATGGCAAGTAAGCGAAAGTGATAAGGATGAAATAACGCGAGAAGAAGTATTTGAAGCAGTAAAGTAAAACACGCGAAAGCGGGGAAAGCTGCCGGATATGACAGTGTATCAGCTGAACTTATAAAATATGGCGGCGAACAGACGTTGGAGTGGTGTCTCTCTCTTTTCAACAAATGTTGGGAAGAAGGACACACTCCCTCAGACTGGAGAAATGCAGTCGTGGTACCTTTGTATAAAGGTAAAGGATCGAAGCTCGACTGCAAAAACTATAGAGCCATAAGTTTATTAAGCTCAGTTGGTAAGATGTATGCAAGGATCCTGGATCAAAGAGTGCGAAAAATTACAGAAAGCAAGATATGGGATGTCCAAGGTGCGTTTGTGGGCGGCAGAGGATGTATAGACCAAAATTTTTTTTCTGCACACGGTCACAGAAAAGGTTCTGGATAAAAATCAGAAAATTTTCTGTGCCTTCATAGACCTAGAAAAGGCGTATGATAAAGTTGTTAGAGAAAAATTATGGGATATACTAGCAGTGTATGGAGTGAAGAGCAAGCTGATACGCGCAATCGCGTCATTATATGAGAACAGCGAAGCATGTGTTCGTGTCAACGACACAGTGACAACGTGGTTCTCTAGAAATAATGGCATTAGACAAGGGTGCGTGCTATCTCCATGGCTCTTTAACTTGTACATTGATTTCTGCATAAGAGCCCTTAAGGATGAAAGCAAGGGTCTGAAATTGAGTACTGTAATGGTGCGAGATTTGATGTATGCAGACGATAAAGTTCTATTAGCAGAAAGTATGGAAGAGTTACAGTATCTTGTAAGTCAGGTATATGAAGGATGTATAGAGAATGGACTTAGGATGAATGCCAGCAAATCAAAGACAATGGTCTTTGAAAAGAGTGAAAGCAGAACAGCGTGTAAAATAAGAGTAGAGAACGAATGGCTCGAGCAAGTCGACGAATGTGTGTACTTGGGAAGCATATTTCAACGGAATGGACGACTCGATAAAGAGATCGAAAGAAGAGTTATGGCAGGAAACAGAGTGAATGGAGCACTAAGAACAATTATGAATGATCGCAACATATCAAAGGATGCCAAAGTTGCCATTCATAACGCCGTCGTAGTGCCAACCTTGACGTATGCAAGTGAAACCTGGACATGGCAGAAGACGCATGAAAGTAGAATAAATGCAGTTGAAATGAGATCGTTAAGAAGGATTTGTAATAGAACGATGTATGACCGGGTAAGAAATGAGGACATAAGGAAAGAATGTAAGATGAAGAAAGATGTCATTACTAGAATGAAAGTGAACACATTGAGATGGTTTGGTCACATGGGGAGAATGAATGAGGAGCGCCTGACGAAGAAAATATACAGAGCGGAAAGGAATGGAATGAGAGGTCGGGGACGCCCAAGAAAGGGATGGCACGACCATGTGAACGAAATTTTGAAAGACGGAAATGTTAGAAGTGTGAGCAATAGACGAGCATGTATGAGACGAAGCGAGGGATGCGTGCCAGGATAGAAAAATGTGGCGTTCGGTTCTCTCTGCCTACCCCGCAAGGGACATGGCGTGATGGTATGTATGTATGTATCTTTTAATCATAGGGTATCTAAATTTATGTGAAATATAATATTTTTTTTATGTGGGATATTGGGTATTGCTTTCCCAAAAATAACAAAATTGTGGCTTACGAGTAATTACTTTTAACAAATTTATGGATTGAAAATCCTAGTGCTACAATAAAGTCACATGTTTTACAAGTAATATGTGCAATAATAATAAATTATTAATTCATTTAAAAAAACAATAGAATCCATTACATATTGGCTATTTTCCTTTTGCACGTAGCTTTCTTTATCCAATCACAAAATTCACCTAATGATAATGTCGATAAAGACATAAACTTGCACACTGGAACATTTTCTTTATCTACATTTAAATGATGGGCAAAAAATTCATGGCTGGATTTTTTTTGCTTGGAATTTTGTTTTTTATAATATAGCATATACAAAGTGAAATATAGAGAAAAAAAGATATATATGTAACTCAGAGAAGAAAACAATAAAAGACACATTATAGAAAAAATCTGTTTATTAACACTAGAGTACTCGGCCCTTCAAGTACTCCTTGAGTGCTCGCGCGGAGCACATGTGTCACCCATTACAATTAGCAATTTTTGATATTTTATTTAATGGAAATAAGAAAAACAAGTCCATGGTTTAAAAGATCTGAAAATGAATACTGCCTTTATGTAAAATCAACAGACAACGGTTACATATACTTACCAGTATTTGTTGACGATTTGTTGATATCAGGTACTGAAGAGGAAGAGGTGTCATATGTAAAAATAGTCTAAATAGTAATTTTAAAATTAAAGACCTTGGTCCTGCATGTAATTACTTGGGCATGACTATTCACCAAGATATGGTTAAGAACCAAATTAAGTTAAATCAAACTGCCTATCTCACAAACATATTAAGAAAATATAATATGCAAGATTGTAAATCTATGTCAACTCCGTTAGGTGCTAACTTTGATCATAGTAGCTTAAAAGGAAAATCTTCTGAGAGCCCAGAGTTAGAAAGTAATTGTAGAAGTTTAATTGGTGCTCTCATGTATGCCATGTTATGCACAAGACTAGATCTCGGTATTTGTTTGAGTATACTAAGTCGCTATCAATCTTGTGCTAGCAAAGAACTATGGTCTGCCTTAAAAAGAGTCCTACGTTATATAAAGGGAACTGTAAATTTAAGTTTAGTGTTTGCATTAGACAGTGAAAATATTATTGTGGGCTATGTAGACTCAGATTGGGCAGGATATAAAGTCGATCGTAAGTCAACTGCTGGCTATGTTTTCATAGTGCTAGGATGCACAGTTTCATGGATATCAAGAAAGCAAGCAGCGGTTGCCTTATCATCGACTGAAGCAGAATATGTAGCAATAAATTTAGCTGTAAGTGAAGCTTGTTGGTGGCAAAATTTGATTCATGATTTCAGAGTGTATGATGAAAAGGTAAAAATAATAATTTTTGAAGATAATCAAAGTGCGATCAAGATATGCAAAAGTCCATCTCATCATACAAAGCTGAAACATTTAGATATTAAATTACATTTTGTAAAAAATAAAATTATTAATAATGGTATTAACATTGCGTATATTCCAATTAATGAACAAATAAGTGATATGTTAACTAAACCTCTTGCGAGAAAGATATTTGTGTACTCAGGGATGGATTAGGATTAGAATGAAAACAACAATTTTTTTAATGTAAAAAAATATTTTTTTAGACATGGTATTCATTGAAGAGGGGTATTGTTAAAAAGTGGCAATGAACACTAGTTTTAAAAAATGTTTTAGCGTAGATAAACTGCTCCCTGTCTACTTATCTCTGTGTGCCTAACTCTGTTCAATTTTGTTCAATGGTGTAAGACATATGTAAAGTTACTGTAAAGGATTTCCACATAAATAAATACATACAAGATTAAATATATATATATATATATATATATATATATATATATATATATATATATATATATATATATATATATATATATATATATATATATATATATATATATATATATATATATATATATATATATATATATATATATATATATATATATATATATATATATATATATATATATATATATATATATATATATATATATATATATATATATATATATATATATGTATATGTATATGTATATGTATATGTATATGTATATGTATATGTATATGTATATGTATATGTATATGTATATGTATATGTATATGTATATGTATATGTATATGTATATGTATATGTATATGTATATGTATATGTATATGTATATGTATATGTATATGTATATGTATATGTATATGTATATGTATATGTATATGTATATGTATATGTATATGTATATGTATATGTATATGTATATGTATATGTATATGTATATGTATATGTATATGTATATGTATATGTATATGTATATGTATATATATATATATATATATATATATATATATATATATATATATATATATATATATATATATATATATATATATATATATATATATATATATATATATATATATATATATATATATATATATATATATATATATATATATATATATATATATATATATATATATATATATATATATATATATATATATATATATATATATATATATATATATATATATATATATATATATATATATAATGTCTTTTAATATATATAAATGATATTACAACAATTTTCATTGTAAATTTTTAACAGACGTTCATCTGCATCAGACTTCAACCAACTTTTCGTATACATTGATAAAATGGCTGGGAAAGATAACCACTCTACTGTAAATAGTTTCGAATGTGATGAATGTAGATGTCGATATAAACATGAAAAAAATTTAAACGCGCATAGAAGAAATATTCATGGTATAATAATAATAATAAGGACAATTTATAAAGCGCCGTTTAGTGACAACCGTGGTCACCTCAAGGGCGCTTTCAGTTTGCAAAAAATAATTTAAAATTAGTCCTATAGCTAACACATTGAAAATGGTGAAACATAAAACTTAAAAAAATACAATAAGTTAAAATTAAGTTAAAATTAGTCCTATAGCTAACACATTGAAAATGGTGAAATATAAAACTTAAAAAAAATACCTAGAAATCACAAATTAATCTTGTTACATAATCCAGATGAAATTAATTATAAAAAATAGTCGATTCAAAGTAAACTGGCATAATATTATTGAACGGATGAAGGACAATCTGGATACGACTTGCGGAAAAGATGAGTTTTTAATTTCTTCTTGAATTCATTGATATTTTCGGTACATCTTATATTCATTGGAAGATTGTTCCATGACTTTGGTCCAGAAATGCCAAAAGATCGATATAGGTATTTTGGCTTATTTGTGAGATTGGTTTCTACTAGTTTTTTATTGGATTGGGTCATTGATCTTAGCGTACTTTGTTTATTGTTAGGTGAAAATGGAACACAAAGTTCCGATATATATTCCGGGGCCATGCTATTGAGTGCTTTAAAGACAAGGAGACATGTTTTAAATTCTATACGTTCTGGGCTCTTCAGCCAATGAAGTTTGTGAAGTGTTGGTGAGATATGCGAGAAACGATCAATCTGGTAAATATAACGGGCTGCTGCATTGAGGATGAGTTGTATTCTATGGATTTGGTATTGCGGTAGGTGTGCTAATATGGCGTTACAATAATCTACATGGGAAACTATTAAAGAATTTATAAGGACCTTAGTAGCATTTGTCGAGAGACACCTTCGAATAGGTCTAAGTTGTCTGAGAAAGTAACAACTTTGTCTGACTATGGAACAAATGTGTTTATACATAGAGAGTGCACTGTCGATATGTATACCAAGAAATTTTACGCAGTTAGAAGGAGTAATTTCGACATTTTGAATTACAATGGGGTCATTATTTATGTATTGTTGCCTGCGAGGTGAGGCAAGCCAAAGGAACTTAGTTTTTGTTGGGTTCAGTTTTAGCTTGTTCTTACACATCCAGGTGGATATCTGATTTATGCATGTGGATACCTCGTGTGTTAAATGATATTTAAATTCAGGTGAACAGGACTTGAACAGTATGCGGTCATCTGCATAGGCATGTGTGTTGAAACCAAGATTTTGAACAAGATTTTCCAACTGATTGGTATATAAATTAAAGAGAATTGGTCCAAGTACAGAACCTTGTGGGACCCCGTACAAGGAGGTAATATTATTTGTGGTACTATCTTTAAATACAACTTTGTATTTACGGTCTACTAAGTAGGAAGATAGCCATGCAATGCAGTCATTACCCAAGCCAAATTCATGTCTAAGTTTAGAAAAGAGAATATTATGGTCTACAGTATCGAAAGCAGCGCTCATGTCTAAAAATGAAATTAGGGTAATCTTACCTGATTCAGCTTGAATGATTAAGTCAGACAAAATTCTTACTGTGGCCGTTTCCGTAGAGTGGAATTTTCTATAGGCAGATTGATTTCTGGCCAGAAACTTATCAGAATCCAAGAAGTTGGTATAACCACTGCTTGTAAAATAAATCCAGTTACTAAACAGGTAGAATGTAATCTTTGTAAATGTGTTTTTTCTACTAAATCATCGTTATTAAAACACAGAAAAAACGTACATAATACATCCAAAACCCGCAATTGTAGAATAAAGTGCTCAGAATGTTCTAAACATTTAGTTTCCTATAAAAGGTTGAGAGAACATTTTGTAAAAGAACATGAAAAGGAATTTCATATTGAAAAACTGACATTGAAATGCAATGAAGGTAAACTCAGACTTTATTTATTATTTAAATTGATAATAGATTACATATTCTTAGAGAAATTGTAGCATTGAATGTATTTTTGATTACTTGACAAAATTGTTAATTTTTAGATTTTCTAGAGTGGAAGGAAAACTATGAGAGGAAGAATTTTTATTCTTATGTGTTGGATACTTCTTCTAAGAAATGTACATCTAATACAGTCAAATATTACTATCACTGCCATAGATCTAATTCTTATAAAGGGCGAGGAAGTAATCAACGATCTATAAAAAATATAGGAACAAACAAAATTGGAGCAGCTTGCCCATCTACAATTGAAGTGGTGGTTAAAGACGGCACATATTGTGTTACGTTATTTAGCACTCACATAGGACATGAAGCTGAAATTGGCAGAATAACTCTCCAAGCAAACGATAGAGCTAAACTTGCAGGTAATCACCAGAATGCATCTTTTTGATAATGTATTCATTCCTTTATTTTTATCATTGTGCATCAATGAAAGTGGTTTGGGCATGATGAGAGAATGATTGATAAAAGTGACTGTGGCCAACAGGAAGGGTCTCAGAAAATGGATGTATGGTTATAGACGAGGAAAATGTCAAGGAAAGATGGAAGGAATACTTTAAAGAGTTATATGAAAGTACGCAGTATGACAGTGTGACGTACGAAAGAGTACCAATAAATGAAATTGAGAATGACAGAAAAAATTTCAATAGAAGAAGTTAGAGAAGCAGTGAAGCATGCACGTACATGAAAGGCTGCGGGATTTGATTGCATACCAACTGAATTTATTAAATATGGTGGCGAAAAGACGATAGAATGGTGTCATTGCCTCTTCAACAAATGTCGGTAGGACATACTTCATCAGATTGGAGGAACGCAGTTATTGTGCCCCTTTTAAGAAAGATTAGAAATTAGATTGCAAAAACTACCGAGCTATCAGTCTGAAGAGTTCAGTTGGAAAACTGTATGCTAGGATTCTGGACCAAAAGTTGAGAAAGGCTACAACAAGCAGGGTATGGGATGCACAAGGAGCATTTGTTGGAGGTAGAGGATGCACTTACCAAATTATTTACCTTTGAATGGCTACTGAAAAGGTTTTAGCTTAAAACCAGAAGCTTCTCTGTGCCTTTATAGACCCGGAAAAGGCCTACGACAAAGTAGACCGTGAAAAACTTTGGAAGGTTCTATCAGTGTCAGTGTATGGAGCGGAGACCAGGTTAATAAAAGGCAATATCGTCTCTCTATGAAGGAAGCCAAGCCTGTGTGAGGATTGAAAAATCTGACAGGATGGTTCTTCATAAATAAGGGAGTAAAACAAGATTGCGTATTATCACCGTGGCTCTTTAATCTATACATTGACTACTGAGTGAGAGCACTAAAGAATGAGAAAATTGGGCTGAAACTGGAAGGTGTGACTGTATGTGACCTTGTGTATGCAGATGACGAAGTATTAATAGCAGAGTGTGTGAAAGACTTGGAATGTTTGGTTAAAATAGTATTCGATGGATGCATGCAAAATGGACTGAGAATGAATGCAACTAAATCGAAAGTGATGGTTTTTGAGAAGAGCCAAAAACGAACAAAATGCGAGATACGAGTGGAGAATGTAGAATTAGAACAAGTGGATGAGTATTTATATTTAGGAAGTATATTTCAGCGTAATGGAAGACTGGAAAAGGATATTGAAAGAAAGATAACGGCAGGCAACAAAGTGAATGGTCCATTAAGATCTGTAATGAACGACCCTGTTATTTTGAGTCAAGCAAAGCTCGCAGTACACAATGGCATCGTTGTACCGACTCTAATGTATGGTAGTGAGACATGGACATGGCAGAAGACGCATGAAAGTAGAATTAGCGCGGTTGAAATGAGGTCCCTAAGACGAATGTGTGGTAAAAAATGTATGATAGAATAAGAAATGAGGATATTACATGAGAATGTATGATTCGAAAGAGATATTGTGAGTGAGATGAAAATAAATGTCTTAAGGTGGTTTGGCCACTTAGAAAGAATGAATGATGATCGACTGACGAAAAAAGTATATAAGGCTGATAAAAGAGGAACGAAAGGTAGACGTCGACCAAGGAAAAGTTGGCACGATTACATTAACGTTGGCACGACGGGTTGCTGGAGGTGGATAGAGAGCTGTGGAGGTCTCATGAGGAGGCCTATGTCCATTACTGGATGAAGGAGGGCTGACGTAGAATAATACAAGTTAATAACCTATTAATAAATCTATGTTGATGTAAAATGGTATAATTAACAAACACAAAAATAAATATAATTAAACTGTTTAAATTATAAATGAATTTGGTATGGTAAAATAAAAACCAAAGTTTTCTGTTCTACTACTTTAATGACACTGACTAGTTTCGGTCATACAGTGACCATTTTCAAGTAGAACTGAAAACTTTGGTATTTATTTTACCATACCAAATTCATTTATAATTTGAAATGGAGTTCTACCAAGAATTGTCCGTAGAAAAGTTAAAAAAAGTAAACTGTTTAAGAAAATTCTTGATTATTCTAATCATTTGATATTCAGGTTTGAAAAAATTTTTGCTCTTCTTTGCAAACGCATTTATGTCTGATGATTTTCCAGCTTTTTATAATGCTTGGTGTGAAGTAATGGGGCCCATTCCAAACCGCTTCCTTTGTTCGTGGCGCATTCAAAGGAACTGGTTCCAGAACCTAAATAAAATTTCTGTGATGTCTAAAAAATCATTGATTTATAAAACTTTGAAGGAGAAACAAATATAGAAGTTTTTACAAAGAGAAACAAATATAGAAGTTTTTACAACAGGCTTAGAAAAAACTTTAAAACAGCTGTTGGAAGATGAAGACACTCTGGAATTTGGGAAATATTTCAAAAAAACATATGTTTCAAGAGCTGAAATGTGGGCTTATTGTCATCGTAAATATATTGGAATAAACACCAATATGTATTTGGAGTCCCTGCACAAGAGAATCAAATATCTGTACTTAGAAGGGAAGAAATGCAAACGCTTAGATAAGTCAATAAATGCTCTTCTGGGACTCGTACGTGACAAAACATTTGAAACGATAATAAGACTGTCAAAAAATAAATTATCTGACAAAAGTATTAAGATAAGGGAAAGTCACAAAAGCAGCGGACACATAACAGAGGCAATGGTAAATAAAATTGATGAGGGTAAATGGCTTGTTGCTAGTTCCAGTCTCAGTAACACAAATTATTTAGTAGAGAAATGTACTTCAGAGAGAACATGCCATTATGTAAACTGTAATTTAAAATGTATTCCATGTACCATTTGTATTCATTCATTTAAATGTAGTTGCATAAATAATGTGATTCAGCTAAATATTTGCAAACACATACATGCATGTGCTCGTTTATGTATTCAGAGTAATACTGAAGATGTGCAGCAAATTGACTCAAAACAATGTAAAGATATCATACAACTTTTGCCTTGTGAAAATAAGACAATGCATTCTAATACTTTGAATGAGATAAATACTAAATGTGATCTTATTGTTGGGTTAAGCCAAAGGGCAAATATTAGTGACAAAAGTACCCAAGTAGTTTTTGATTATTTGAACAAAGCCATTGATGAATTAAATGAGGGCGAAGTAAATTTTAAAAACAGTGAGAATGTGAACACTAAAAAATGCATAGAAAAGCAAGTAAAGTTCACAGCAAAAAAAAAGCATAACAAATCAACTCAAGAAATTCCTTCAGTTGTGGAAGCCCAAATAATACGAAAAAGTTTTATTGTGAATGAGAAAAATGTTCTTAATGTTCACCAGAGTTTTGACCATACATATTTTAAATAATCTTGCAATATTCTGTAATACAATGAGTAACTTATTATTCATCATTATCTAGAAAGACTTTATGAATGGTGTGAATTGAATAAGTTACCGCTTAAAATGTCAAATAATCACTTTCTTCAATATAAAAAATAAGATCACCTTTCAATATTCTATAAACAATATAATATTAACTAGGGTGTCCAGTGTCCAGTGTATCTGACTTGGATGTAATCTTTGATAAGCGACTAACCTTTGTCATGCATATAAATGATAGATGTCGTAAGGCTTTGAAGATGTTGGGCTTTGTTCTGCGAACCTCTAAGAATTTTAAATCTTTGTTAGCTGTAAAACATCTCTATTGTTCTTTAAATCGTAGTCAATTGGAATATAACTCGACAGTTTGGTCACCGCATTAAAATATTCATTCTAATACATTGGAAAATATTCAGCAGAAACTGTTACGTTATATTTATTTCAGGCTTGGCATATCCTTGTATGTGTATGACATTAACTATGATTTCCTTAGAAACTCATTCAGTCTGCCTACTATATGGTTGGATGGAAGATATCGCCAACAAGCAATAAACCTCCCATTGTACATTTATTGTGTACATAAATTTATTGTAAAATATCTAACTGATAGTTTTCAAAATAAGTTATTCAATAAATTGATGTTTCAATTTGGGATATTCCACCCTTCATCCATATTTCTGATCTCTTGCTATATTTGATTGATCACTATAATATAAAAGTGATTTTAATCACTATATTATATTTTTCTATGACAAAAACTTTATTATTTTAAAGACTACGCTGCTGAAAATTCAATAAAAATTAATTAAACTACTTGTAAGTTTTCCAGTTACAATGTTACTATAATAATTCTTCTTCGTGCCTCTGTTGTTGGGTACTTCCGTCTTACTATAATTATATTATATCATCAAGGTATTAAGATGATATTATAGCAATTTAAATTTATAGATAAACGAAAATGTTTGCGTCAAGAGGAGGTTGCGGCCTCCATATATAAATGCCATTGAAAGGAATGGGCTGCCCAAGGAAAGGTCTGTTCGTCGTACCTGATCTTATTTTTGCGCTGCCTCAAGATATATTTTCATAATATTATATAGCCTATACTATTATCAAGTTAATGAAGAAAATATTGGTGAAAGTCTGATTTCAATAAAATAAACAGTTTTTGATATAAAATCACTGAAATTGTAATTAACCTACATGATCAACATAATTTTAATATAAATGATTATGTAAAACGGCTAATATTCTTTTCAAAATATATTTAAACACTTCATTTATATTTATTTACAAAAGTTTGATGTACACAATAGTTTTTTTATTAAAAAAAATAAACAAAAAACAACTCGTATTATAGAAATACCTACATTTATACATAAATCAACGATGTTTTAGTATTATCATTCACTGGCTGTCACACTGGCTGTCAGAACTTTTGAAGTATGTGCACTTTCTAGGGATCTAGCTATGACATCTATGGATTTTAAAGAAATGTATTTTTTCTATGGTAGCCATTGGTTTTACTGTCCCGAGACACTCGTCAATAGGCGTGATGACAGTAAGAAAAAATCATTGAAATTATGATTATATAAAATAAAATATGTTATAAAGATTTGAAAAAATATATTTATTTTCATTTTAAAAGAGCGAATAATATTAATATTATTAAAATAAAAATACAAAATATGTTTGTCCGCCATTTTATGTGAAACACCAATCAGGGCGCATGACGTCACCATATTGTTACTGTCAATTGTGTTTGTTACTGTCAACTGTAGTGTTGTTCGAAATGGCTATTTTTTTCATAACAAGCTATATGGAATATGCTGCTTATTTTTAACATGCTATTTTTATTTATTGATTTATTTGGTTTATTTGGGACAATAAACCAAATAATATCGCTATCCGCTCTATTGAATCGTTGACGCATCTGTTATAACACGCACCGAGTATTGTAACGTGGTGAAGAATATTTAACGTTTCAGAAATAAATAACTTGGTGGCTTTCATTGCTTGATTATAAAATAAAATGATGTTATTATATTGTTTGTGGGAGTTGTACAGTGTTACATGAGGTTGAAATGGAAATACACAATGTATTATGATGAATCTAATATACATATGGGATAATTGTTATGATTCATATACATATTATGATTAATATATTAAAAAAAAAGAATGTTATGTAATAGGTGTGATGACTGTAAGAAAAAAATCATTGAAATGATTTTAAAAAATAAAATAGGTTATAAAGATTTAAAAAATGTACTTATTTTCATTTTGAAGGAGTGAATAATAATATTATAAATATAAAAATACAAAATGTGTTAGTCCGCCATTTTATGAGAAAAAACAATCAGAGCGCACGACGTCATAGTATGGTCGCGTCAATTCTTCTGACAGTCTTCAATACAATATACGCATTAATTGTCGGTCTGGACAATGTTTATTTTGGTGTTATCGATATATTAATATTTTAATTAGGTACTTAAAACTAAAACAAAACAATAAAATAGCAATGGAACAAGGATTCATCAAAGCAAATAGTTTCAATTTACCTAGATACTCGCCTACCTATCGGGGGATACTATGGGCCGGTATTACAGTGTCAGTTTAAGAGCTAAACTCAAGTTTTACAAACATATAGCGTATTACAGTGTCCGTTTAGGCCTAATCTTCCCTCAAATATGTCACTAAAACGACAAATATTTAACTCAACGTTTCTGGCAGATTAAGTACTTAACTGTGAGTCAACTGTCATTTGCTAGGCAACTCGTGTAGTTTCAGTTTCTATCACTAGAGGCGTTAGGCAACGTGTGTAGTTTCAGTGTTGTATCACTAAAGGCGTTAGTTGTATCGACGGTGGCGCCACACAACAAAACAAACTGACAGCCGTATTGAACATGGGCATTTAAAAGCATTATTTTGGTGAAAAAATTAAATTTACCATGTTGGATAGTAAAACGTAGCGTCCCGTTTTGTATTTCGTATTATTTGAGGTTATTTAAATTTGACAGATAATAACCACAGAAAAAGTGAAATATGTCTATAATTGAAGATTTAGTAACTGACATGTCATATTGCACTATAATACGGAAATGGATTCAATCTCCTCTTAACATTAATCTTGAGTTTAACAAACTCAATGAGTTGAGGGCCGACTGTAATATCGGGCCTAAGTTTATTGTATTTTGTATGTAACTTAGTTCTTATTGAATAAATAAATAAATAATGAACGCTCGCAACGTATGGTAAACTAATTTAGTTTTAGTATTCTACAATTTTGTCACGCGATGGTGAGCTGACGAACGTTCGACACGTTATGATGCTGGTCACTGCCAAACTAAACTACCAAGCTATATTTTTTTCATGCAATGAAGCGATTTGCGAAACGACGGCGATTACGCGAAGCATGCGTTTTAAAATATCGTTACAATTTTAGCAGCATACGAATTATTACATAGCGCTCGTTATTTGTATTGTGTTCATAACAAGCTATATTTATCTGCTTTCGTTATTTTTAGCAACAGCAGCTATAGTAGTCATTTCTTCTGCCTGTCTTACCTAGAATGGAACTTTTGATGGTCGGATATTTCTTTGCGTTGAACAAAGACAATCATCATCAGAATTTCGAAACGTAAAAACTTAATAATAAGTACATATAAGTACTTTATTTATCTGTAATTTAAATACAACTTACATCTCGAAAATCGATAAAATATGCTCCTTCTTCTCTCTACATTATGTGTTCATAAGCTAAAAACATACGCGGGAAACGTATGATGGCCTTTGACGTTTGGACATTAATGAAGTTCTTTATATGCTTATTGCCTAAATAATGGTAAATATTATATTACTGAGAGCTAAACGTGGAGGAACAAATACTGTACTTCATTGTAAACACGTACTTAATAAAAGCACTTGTGTCTCGCCGCGCGAAATTTAATCACTTATTTCTCTTTTTTTTTGCGTGGGACGAAAACAAATACCTCAGTAGGTGTTTTTTTCGTCGTGTTTGTACATTTAGGGACCGCACAACACTTATGCACTTTTGAATTGATTATAAATACACAAATCGTCTTAGAATACATATAGTACATTGACATCTGAAGAGAAGGAGGAGAATATACTCGTCCCACGTTGGGACGCGAAATTGATATCTAGAGAAGGCGGAGAAAAATACTAGTCCCACGTTGGGACGCGAGATTGATATAAGGAGGCTGGGAAGAAATACATTAGTCCCATGTTGGGACACGAAATTGATAACTAAAGAGGCTGAAAAAAAAATAAACATTTAACTCTACCCCTGAAAATAAAAATCTAATAAAACATAATCGGCTGCGATGTGCCTGAAAAGACAAATACATACAGATACAGGCATGGTAAAATAATATATACATAACTGGAAAGATCTTACCAAACTGCTGCTATCGTAACGCGACTGTAGAGGAAACACTTACACTACATATCACTTTTTAGTAATTAAAAATAACTTAAAACTAGCTTAAATTCACCCCTCGTTAGTTATATGGACCTGAAACACACTTATTCACTATTATGCGATTATTTAAGTTATTTTTATTATTAAAAGTTATTTTTAATATTAACTTAAACTATCTTAAATTCACCCCCGATGATTAGATGGATCTGAAACACACTTAGTCTCTACCATGCAATCAATATATTAGTATACACAGAAAAAACTAGAGCCATCCGAGAGCCCTAGCACGTGGCACTATACTGTACAACTTTATAAGATAGACCGCTCGACACGCGTTAAACTCGATATACCACTGGCCGACCACTCACACTGACAACTACCGAATGACAACTGCCGAATGACAACTACCGAATGACAACTGATCGACTACCGCCGGGAGACCCAGCGCCCGTGAAACATGGAGTAGGGGAGGGGGGGGGGTGGTTAAACTGAAGAATAAATCCGTACCGCCGGGTGCCAACCAAGATTCCAGGAATCTGCTTGATGCATTTTACATTTCAAATTTATTTTCAATAGAAAAGACAATGCTTAAATATATAAGCAAGGCCTGGGAGGCCGCTATAATCCGTTCCTAGAATTAATAGAAGAAATGCATTAGGCCGAAGTAAAATAATGGTTATTGGGTTTCTTTGATATCATAATGCATGGAAATATATCGATCACAATACCTATGGAAATATCAATCGCCTCTCCTTTTATGATCGAGATAATCCATGCAAAGACAAAAGAAACCAAATATCGTATAATCAGACAAAAGTAAACGCATTACCAGAGCAAGAACGTATACGACTAAACACGATTCTTCTTTCCACCGCAATGTTCTACATAATAACATTTTCTTTTTCGATAAACGTATATGTAACGCTTAATATCGCTTCCAGAAAACCGCATCGCGAAGAAGCTTCACCTTAATTATAATGGGGCCAATACCATACCGCAATCGCTTCCAACCATCGAACAAACAAAGCCGTATAACAACTATCCATAATACAATTCGATTTCCGATAACTCAACATAGTTTTAGTTACATACATAGTTTTACGCTCGTATCTATCTTCAATCGCAATACAAAATCTTCCGCAAGTGCCTTTATCTAATACCTCTACTTCGTCGGCTGATTCATTCGTGTCCATCCGTAATCTCATTTTCCTCTGTGATTTACTTAACGTTGTCCTCTCAATTAAATAATAAAAATACCGCACTTTTTCCCAAAGGCATATAACACACTAAAAATCCATCACGCCGTATTCTGATATTTACCTATCAATTATCACGTCTTTATCTCATCTTTTTAAGTCATTATCTCATCCGATTACGTCATTATCTCATCCTTTTACGTCATTATCTCATCATATTGCGTCCTTGTCTCGTCTTATTATATAGTTAGCTTATCTTACTCCGTCAAGATCTCATCTCATTGCGTCATTATTTCATCTTATTACATTTCGTTAACCGGCTACTACTAAAACTTATTCCTTTCATCTAAACGTTCGATTTCGGGTAGTCTAATTCTGCTTTCGTTACAAATCGTTATCTCTTTGGGTCAAATAACCCTCCAAATCTGCGCGAATTAAACTGCGAGTGGCTGTTGAGTCTATCAATGCTACATAGAGAGAATCATCAATCGTCTAGTTTATCTGCGGGGAGGCTAATCCTACCAATAACACATAGATCGTCTATATTGTATTCTTATTCGTAATTCCGTCATTCTACTCCTCTTCGTACCTATTGTGATGACTCAATTTTGTTCAGCTTATTATTTGTTTTCTTTTATACGGTGCACATAATCTATGTTTGAGTAATTTATCGGCTTTGGTATCTGCATATTGAGAGAGGTATTCATATGTGCGTATATGTGTGTGGATATGTTTTTATTGCTGGTGTTGTTGGGGAATAGGAGAGTAGGTAAGTGTACCTACGAGATGGGGTTGAGCGGTCTGATCTTACTTTAAAAGTTTAATGAGTCTCTAGCCGCGAACAGAGACGGTCGATTTTTCAAAGATAATCGGGAGTTAGTTGCTGGGTAGAGGGGTCTTATTTTGAAAGGAGTTAAATGCACTCGTTAAGATAGCGTTCGGGGGGGGGGGGGGGGGAGAGAGGGGGGGACGGTCGATTGCTCGCGACACGCGAAAGAGTTTGTTTAAAAAAAATAATAATATTATTTAATTGTGAATTTATATCGTGAAGTAAAGTGATATTTTCCTTTTTATTCTCTATTAACAATAATCAGTAACTTATTCGCTACCGTAAATTAAATTCAGTGCAGTACGAGAAGAATTACGCTGGAGATCGATGAGTCCTTTTTTTTATTATTTACTAACAATTTAATTATTTTCTTTTGAAGTAATAAGATGAGAATACATGAAAAATTGATTATAAATTGGAAAATATAACCATTTTTAAACTATTTTGAATTTTCTTTCAAGTACAATTTGAATAAACATAATCTTATTTTAAACATTATAACCTATTTGAAAATTTTCTATATTTTATATGTGAAGTATTGTGTTTTTATAACTGACAGAGTGAAATGAAGTAAACTTGTATAATCCTAATTCCATAAAAATTGCTTGCATGTAGAATTTAGTGATTCATAAATTATTTCTTTATTTAAATTACTAATAGCATTATAATACTAACAAAACTCAATAACTCCTTTCCTATAAATGCATGTTAAATTGATAAGTTATCCTATCTCGTAGAAAATTAATAAGTATTATTTCCTGTCCTTAATACCAGTATTTTATTTATCGACTATCGTGGTAAAATACTTCACTAATCTAATATAATACTAATCTAATTTACCAAGTCCTTCTACCTTTGATGTCTCAAAAGACATAACCAACTGACCATTGGTTCCTTTCTTCGAATTACTTCATATATCGTTTATTTATTTGTTTATTTGTCATATAGATAAATAAATGAATAAATGAACACTAGAGTTGTGGGGTTATCGATATTTCATGGGTCGAAATGTCCCTATCGCAGCTGAAGTATGTTGGAGATATATATATTTATATCAATATATAGTAATGCATGATGTCACAGGTAGTCTAATTAATCCTTGTTAATGCACTCGGACCTGGAAGTAATTTGAAATGGTTGACCAGGATGGAAACGAGCGGGTATAGGTGCTCGATTCAAACTGCATGAAGCATGATAAATTAGCATGATCTTCTTGAAAATCTGAATTTCCCTAACCTTAAAATGTCAGATGAAGTATGAAAATCGAGTGAAAAACACAAAACTTTATTAGCCCATTTTGTAGAAGCCTTAAAATGTCACTTAGACATCGCTAATGGAAATCAAAGTATCACACTATGTGTCTTGAAATAACCATTTTATCTAAAGTAATCAAAATATTCATGTTTCAATCTGTTACTGTAGAAGGAAAATTCGTGTCCTGAAAACTAACACTATAAAGATATATTGGACATCTAACAAAATTTGATATAAAACTATTTACGTCACACTCATGGAAAGATCGTCGTTTGCATATAAATATTGTCTTTTGTTATATAATGTATTTTGGTATTGTTTTAATATGTTTTCATTACAGCAGGATATACGAAAAGGTAGGAAAACTTAAGTTCGTTATTTCCTAACCTCCATGAGTGTGAAAAAGCGTTAGGCCTCGCTCACATTGGATGCGTTTTCGTACGAATTTCGCTCGTGCGTAAACGTACGTAAATGCACGAACGATCCCGATACTTGATGTACTATGAGAGTGCTCACACTGGATGCGAGTTGGTCGTACGTGATCGTACGTAGTCGTACTGTGGTCGTACGTATACGCACGAATTGTTACGACGTCTGAGTTCGCTCATGGACATGCTCACATTGGATGCGTTTACGTACGAAATTCAGTCGTCCGAATACGTATGAAAACGTCGAAAACGCACGAATAATCCCGTTCCTTTGAGCACTATGAGAGTGCTCACACTGGGTGCGAGTTAGTCGTACGTTGACGTGCGTATAGTTCCGACATACGAATTCGATCCAAACTTGTTTGGATATTTTGCTCCGTTCGTACTTTGATTACACATAAATGGATACAGAAAATTTTGTTTTTGGACACAAATGTTTATGAGATTTCTGATTACGTTATGCGATTTGATCCGAATTCAAATAACTAAATATTTTTTTATGACTTGGTATTTTTATCTTTGTAAACTGTTATTTTAAATTTCTCTTCATGTGTTGTTACCTGTTTTTTATAATTTGCTTACCCCAAGGTTTTGTGATGTTTTGTGCTATGTGAAGAGAATATGTTATTATAAAATGTTATAAACAAGATAATTTTGTCTATATATATTACAATTGTCGGCCTTCGTTGCTCAGTTGGTTGGGTATCTGACTGCTGATCCAAAGGTCCCGGGTTCGATTCCCGGTGGAGGCACAGTTTTTAATTGTGTTTTCAGTCTGGATCTGTGAGACGACTAATATCGTAAGTCTCCAGAATGTGGCAACTTGTTATTGGGTGCGTGTTAAATAAATATTTGACATAGTATCTGTTAGTTGCCCGAGAAGAAATATTAAATAAATGAATAAATAAATAAATGTAGAATTTAGTGATTCATAAATTATTTCTTTATTTAAATTACTAATAGCATTATAATACTAACAAAACTCAATAACTCCTTTCCTATAAATGCATGTTAAATTGATTAGTTATCCTATCTCGTAGAAAATTAATAAGTATTATTTCCTGTCCTTAATACCAGTATTTTATTTATCGACTATCGTGGTAAAATACTTCACTAATCTAATATAATACTAATCTAATTTACCAAGTCCTTCTACCTTTGATGTCTCAAAAGACATAACCAACTGACCATTGGTTCCTTTCTTCGAATTACTTCATATATCGTTTATTTATTTGTTTATTTGTCATATAGATAAATAAATGAATAAATGAACACTAGAGTTGTGGGGTTATCGATATTTCATGGGTCGAAATGTCCCTATCGCAGCTGAAGTATGTTGGAGATATATATATTTATATCAATATATAGTAATGCATGATGTCACAGGTAGTCTAATTAATCCTTGTTAATGCACTCGGACCTGGAAGTAATTTGAAATGGTTGACCAGGATGGAAACGAGCGGGTATAGGTGCTCGATTCAAACTGCATGAAGCATGATAAATTAGCATGATCTTCTTGAAAATCTGAATTTCCCTAACCTTAAAATGTCAGATGAAGTATGAAAATCGAGTGAAAAACACAAAACTTTATTAGCCCATTTTGTAGAAGCCTTAAAATGTCACTTAGACATCGCTAATGGAAATCAAAGTATCACACTATGTGTCTTGAAATAACCATTTTATCTAAAGTAATCAAAATATTCATGTTTCAATCTGTTACTGTAGAAGGAAAATTCGTGTCCTGAAAACTAACATTATAAAGATATATTGGACATCTAACAAAATTTGATATAAAACTATTTACGTCACACTCATGGAAAGATCGTCGTTTGCATATAAATATTGTCTTTTGTTATATAATGTATTTTGGTATTGTTTTAATATGTTTTCATTACAGCAGGATATACGAAAAGGTAGGAAAACTTAAGTTCGTTATTTCCTAACCTCCATGAGTGTGAAAAAGCGTTAAGAAGCATATATCGTATTTTCTATTGAGTTTTATTTATGTTTTTGTTTATGAGAATCATATGAACTTGTTTTATGAAAACTTTCGTCATCCTATTAAGTCTGTAGGTACAAGAATGCATTGTCTTCTATATATATAAATATAAGAGAGTAGATTTGTTAAAGACTCATTTTATTATAAAGTAAAATTTACCAAGTCTGTAGGTATATTAATATACATATATCGATCAAATTGAGTAACAATCAAGTTACATAATTTGGGTTGAGAATCGAAGTTTTATCATTACATTGTCGCGTGTCGAAAATCACACGACAAAAGGTTCTGAGCGAAGCCAGGTATTTTTGCTAAGGAATGAATAAGTTTAGTACATGTCTCATGTCAAAAAAGAACACCACAATTTGTTTTGAACAAATCCGCGTATTTCTACTAAGAACTAGGTAATTTTTCATACAAATTGGCATGATGATGATGATTAGTTTGTGACGTCACGATCGAAGTCGAGTGGGGATATGCTATACTTTTTTTTCACTTCTCTAAAAGTTTATACTTGATACTCCCTCTAGTAAATAAACAGCGTTGCTATCTCTTTCCCTCAGTATAATCGCGTATGTTGTCATCTTTCTCTGTTTACATATAGCCGAATACGTATCAACTACATAAGACAATTATCTATTATGTATGACGTCTTTTTAGGGTGTCCACACTATTACTCAATCTTCGCCTAGTGGAACGTATAGTTGAAAAATTCCTTTTTAAAGAAAAAGTTTTATAAGTATAGAATATTATTTCAGTGTTATATATTTCCAAATGGTTGGATTCACATTGTTAAGTTTTTGTTGAAGTGTGAGGTGATACATAGCAGAAGTAAAAATAAAATTAAATATAGTATTTGGAAGAAGATCTTGTATGAGGAAAGAATTATGGTTGATATTGAAATACACTATTATTAATTACTGTTTTTCCTAGCATCATTGATTTTGGGTAAAGAATTAGTTGGTTAAGTATAAAGAAAAGGTAGAATTGAGGATAAGTTCATTTTATTGACTCACGTTTTTATATAACTTTTTTAATAAACTTCCCTATCCTAATGGAAAGTTATAATAATAGCATTGAAAGACTTGTGAGTTGAGTATGAAGTTTTCCGAAATCTTAGTAAGTTAGGAGAGTTAGGAAATATTTTTATTCCTTTCTATTTTCATGCGTATAGGCAACGAATTCATCATTGAACAATCTTGGGTTTTTCATTTTTGTTAAATAATGGTCACCAAAATTTACTTTCGTAAAAATAATTATTAAAAATCCTAAAAAGATGATCTGGCTACACCCTTATATACTAAGTAAATAAGCCGCGTTGACTGGCTTATGTACCTACAATTAGCGAGCGAACTCCAAGTTGAAAGATTCAGGCGGGTCGGCAGTAATTGTGCCGCCTAAACCTATAACATCTATCTTTGAAAATTCGTAGCGTCTCTAATTTAGGCGTTAGAACAGTTTCGTTTTCAATCTCAGAATCATGTAGGGATTGTGGATGTTTTGTGATTTAAGGAAAAAATAATATTTTTTTTTTCATACGATTCCATTGATTTAGCGCTCCGAAAATCCGCGAAATAACCTTCTCTAGGAGCGTATTCAGAGGGACTGAAAGCCTCTCTGACTTACGCACACACTCACAGATTGCTAATACCGAACTTATAAATATGACTACTCACGAAGCAGTAAGTCAGTTTTATTTTCATTCTCAAAGTAAATTCTTTAAAAAAAAAACTTGTCTTTGCAAACGAATTATCACGTGAGTCTCGCATATAAAACATTTTCCCCGGCTTCGGACGCCGGATTTTATTTATTTTTTTATAAGAAAAAATAATAGAGTTTTTTTTTAACAAGACGATTAGATATTTTTTTTTAAGAAAAATGTGCAAATTTAAATAAGGATGTATCAGATCTCTGCATTGTATTTAATAATATTCTTTTATTATTTTTTTTTAAAATTAAAATTCGTTTTTCATAAATTTAAATCTCGGAAGAAACATTGGAAATTCGTTTTCATTAAAATTGTCGAACTATCATTTCGGTATTTAGAAGCGTTGATTTTGGCTAAAAGAAAAGGAATGGAAGGAATTAAGTCTTTAACGTTGCGGAGTATAAAAAAAAAGAAGATTCATTCAATATGATTTGGAGAGCTGATAATTCTTATCCATAATAAAAAAAAAAAGGATTCTATTTCTTGTTGTCCGAATTAGGTGCAAGATAGATTTGGGTTAAAGTAAGCGGAAGCCGCTTGAAAGAGCAAATTATTCAAATTATATACACTGGCTTGAGTTCCAGACGGTTTTAAACATCGTCAAGAAATATTTATTAAACTTCGCGCCAAAAAGAACAAGTAAGCGGGAGCCGCTTAAAAAAGCAAATTATTCAATTATATACACTGATTTGAGTTCCAGACAGTTTTAAGCATCGTCAAGAAATATTTATTAAACTTCGCGCCAAAAAGAACAAGTAAGCGGGAGCCGCTTAAAAAAGCAATTATTCAATTATATACACTGATTTGAGTTCCAGACAGTTTTAAACATCGTCAAGAAATATTTATTAAACTTCGCGCCAAAAAGAACAAGTAAGCGGGAGCCGCTTAAAAAAGCAAATTATTCAATTATATACACTGGCTTGAGTTCCAGACAGTTTTAAGCATCGTCAAGAAATATTTATTAAACTTCGCGCCAAAAAGAACAAGTAAGCGGGAGCCGCTTAAAAAAGCAAATTATTCAATTATATACACTGATTTGAGTTCCAGACAGTTTTAAGCATCGTCAAGAAATATTTATTAAACTTCGCGCCAAAAAGAACAAGTAAGCGGGAGCCGCTTAAAAAAAAAAAAAAAAGCAAATTATTCAATTATATACACTGATTTGAGTTCCAGACAGTTTAAGCATCGTCAAGATATATATATTAAATTTCGCGCCAAAAAGAACAAGTAAGCGGAAGCTGCTTGAGAAAGAAAGACCGGCTGTTCGGCGATGTATATGTGCGAGCTTGATTTCCAAACCAAATAAAGTACTCATGGAAACATTTCATAATATTTTCCCGCGTAAAATGTTGAACTATCACCTTATAGATTAAGATATATATATATATATATATATATTTTGCCGCCCAGTGGATTTAAAGCTAACTAAGACCGCATCCTTTGATTGATCAGGAACGTTTAAAGACTAAAGACTGTGATTATCAATGATTTCGTTGTATAATAAAAAATAAATCGGAGTAAGGAATTGATGCTATTACTGATAGGAAGACATTATTCAAAAATACTGGTGTTGTGAGATTTTTATGGCCTTTAAGAAAAGATTTAAATAAATACATACAATTTTAATAGTAATTTCGCGCCTTGTGAATCTGGACGTTTTAGAAAGATCCCATGTAGGTCGAGTGTAAAAAATTAATTGTGATAAGTGGTCTAAAATAAAAGTTGTGTACTGGTGGAATCGCATTAAAGGATTATCTTCAAATTGTGTGATAGTCAGAGATAGGTCGTAAGCACCGTTTCTCTGATTAATTCACATGACAGGTCCAGTCTGAAATTTGCTAAGGTAAAAGACAGAATCTATATTGTTTTACATATAACGACGTTTACTTTTTTCGTGAGGAGGGTCCAGTTCTTGAAGAAGCTAAATTATTTTGCAGCCATAAGTGAAACTTTTGTCGACTTAATTTTTTTTGAGATTTGAATTGATTGTTTTTATTTATTTTTGGAAGACTACATTTGTCCCACTTATATATATTTTGATTCTGAACGAACCACAGATATAAATCAACCTTTTTGTTGTTCCTTAAGGTTGAAATGAAGCCAAGCCAAAACACCTTAAAATTCCAAATTTGAGAATCTATTTATTGTTCCTTCTGATAGTATTTGTGTACCTTGTTCAATATTTTGATTTCACGATGTATATGCATGTATATGGAGTTTGTATATATGTATAGATGATTACAATTATAATATATTTTTGTTTACCTGTCGAGAGAGTATGTAATTGCTCCACAGGCATTAAAAAAAATAGGAAGGCAAATTCAATTTTCTTATATGAATATGTCTATACATATATGTGTATAGGTTCCTTAAACCGCCTTGTACATAAGTAATTTTTTTCAAATATTATAAACCAGAAGTAAATTGTTACCTCCATACCTTAAGTAACAGGTTCATTCAAGTTGATATGATTTGAATTGTTTCATACAACAAATTATCTAAATTGTGGGAAGGTTTATACCTTTACTGGGTAAATTAAATTCTTTTATTCAATTGAGACCTATAGTTGTTAAACTTTGGGGAATCAATATATAATTATTTTATAGTTAATGATTGGTTTATTTTTGTTAAATCAATTCCGTTCTGTTCTTTTCCTTCTCATACATATTGGTACCTTTTCTTCAAATAAATACATATAGTTTTTTTTTATTTTATAACTTAATTTTTTTTCCATACTGATGATTTGCTAATTGTTGTTGAACCATTTACCGAAGGGAAGGGGTTTATTTTGAATAAGATAACTCTATCTTGGCCTTAAATTTTAAAATTAATCGATTTTACTTTCTTGCAACCTTTTTCTTATTATAATTAAAGATAATTTTATACCTAACTCACAAGGTAAATTTTGATTGTTGTTTTCTTTTTATTTCAAAGGAGGGGTTTTTTATTTGAATAAGATACGTCTATCTTGGTTTCCTTTTAATTTTAATTTGTTCAATTTTCCTTTTTTTTTTTTGCAACCTCTTCTTCTTTTAATTAAATATAAATTTCATATTTAAATCTTAGAGTAAATTTGATTGTTTTTTTTTTGTTATTAATTCAAAAATTCTTTTATCTATATATCATCAGGATCTCGGTCATCTTGATCTGGTGTACCTTTCTTTGAAGTGAAAAATACATATATATGTGTCTAGCTTTTAAATTATAATTAGAATTCTATTTTGAATAATTTTCCTTGATTTATTTTATCTTGTTGTTGTTCCCTTGTTGTTTCTTGTTTTTCTTTTCTTGTTTTATTGACTGAATAAATGCAGAGATCTATACAAAGCATTTGAGTTTCTTTTATATTTTCTTTAATAATTAATTCACAAATGATTTTTACTCCATTTTCAAATATGGACCTATTCAAAGGGTAATAAGTTTTTTTTGAAATATATACATATAATAATTATTTGACAAATAACTACACAGTCACCTTACGTATGTAAGGCTCATTCATCCGAATCCTGGACTGTAAATGAGAGACGGCGTATGGTAAGTTGGACATCTACGCAGGGGAGAGTTCTCATCAGTCATCAAATTTAATATACTTTATTATTTAATTAATTTTTTTTACTTTATTTTTAAAACCTTTAACTTGTGACATCCGCCCCGGGCAAATTTAAAACAAAGCAAGATTTATCTTAGCTTAAAAATTAGGGTGTGACAGTTAAAATGGCTGACCCAACGTTGGGCCCCTGAATGAATTGACTGTTGTAATTTACTCGAGCATTAAATAGCTGACCAAAAAGTTGGTTTTGGACTGAGTTGACTGTCGAATTTGGCTCAAATATTTATTTGAGTTCATTTCTATATAAATTCTAACCTTTTCTTGTTAAGGGAAGAAAATTTTAATCATCGATTGCTTGGTGTTGATCTCTGTTATTTACTGATTTAATTACCTTTAGATACATTACTACTTTTCGATACTCAATTTGGAAGGTGTTTGGTTTAAGTCTGTGGTTCCTTCAAAATTACACTGTGTTTATTATTATTATTATTATTTTTGTGTACTGTATTTGTGTTATGCAATTGTCTTGTATCTTTTTCAGTTTTGGCTTGGTTTCCTTGTGTTTTGACAGTGAGTAATACCACTGAAAGAATATTTTTGCAATTTTTACAGTTAAACTTAATTTTTTTTATTTTTTGTGTGTGAAAAATTTTATTGGAATTTAATATGGATTCTTTATTGCGTACTCCCATCGAAGGTATAGAAGCAATGAATGCAGTAGCCTTGCGTGCTGCATTGCGCGTTAGACAAATTGTACCAAAAAGAGCTTTAATTTCGTTACGAGTGCAGGCCAGGGATTTTAACCAACAATGTTTGACCCCGGTAATTGCTGACGATTTGTCATCGTTACCAACGTCCTCAAATAATGTAAACAATTATTTGGCAGTTGTTCCAAGAATGCCTCCAAGTTTAGAGAGTGGTTTACCTTCTGTTTCGGAAGAAGGCCGTTTTCCGGATTCTCAAGTTATCTCTGCATCCAGTAAAGCGTTTAATTTGAGCAAATTAGGAGTGTCATTTGATGGTGTTACAAACGCGTTAGAATTTTTAACCCGTGTGGAAGAATTGGCAACTGCTAGAGATATTCCGTTGCAAAATGTCAACAAGTCTATCACAGAATTATTGTCGGGGAAAGCCTTACTATGGTTTCGTACTTTAGAGAAACGCCCTTTGACTTGGGGAAATTTTAAAGATTTGCTAACAAATAGATTTACTGATCGTTCAGATCAAACCGCATTAAAGGTTGAGGTATATACGTCTCGCCAGTTTCCTTCAGAGACTGCAGCGGATTTCATTTTAAGATTGAAAATTAAGAATTTGGAGTTGATATCCCCGTTGTCAGAAATAGAATTGATAGGTATAGTTAAAAAGGGTCTGCGTTCGGAATACATGCCTCTGGCCTGTAGACAGGATCTGTTATCACTAGATAATTTAGAAAGAGAGTGCCGGTATTTAGAAACCTTGCTGCCTTCCCGTGCTTCTCAAAGCTCTTCCGTTTCAAAGACTATGGCCCATGTCCCTCCAAGAGCTGTCAAATCAATTACAAAGCAAATGGTGTGTTTTAGGTGTAATAAAACAGGCCATTACAGAAGAGAATGTCCAATGCCGACCGAAAAACGTCAAGGTGTATATCCTTCGGCAAGACCTCGTCAACATAACCGTTCAAATACTATGTTGATAGATTTGTCTAAACCACCCCCACCCTTAATTGGAAATTCAAAAAACGTAACGTTTACCAACGGCCGTCAGTAAAACAATTAAACACTGATTGGACCCGTTGGTTATCATATGTAAGGTTATTTTATGCTAATGACAATGTATATTCTTGTCCTATAACTCATGGTGAAGACGATAGACCTTATGCTCATTTTGAAATTGATCGACTACCTTTTGATGGATTGTTAGATTCAGGCGCTGCTGTCAGTTGTATAGGAAAGAATTTTCATGAATTTTTCTTGGACTTGGGTTACAAGTTGCACCCTTCAAATTTAGAAATAAAAACTGCATCGGCAAGTCTTTACAAAGTTTTGGGGATAATAATTTTGCCCGTTTCCTTTAAGGAGTCTACTCATGAAGTACCTTTTTTGGTGGTACCAGAAGTTTCGTCTACATTCATTTTGGGAGTGGATTTTTGGAAAATTTTTAAGGTAGCCCCAGAAGTAGTTACACTTTCTATTGATAAAATTTCTGCCGATACACACGTCGTCCCTTTGTCTCATTTAAATAACGATCAAACTCAAATTTTACAGCAAACGATTAAGCTATTTGAAGATATTTCTTTTGAAAAATGCGGTTTGGGAAGAACTAACATTTTAACTCATAATATTGTTACTGAAGGATCTCCAATTAAACAAAGAGCTTACCCGATGTCGCCTGTGCGTTTGCAGCAGTTAAACGAAGAGGTAGATGAAATGTTGAGGTTAGGAGTGATTTCACCATGCCGTAGTAGCTGGAATAATCCCACCTTGTTTGTTTCTAAAAAGGATGGTACGATGCGATTATGTTTAGACGCTCGAAAATTGAACAAGGTTACCAAAAAGGATTGTTACCCTTTGCCTCTTATTCACCGAATTTTGGACAAGCTGCGCAACGCGCGTTACCTGTCAAGCCTGGATCTCTCAAAGGCTTTCTGGCAAATCTCGCTGGACGAGGAATCACGGGAGAAATCAGCCTTTACGGTTCCAGGTCGCGGTCAGTTCTGTTTTAATGTCGTATTCTTTGGTCAGACAAATGCCCCGGCGGTGATGCAGAATCTCGTGGAAATTCTCTGTGGCCCCGAGTTTGGCGATAATGTATTCTGTTACATAGATGATTTCATAGTAGTGTCCGAAGATTTTGAAACGCATATAGCCTTATTGGAAAAGCTACAAACGCGATTAAAGGAGGCAAATTTGACGGTTAAGTTATCTAAATGTCAATTCTGTAGACCTAGCTTGGTTTATTTGGGGCATGTTGTGGACGCCCATGGATTAAGAGTAAATCCTGAAAAAATCTCAGCAATGGTGAATTTTCCTGTACCAACCACCCCGAAACAGGTTAAGCAGTTCCTGGGGTTGACCGGATATTATCGTCGTTTCGTGTTAAATTTTTCAAATCACTCCGCTATCTTGTCTAGGCTTACCAGTCGTAAGAAAGGGTTTAAATTCACATGGACTTCCTTGGAGCAGTCTGCTTTCGAGAAATTGAAGGAGGCCCTGACCTCTGACCCGGTACTCCGTTGTCCGGATTTCTCATTGCCTTTCATCATATCAACTGATGCCAGCCTTGTAGCTATCGGGGGCGTACTGTCTCAGGAGTTTGAAGATGGCGAGCATCCTATAGCTTATTATTCTTCTGTCTTAAGCAAGTGCGAGCGCAATTATACAGTAAGTGAGTTGGAGTTGTTGAGTTGCTTACGCACGGTATTACATTTCCGCCCTTACATCGAAGGTTCTAAGTTCACTTTGATTACAGACCACATGGCATTGAAATGGTTGCATAGTTTAGATAATCCTTCTGGACGCTTGGCCAGATGGGCTACCTTGCTCAGCATGTTAAATTTTGATATAGTTCATCGAAAAGGTACCGAGCATGTCGTACCAGACGCTTTGTCACGAGCCATTCCTGTTGACGTAAATATAATTGATACCCCGGTAACTGTCCCAATCATAACTGATGACGAATGGTACATTCGTTTGTGGAGAAACATTATGTTGAAACCTAACGAGTATTCTAAATTTAAAATTGTCAATGAGGAAATCTACAAGTTAGTTCAAAATTCTTTTGATATATTCTCTGATTTTGACTGGAAATTGGTACCAAATCGTGAAAGAAGGTTGGATATTTTGAAAATCTGTCATGAAAAAGAGTTAATTCACCCAGGTATTTACAAAACGTATAGATATATAAATAAATTGTACTATTGGCCGAATATGTTAAACGATGTTAAGAGATACATCTCTGTTTGTGCAATATGTAAAGCTTATAAACCCTCCAATAAGCCACCCCAGGGTTTAATGACTCACCCAAAACGTGTTTCTCGACCGATGGAATGTTTATCTATTGATTTAATGGGGCCATTTCCCATGTCCCGGCTTCGAAACATTTATATACTTTCCTGCTTAGATGTATTTACAAAACACATCTGGTTATTCCCTTTGAAGCGTATGACTACGCCCTTGATCATTAATGCCCTTCGAAAGAATGTTTTCATTCCTCATGGAATCCCGCGATGTATCATATCGGATAACGGTACGCAGTTTACTTCCAAAGAATTTTCTAAATTCCTTACTGAGCAAGGAGTGCCGATTCATTTCAGAAACGCTGTTTATTTTCCTGCAAATAACCCAGTGGAGAGGTTCCACAGTTCCGTAAATAGTATGCTAGGTATTCGCATAAATGACGATCAACGATCTTGGTGTACCCAACTGGATCATGTGCAAGCTGCCTTAAACCACTCGGTTAATTTTTCGACGGGATATTCCCCCTATCTTCTATTTTATGGGCGTGAACCCATCCTGTCCGCCACTCATTATTCTCGTCTTCCCGACGATGAGGTCACTCCCACTACATATAAATCCCGCTTGGAAGAATTGGAAGTGATATATCGCGAAGTTAGCGATTCTATATTCACGAACTTCAAAAGGAACGCACGTAGATATAATCTACGTAGAGTGTCTCGAAATTTTTCCCCAGGAGATGTAGTTTGGCGTCGGAGTTTTGCCCAATCGAATGCTGGAGCTTATTTTTCCACTAAGTTATCCCCTCGTTTCATAAAATCTAGTGTATTGGAGAGGATCTCCAATAATGTTTATTTACTCCGTGATGTCGATTCTGGTTATTCGGCAAGATACCATGTTCAAGATATCCTTAAAAGTGATTAGATATTTAGTGGTGTAATTGCAGATGATGGTCTAAGGTGTTTTCCTCGTCGAATCTAATTGAATTTTGAATATTGTTGTAGTGATAGTAAGACTGTGAGATTACAATAGAATGACTGTATGTTCGTGTGTACATGATAGAATGATTTTGTATGTAGGGTATAATAGTTTTGGATTTGGTTGGGAGATCGCCTGGATTGTCGGATGTAATATACCAAGTGTTGTTTCAGTTATAAGTATGTGTTTTGTTTTGTCAATTTATCTATAAGCATGTCTGATTTGTAAACTCGATGTCATCTTTCCTCTGTTATCTTTTCAAGATAAAGCTAGAATTTTTTTTTCTATTTCATGTTTCTGTATTGTTACACGGAGGCGTATGTTTCGCTGGTATTTATATACATGAGGAAACATCGCTGGTTCCGTGGGTCTGTTTCCGAAAATTTTTTTTTCCCATCCACATAAATTTTATGTATTATTGTTACGGGAGTGTTGATTTTGACTGTTACTTATGTAAATGTCCTTAGTCGCACCGGTCCCCGTGTTATATATTATTTGTATATATATTTACGGTGGTGGATGGTATCTCTGGTATATATATACATGTTGATACTGTCGCCCGATCCGTGTGTTTTTATAATTGCTTATTGTATGTATTCTTATGCGATGGCGTATAAAAATCACTGGTACATATGTACATGTTGATCTTATCGCCCGATTCGTGTTTTATAATTGTTATTTATATGATGTGGCGGTTCTTCCGTGTAGATATTGTTGTATGTTTATGTATATATTCATGGTTTTACCATGGCATGAGGAAACTCATGGCAATGTTCTTGGTATAGAGACATTGGGCAATCGTCAGTGGTACCGCTGAGATTGCACGGGAATGATTTTTCCGATTCATAGTCGAATGACATGATGAAAAATATTCCCGGGTTTTGCGTGATAGCCTGGGACGGCTTATAAAGGTCCTAGGTCTCCCACGATAGTGACTGTAGCCAGCTGATTTAATGGTTAGTTCTTTCCGTCTGTGTCAGCGGAATTGGACACTTTTGTTAAAGGGAAACAAATTTGAATTGATCCCGTTTTATTGTGTATCTTGTAAGTGAACCGTGAAAAGGATTTTCCTGGAGGCTTTTTCTGTCTGATCTAGCAAAGGGTTTCTTTTGGTCATGGTCACTTATTGTCCTGTCCTTGTAAAGTCGTGTTTCTGTGTTCCGCAGTTTTTTGTATCTGATCTTCATTTGAAGCGATTGTGGACACAGATAGTCGATGGTATAATATTCCTTCAGAATGTTTATTGTCTTCTATGTTTTATGTGCAATTTTTGTTGTTTTGGCCTTTGATCTTCTATTGCTGGAGAACTAAATTTCCGACGTTGTTGTTTAAATTGTCCGTCCGTCCGTCAAATTATGATACAAATTGTTATATGTTTTTGTGTATGTATAATTTATATGTCTTATTATTATTTATATGTTATTGTTATTCCATGTTATATTATTCATATTTTATTGTTATGCTCAAACTATTTACCTTTCTATTATCTCGATTTATCGAGTTGTCTGTTATTAACTCATGTTTTCAATGAAGTATGCTTATTTTACTTGAGAGAATTCGTGACATCGAGACTCGGATCTAGACATGTTTTGTTTTGTTTTGTTTTGTTTGGTTGTTTTCTTGTGGATTGATTGCATATTTATTGTTATTGTTTGGTTGTTTCGGATATTGGTGAAAAAATTTTTTTGATAGGCCATAATTGAAAAAAAAAAAAAAAATAAAATATTGGGAATATTTAATTTTTTTTTAAGCGGCTTGTCGGGGAATGTCGCGTGTCGAAAATCACACGACAAAAGGTTCTGAGCGAAGCCAGGTATTTTTGCTAAGGAATGAATAAGTTTAGTACATGTCTCATGTCAAAAAAGAACACCACAATTTGTTTTGAACAAATCCGCGTATTTCTACTAAGAACTAGGTAATTTTTCATACAAATTGGCATGATGATGATGATTAGTTTGTGACGTCACGATCGAAGTCGAGTGGGGATATGCTATACTTTTTTTTCACTTCTCTAAAAGTTTATACTTGATACTCCCTCTAGTAAATAAACAGCGTTGCTATCTCTTTCCCTCAGTATAATCGCGTATGTTGTCATCTTTCTCTGTTTACATATAGCCGAATACGTATCAACTACATAAGACAATTATCTATTATGTATGACGTCTTTTTAGGGTGTCCACACTATTACTCAATCTTCGCCTAGTGGAACGTATAGTTGAAAAATTCCTTTTTAAAGAAAAAGTTTTATAAGTATAGAATATTATTTCAGTGTTATATATTTCCAAATGGTTGGATTCACATTGTTAAGTTTTTGTTGAAGTGTGAGGTGATACATAGCAGAAGTAAAAATAAAATTAAATATAGTATTTGGAAGAAGATCTTGTATGAGGAAAGAATTATGGTTGATATTGAAATACACTATTATTAATTACTGTTTTTCCTAGCATCATTGATTTTGGGTAAAGAATTAGTTGGTTAAGTATAAAGAAAAGGTAGAATTGAGGATAAGTTCATTTTATTGACTCACGTTTTTATATAACTTTTTTAATAAACTTCCCTATCCTAATGGAAAGTTATAATAATAGCATTGAAAGACTTGTGAGTTGAGTATGAAGTTTTCCGAAATCTTAGTAAGTTAGGAGAGTTAGGAAATATTTTTATTCCTTTCTATTTTCATGCGTATAGGCAACGAATTCATCATTGAACAATCTTGGGTTTTTCATTTTTGTTAAATAATGGTCACCAAAATTTACTTTCGTAAAAATAATTATTAAAAATCCTAAAAAGATGATCTGGCTACACCCTTATATACTAAGTAAATAAGCCGCGTTGACTGGCTTATGTACCTACAATTAGCGAGCGAACTCCAAGTTGAAAGATTCAGGCGGGTCGGCAGTAATTGTGCCGCCTAAACCTATAACATCTATCTTTGAAAATTCGTAGCGTCTCTAATTTAGGCGTTAGAACAGTTTCGTTTTCAATCTCAGAATCATGTAGGGATTGTGGATGTTTTGTGATTTAAGGAAAAAATAATATTTTTTTTTTCATACGATTCCATTGATTTAGCGCTCCGAAAATCCGCGAAATAACCTTCTCTAGGAGCGTATTCAGAGGGACTGAAAGCCTCTCTGACTTACGCACACACTCACAGATTGCTAATACCGAACTTATAAATATGACTACTCACGAAGCAGTAAGTCAGTTTTATTTTCATTCTCAAAGTAAATTCTTTAAAAAAAAAACTTGTCTTTGCAAACGAATTATCACGTGAGTCTCGCATATAAAACATTTTCCCCGGCTTCGGACGCCGGATTTTATTTATTTTTTTATAAGAAAAAATAATAGAGTTTTTTTTTAACAAGACGATTAGATATTTTTTTTTAAGAAAAATGTGCAAATTTAAATAAGGATGTATCAGATCTCTGCATTGTATTTAATAATATTCTTTTATTATTTTTTTTTTAAATTAAAATTCGTTTTTCATAAATTTAAATCTCGGAAGAAACATTGGAAATTCGTTTTCATTAAAATTGTCGAACTATCATTTCGGTATTTAGAAGCGTTGATTTTGGCTAAAAGAAAAGGAATGGAAGGAATTAAGTCTTTAACGTTGCGGAGTATAAAAAAAAAGAAGATTCATTCAATATGATTTGGAGAGCTGATAATTCTTATCCATAATAAAAAAAAAAAGGATTCTATTTCTTGTTGTCCGAATTAGGTGCAAGATAGATTTGGGTTAAAGTAAGCGGAAGCCGCTTGAAAGAGCAAATTATTCAAATTATATACACTGGCTTGAGTTCCAGACGGTTTTAAACATCGTCAAGAAATATTTATTAAACTTCGCGCCAAAAAGAACAAGTAAGCGGGAGCCGCTTAAAAAAGCAAATTATTCAATTATATACACTGATTTGAGTTCCAGACAGTTTTAAGCATCGTCAAGAAATATTTATTAAACTTCGCGCCAAAAAGAACAAGTAAGCGGGAGCCGCTTAAAAAAGCAATTATTCAATTATATACACTGATTTGAGTTCCAGACAGTTTTAAACATCGTCAAGAAATATTTATTAAACTTCGCGCCAAAAAGAACAAGTAAGCGGGAGCCGCTTAAAAAAGCAAATTATTCAATTATATACACTGGCTTGAGTTCCAGACAGTTTTAAGCATCGTCAAGAAATATTTATTAAACTTCGCGCCAAAAAGAACAAGTAAGCGGGAGCCGCTTAAAAAAGCAAATTATTCAATTATATACACTGATTTGAGTTCCAGACAGTTTTAAGCATCGTCAAGAAATATTTATTAAACTTCGCGCCAAAAAGAACAAGTAAGCGGGAGCCGCTTAAAAAAAAAAAAAAAGCAAATTATTCAATTATATACACTGATTTGAGTTCCAGACAGTTTAAGCATCGTCAAGATATATATATTAAATTTCGCGCCAAAAAGAACAAGTAAGCGGAAGCTGCTTGAGAAAGAAAGACCGGCTGTTCGGCGATGTATATGTGCGAGCTTGATTTCCAAACCAAATAAAGTACTCATGGAAACATTTCATAATATTTTCCCGCGTAAAATGTTGAACTATCACCTTATAGATTAAGATATATATATATATATATATATATATATATTTTGCCGCCCAGTGGATTTAAAGCTAACTAAGACCGCATCCTTTGATTGATCAGGAACGTTTAAAGACTAAAGACTGTGATTATCAATGATTTCGTTGTATAATAAAAAATAAATCGGAGTAAGGAATTGATGCTATTACTGATAGGAAGACATTATTCAAAAATACTGGTGTTGTGAGATTTTTATGGCCTTTAAGAAAAGATTTAAATAAATACATACAATTTTAATAGTAATTTCGCGCCTTGTGAATCTGGACGTTTTAGAAAGATCCCATGTAGGTCGAGTGTAAAAAGTTAATTGTGATAAGTGGTCTAAAATAAAAGTTGTGTACTGGTGGAATCGCATTAAAGGATTATCTTCAAATTGTGTGATAGTCAGAGATAGGTCGTAAGCACCGTTTCTCTGATTAATTCACATGACAGGTCCAGTCTGAAATTTGCTAAGGTAAAAGACAGAATCTATATTGTTTTACATATAACGACGTTTACTTTTTTCGTGAGGAGGGTCCAGTTCTTGAAGAAGCTAAATTATTTTGCAGCCATAAGTGAAACTTTTGTCGACTTAATTTTTTTTGAGATTTGAATTGATTGTTTTTATTTATTTTTGGAAGACTACATTTGTCCCACTTATATATATTTTGATTCTGAACGAACCACAGATATAAATCAACCTTTTTGTTGTTCCTTAAGGTTGAAATGAAGCCAAGCCAAAACACCTTAAAATTCCAAATTTGAGAATCTATTTATTGTTCCTTCTGATAGTATTTGTGTACCTTGTTCAATATTTTGATTTCACGATGTATATGCATGTATATGGAGTTTGTATATATGTATAGATGATTACAATTATAATATATTTTTGTTTACCTGTCGAGAGAGTATGTAATTGCTCCACAGGCATTAAAAAAATAGGAAGGCAAATTCAATTTTCTTATATGAATATGTCTATACATATATGTGTATAGGTTCCTTAAACCGCCTTGTACATAAGTAATTTTTTTCAAATATTATAAACCAGAAGTAAATTGTTACCTCCATACCTTAAGTAACAGGTTCATTCAAGTTGATATGATTTGAATTGTTTCATACAACAAATTATCTAAATTGTGGGAAGGTTTATACCTTTACTGGGTAAATTAAATTCTTTTATTCAATTGAGACCTATAGTTGTTAAACTTTGGGGAATCAATATATAATTATTTTATAGTTAATGATTGGTTTATTTTTGTTAAATCAATTCCGTTCTGTTCTTTTCCTTCTCATACATATTGGTACCTTTTCTTCAAATAAATACATATAGTTTTTTTTTATTTTATAACTTAATTTTTTTTCCATACTGATGATTTGCTAATTGTTGTTGAACCATTTACCGAAGGGAAGGGGTTTATTTTGAATAAGATAACTCTATCTTGGCCTTAAATTTTAAAATTAATCGATTTTACTTTCTTGCAACCTTTTTCTTATTATAATTAAAGATAATTTTATACCTAACTCACAAGGTAAATTTTGATTGTTGTTTTCTTTTTATTTCAAAGGAGGGGTTTTTTATTTGAATAAGATACGTCTATCTTGGTTTCCTTTTAATTTTAATTTGTTCAATTTTCCTTTTTTTTTTTTGCAACCTCTTCTTCTTTTAATTAAATATAAATTTCATATTTAAATCTTAGAGTAAATTTGATTGTTTTTTTTTTGTTATTAATTCAAAAATTCTTTTATCTATATATCATCAGGATCTCGGTCATCTTGATCTGGTGTACCTTTCTTTGAAGTGAAAAATACATATATATGTGTCTAGCTTTTAAATTATAATTAGAATTCTATTTTGAATAATTTTCCTTGATTTATTTTATCTTGTTGTTGTTCCCTTGTTGTTTCTTGTTTTTCTTTTCTTGTTTTATTGACTGAATAAATGCAGAGATCTATACAAAGCATTTGAGTTTCTTTTATATTTTCTTTAATAATTAATTCACAAATGATTTTTACTCCATTTTCAAATATGGACCTATTCAAAGGGTAATAAGTTTTTTTTGAAATATATACATATAATAATTATTTGACAAATAACTACACAGTCACCTTACGTATGTAAGGCTCATTCATCCGAATCCTGGACTGTAAATGAGAGACGGCGTATGGTAAGTTGGACATCTACGCAGGGGAGAGTTCTCATCAGTCATCAAATTTAATATACTTTATTATTTAATTAATTTTTTTTACTTTATTTTTAAAACCTTTAACTTGTGACATCCGCCCCGGGCAAATTTAAAACAAAGCAAGATTTATCTTAGCTTAAAAATTAGGGTGTGACAACATTATACGAATTTAATAATCCTGTAGTTATAATTTTGTATATAAATATTAACTATCTTTCAACAGTCGTGGAGTCTGTTAATTTATTAATTATTAATATAATATATATAAATTTTATTATAAATATTCGTCTGTTTATAACTCGTAAATAAAACACAACGTAGAGGGTCCTTTTTAACGTGAATAATAACAATAATTACTAGACGATCATTGGCCAAAATCCGTTGAAAAACATATAAAATTAGCGAAATAAGATAGAAGAATACGATGTTCTTTCATGATAGAATCATTCAATAAAGAATATTCAAATAGATGTAATAAATTCTAGATTTACCTTACAGGTAGAGGATAAACTAGTTAGGGAAATTAGCTATAGTACTAGGAAATAGACGTTAGATTTTAATAGGTAGTTTAGCTAGCTAGTTTAGGAGGTTATGGATCCACAGAAAAATAGTTTAGGACGATATTTAGTTCAGGTTAGGGTGGAGCCCATCACATAATTTGGTGCCGTGACCAGGATCAGTATTTATTACCTTAATATTGACTGGGATTACTACGGAAGCATTAGAATTAGTTGTCTAGAGAAAGTGTGGTATTATGTCCTCTTTGTCTACCTTGCGAGGAGACGGAATCGTTCGTTTCATTCATGCCATCACAGCAGAATCACGAATCTTGTATAGAGAAAATAGGGAAAAGTATGGTGTTCTCTCCTCTTTGCCTACCTCGCGAAGGGACGGAATCGTTCGTTTCATTCATGCCATCACAGCAGAATCACGAATCTTGTATAGAGAAAATAGGGAAAAGTGTGGTGTTCTCTCCTCTTTGCCTACCTCGCGAAGGGACGGAATCGTTCGTTTCATTCATACCATCACAGCAGAATCACGAATCTTGAATAGAAAAAAAAATAGAAAAGTGTGGTATTGTGTCCACTTTGCCTACCTCGTGAAGATGCGAAATCATTCATTTCATTCTTACCATCACGGCAGGATCTTAAATCTCGTATAGGGAAAAGTGTGGTGTTCTCTCCTCTTTGCTTGCCTCGTGAAGGTACGAAATCATTCGTTTCATTCATACCATCACGGTGGAATCATTAAATTCTCGTCTAGGAGAAAGTGTGGTATTCTATCCTCTTTACCTAACTCGCAATAGTATGAAGTTATCAGAGTTTGATAAATGGCTGAAATCTCTGGGGGGAGAATTGTTTTGTCATAAGTGTAGAAAGAGGTAGAGAATCGTTTATTTACTCGTGTCTTTATCTATAAATAATATGTAAATTAAATAATTATTTATTTGAGGGATTGTATAATTGTTAATCTAGGAAAATTATAATCTATATAAACTAGTTGGGAACAGAAAAGAAAATTATCTAGTTGAACGTATATTTTCGTAGATCGAAGTCATTGGCGCATGTAAATATAAGTTTCAGGTAGGATTGGTTGTGTCCACTGTATATTAGATTTTGGTTATTTTATTGAGTAAAATATTATCTATAGTTTAATTTAAAATTGAAACTATTTAATAATGAACAGTGTTAGGAGCGGTAATCTTATTAATTTTAAACACTTAATAGATGATTGAATAGGTTAATTAATGGATGGATAAATAAAATGAATAAGTAACGGAGACTATAATGATGTCATTATTGTTCGGTTCCCAGCAGAGGAGAAATTTATTTAAATTCATTTCTCACGCAAATATTGCTTCTCTGGGCTGGAAACACTGGTTGGTTGGAAGAAATTGCCAACTCGCCACTTGCGCAAGGTGCAAGGAAGTGTTTATTATTATTATTATTTATTGAACTACAGTTGTCTGATATGCTTGATAGAGGAGTGTGGAATTCGGTTCTCTATACCTAATGAAAAGTGTGGGGCTTTGTTTGTTTGTCTCGCACCATTACATTTGTGGGGAGGGATAAATATAATTATTTAATCATGTACATTGATGAAAATTAGGAAATAATTTATCATAAATAATATGTTTGAGTTATCTTGATACCTAAATTTGTGTTATAAATATTACCATACTAAGAATAACAAATTTAGACTAGTGATCAGAGTCATAACGTGAAAGATAATTTCTTCCAAGACATTTCATTGATGTTTTGGAGATTTGCTGCTAAAATTGAAGCTTAATTTTGTATAAATTGGTTTTGAGATTTTATGACATAGAAAAATTATATTAACTATCAGGAATAATCCCTAGTTGGACTGTTGATTGTATAAGCAGTTCAATTAAATTGATAATAAAAGTATTAGGGTAGAATTAACTTTCGTTTTTGTTGAAAAAAAAAATGCTTTGACACGTGTCTTACAATGAATTGTATTTGCTTAACTTATAAATGCATATTTTAATTTTTATTACTCCATTACGATAGATATTTAGGTACTTAATTTTGGGAAGGTCCATATATTTTGTTTTAGTAAGAACTGTTTTTTTATGGCGTCATCCGATTCAAGTTCCTTGCTAGACTCACATGATATTTAATATTCTAAATTCTGGGGTCGAATTTGGAGGAGAGAGTTTGTTTACACATGTCATCGAAGCTCTGTAGTACTTATTATGAAATATTTTATGGGAATATGTTTGGTACCTAATTACTTTAGTGAATTCATAAAATAAACAGGAATGGTCGTATATTGATGGTGGAGGAATATAAGTGAATGGATTTGTATCTTATTCGTCTCAATTAAATAAAGAATATTTTATGTCAGGTTAATAACACTCTTTGTAATACGGGCATTTTAAAATGTTTATATTATGTAGATACAATATGAAGTTTTGAAGACAGATTGTTTATTGTATCAGTAAACGCTATTTAGAATATTGTTGGGACATTTACTTTTAGAATGTGTAGTTAATTAATTTCGTCTACCTATTAGTTTATTGTAGGTGCTTATAGAATATAATTATTAATAAAATGTATTGAACTAGTTTGGATTATAAATTTTATTCCTTTTATGAAAAGTGAGCCGTTTGGTTTTTGTGCAGGCGTTCTGGGTTTGATTTCCAGCGGGGGAAAGATTTGTTTGTATTCGTTTCTCGGGCGGATGTTGCTTTTCTGGATTGGGGGTCATGGTTGGTTGGAAGAATTTGCCATTGGAAGGTAGAACCATTGTTTGCGCGTGGTGCAGGGAAATGTTCATCGTTGTTTGTTTTATTATTGTCTTCGTAAATACATGTTATGTTGAAAAATATTAATCTTATTGTGGCTATATTTGTATATTAAGATTAATAAGTACAATTCTTTAGGTTTCTCATAAATCTCCCTTTCGTTACAGTGATAGTAAATATCAATTAGGGATTTTTAAGCTGATGGCCGTGAAAATATTCATTATAGGAAATGTGGGGAATAAGTATATTATTTATTTTAAGAATTATATAGGAAATTCGTATTTTATAATTACTTTTGGTGAAGTATTAGTTGAGTGCGATTGGTTGCACGCTGGTGTCTAGGATTCGATTCCCCAGTGGAATGGGTAATGTTTATATATTTTACATTTCAAATACATTTGGATTAATTTTAGATTAGCTTGGTGTTGACAATTGTTTATATAAAAATGGAGATATTTTTGTAATTTTACAATTCATGTTATAATTGTTGGGTTTAATTGTGTTTTAGGATTTTTATAAAGGTGGATGGGAAGATGGTACTATTGGTTTCTTTTGTTAATTCAGTGAAGAGAGTGATACCAGCTCGTACGTATATTATAGTAGACGGTTCAAATTCGTACAGAATTGTTATCGTTTATTTATGTAGGTCAGTTTTTGGACATTTCATTTATTGTTTGAAAAAAAAAAATTGAAATAATTATTTCAAAACATTATTTAAATTAAAACTCATAAATTTCTCACGTAACACTACAAAATTTCGTATTAGAATAGACTATAGGTATATACTTAGAGCCTGACAAATAGATGATAGGTTGATAATATTATTCTTTTGATGCGTTGATTTAGTGGAAAGCCGACTACGGTAATTTAATACGGCAAGTAGTATGTAATTTAAGATTTGAGGGTGAGTTGTTTGTTTCGTTTAGATTTACACTCGAAGTAACACATGACAAGAGAATTGGTTATCGATGTTTATATTTTGTTTAATAAATAGGTTATTTGTTGGTCTTTTGAATGGTATAGAATCATAAACAAATAAATTGGTTGAACATAAGTGTAACTGAGAGGGGTCATTGTCTCGAAGCGCATTTAGGGGTGTGATACACTTAATTGTTTGTTTTTTTTACAGTCTTCGTTGTTTTAGAAGCAGTTGGTATAATAAAATATCTTTGTGTTTAAAAGGGGAATAAAATTTTTATAGTTCTCATAAAATTTCTTGTGTGCATTTGCTGTTGTGAGAATAGAAGTCTTTGATTTTAATATTCAAATTAATAGTAGTTTTTTTCTCTTTGTTCATTGTTAGTATATATTTAGTTACGACTATATTTTACGACTTAAAGTGTTAAATTTTAGGTCGTTAAAAATTAATTTAAGAAATTTTACTGTGACAAATCAATTTTGTTTCGTTTATGACATAACATTTTTTGTTTGTTCGCATAGGCCCAGTTTATGATGTAATAAATTGGAATGTATTTGGTTGCAGTATGCGTTAATGAATACTTCTTTTTTTATATTTTTGGGGTCGTGGACATTTTTGAAGGGTAGATACTTTATGTACCTTTTAAGTAAGAACAAAGAGTTATTACGTTTTCGTGTGCAGTGTTGAGAGTATATTAATGGTGGTTTGAAGTAATATGTTTAGGCGTAATGTTATTGAAATTAAATTTTATTAAATCGATTAATTGATTCGGGAGTTATTTTATTTATTTATTTGTTTTAAACATTTGCGCGTGTGAATTTTGCATTAATGGATTTATTGTTTGGTAACGGTTACTTATGACCAATTATTGATTGAGATATTAGCTGGGTTCATAATAGAATAAAGTTCTTTAATGTTATTTCGAGTACCTACCAGAATTATGTATATATTGAATGTAGATCAAAAATTTTAATGGAGTAGTTTGATAAATTGTGTTAATTAATATACCATACCATACCAGGCCATCACGTTATTTCTCTGGTTGGGGTGGGCGGGGAGAGCCGGGCGCCGGGCTCTTCTCTTTTGACATGCATTCCTCGCTTCGTTCGCGTCCATGCATCGTCTCGTACACGCTCTTCTGTTGTTCTTGCTTCTAACATCTCCATTTTTCAGAATCCCATTTATGTGTTCGTGCTCTACTTTTCATTCCTTTTTTTTATCAGCTTTGTATACTTTTTGGCAGACGGTCATCCCTCATTCTTTCTGTGTGGCCGAACCACATTGGGACATTTATTTTCGTCTTACTTACGATGTTTCTTTCGATCGTACATTTTCGTCTAATATCCTCGTCTAAAGGGATATTTATCGTTTCACTGAAAGGGTATGGAATGTGTATCTTCGTGCATCATTAAGATAAGTCTGTTTACGATGTATGATTTAGGATTTCATTTTTTTTCTAGTGTTATTAGAGCAAGGATTCGTAGTTGAATTATATATACTGAAATGATTATTGACTAATATATTAAATAAGTGGATGTTTTCTTTGTCCCCTTTTTGAGAAATAAAATAAATAATTTTACGATCGTAACTTTTAATTACCATTTTACAGAGTTAATATTTCATTTCAAAGGTTCTTAAACTGTAGGGTTTGGGAAGAGATTAGTTATTGTGGAGTTATACTTTCATCTGTCTTAATTGATTTTATTGTATGATGTAGTATTTAGTAGTTCTGCAGTTCCTTTTGATTTATTTAGGGGTACTGAATTATATTTAAAATAATAATTTATTTGATTTATATTTTAAAAAGATGACACGTTAAGGGATGTGGTCAATTTTGTATGAGGAATGTGACAAAGTGACCAAGTTGACATTCCATACATTGGACGTATTTATTGACTTTATTTGGTTTGTAGTATATTTGGACAGATTTATATAACAATTGAATTTCGGAAATATGAGATATGTTAAGTAAGGGGTTCATATAAATGTTGAAAGCTGTTAGTTTATATTGTCATGTTATATATATGATTCGTTTTGTGTTAATAAATAAATTTTAAATTACTGATAAGATTATATGTTGATAGTTTGGGAACTTACCCCCACTTTCACCAAGGTTCCTAAGCGCTAAAATCAATTTTTTGATGCACTAAGCGTAAAATTACGTTTCACCAAACAATCTTACTACCGTTAAGTGACGCCGGCGACTCAATTCTTAAGTGACGGTCTTTTGTGGATCAAGTCATTCATCAACGTATTTTGTAACTAAAATTATTACATTTTAGCATTTGTTGTTATATTTTATATTATATTTGATTTCTATATTATCCAGTTATATTATTATCACGATTGACTGGGTTTGTGAAAAATTCATGGTGTCAAAACATTGCTTTTTGTATTTGTTAAATAAAATTAAATTTCATTTAAAACAGCATAATTGATGTCAACGAAAACAATAATGGCGGTATGCACAAAGACACAGGTATTAGCAAGGGTAGAATAGCAGGTATGCGATATGTTTGTAAACATGGTTTCAGGTATACAGCGCTCGCGGCCATTTACGACACTAATGCGAATATACCTACTGATGAGATCAAAGTAATACTTTTTTTCAAACAAATTCAGAAACTTGTAAAAATTGTGAACTACACACTGTCATAATATTTGATTGTTATTTTAATAAAGGAAACAAGATAAATTATGTGTTCTTGATTTTTAAATATTTCTATATAATTTAACTTGAGTTCGTATTCCTTTACTCCGGAAATTTAAGGAGAGTTGAGCCTAGGGCTCAATTAAGAATGTTGGTTTTTGGTTGGTGAAATACAAATTCACTGAGTGATGCACTCAAGGATTTGAGCTCCGAGCAGGTAGTTAGTTGATGATCCATTTGATGTACCTTGGTGAACACGGCCACTAGTGTTAATTCCTCATGGGTCATAAATTTCATGGCATTATCTTAAAAAAAAAAAAAATATTTTAAACTTCGAGTGGTTCAATGTGTTAGGCACTTGTGATATAAATATGTGTTTTACTGGATTCTTTTACGAGTTAAGTAGTAAATTAGATTTAATAGCGCTGCATTTTTCGTTGATATAAGACCGAGACATATAAGTGTCGTGCATTGGGAACAGGACATATGGTATATACTTGTGTTGTAATAATTTATTTCTACGCGCGGGAACAGGAGTAGGGTGACCAAAGTATTTTTATCGAACAGTACATTCTTCGTCTGAAATGGTAGGGTGACCGCATTACTTTTTTTTAAGATAGATGAAAGATGGAATTTCAAAGTAGTGTCTTCACTGTTATCTTTATATTTCAAAGTTTGGATATAGATATCAAGACTTATAGTTGGAGGGGAGAGTTCTAATATTGAATTTGTTTAATATTTGCCAATTCGCTGAAGGGACAAAGACAGTTAAGGTCGGGGGGGAGAAGGAATAGTGTTGTTTGTTCATTTTAGTCGACAATACTTTTCAGGGTGGTTGAATGGGTTAACAATCGGAGGGGAAGAAATCGTAAATTTATAATAGAAATGTGTACTACATTATTTAGATTAGAACAACGCGTCAAATTACTACTTATGAATTTCGGTTGACTATTTAGTTTCTTTTGTGTGAAGTTCCACAATTTTCCTAGTAAAATTACGTAACTTCAGAGGGGAGAATGTGATGACTCAATTTTGTTCAGCTTATTATTTGTTTTCTTTTATACGGTGCACATAATCTATGTTTGAGTAATTTATCGGCTTTGGTATCTGCATATTGAGAGAGGTATTCATATGTGCGTATATGTGTGTGGATATGTTTTTATTGCTGGTGTTGTTGGGGAATAGGAGAGTAGGTAAGTGTACCTACGAGATGGGGTTGAGCGGTCTGATCTTACTTTAAAAGTTTAATGAGTCTCTAGCCGCGAACAGAGACGGTCGATTTTTCAAAGATAATCGGGAGTTAGTTGCTGGGTAGAGGGGTCTTATTTTGAAAGGAGTTAAATGCACTCGTTAAGATAGCGTTCGGGGGGGGGGGAGAGAGGGGGGGACGGTCGATTGCTCGCGACACGCGAAAGAGTTTGTTTAAAAAAAATAATAATATTATTTAATTGTGTATTTATATCGTGAAGTAAAGTGATATTTTCCTTTTTATTCTCTATTAACAATAATCAGTAACTTATTCGCTACCGTAAATTAAATTCAGTGCAGTACGAGAAGAATTACGCTGGAGATCGATGAGTCCTTTTTTTTATTATTTACTAACAATTTAATTATTTTCTTTTGACGTAATAATAATAATAATAATAATAATATATTTATTAAAAATAAAAACACAAACAACAAATACAATAATAACAGTATAAACAAAAAATAGGAAAAAAAAATAACATCAATTAGGAATTCTCCCCGAAAATAAGAAAACCTTGTGCTTCGGGGAGGAGTACAGAAGATAACACCACAAAAATCACAAAAACAACAAAAAAGAGAAAAAAAAAAAAAAAAGAAAAATATATATATATTTGATATGAAGAGAGAGAAAAAAAAAATACACACATACATATATACATGTATATACACACACATATACATATACACACATATACATATATACACACACACATACATACATACACATACATACACACACATACATACACACACATATAAATACACACACATACATACACACACACTCACATACATATATACACATACACACACATACACATACAAAAATAGTACAGTTAACGATACACAACAATGCCTATACAATGCACTCAATCATTCAAGAATATTTAATATGGCACAATGAGACGAAAAGCTATCTAAACCTTTTCTTGAAAGCTAACAGTGAGTCAGAAGGTTTCAATTTTTGTTTCCTTTCTAGCTCATTGTACCATTTTACGCCTAGGAATGAATAGTGGCTCTGACCCAACTTTGTACGTCTCATCGGGAGTCTTAAGCAACCCTCGATTTGTAGCCTTGGAGTTATATATCGTTCGTTATCTATATTAGCAATTAGTTCTTTGACCATCTGACAGACAGCAACCTTCCTGTATATACTCTGCACCGGAGGAACAGGCAATTCATTGTACAACAGGTTAGTGCTATAGTCGCGTGGTCTACTGAGGATTATCTTCAAGATGCTCCTCTGGACCACATACAATTGGTTTAAGGTGGTTACATAAGCTCCTCCCCATGCTACAATTCCGTAACGTAGGATTGAGTGCACCAACGCGTAGTAAACAGAAGTTATTGTTTTTTTATCTAATATGTCACGAAGATTATAGAAAATATAGTACATTTTTCTGACACGGTCAGTGACACAGCTTACGTGTTCCCTCCACTTAACAAGACAATCCACAATCACTCCCAGGTATTTTACTTGATCAGCTCTAGAGAGGATCCTACAGTCGCCACACAAGTCAGACGAACCAGCTGAGCAGATCGAACATTGGTCGCTATGTATAATTATTTTAATATCTGATGGTATTGATTTATATTGATGGGCAAATGGGACAAAGACGGTCTTGTCCACATTAAGGGATAGTAAATTATAATCAAACCACTTTTTTAACAGAGAAATATCCGAGCTAGCTATTTCAGACACTTGAGACCAGGAGTTGCCTTCCACAAGTAGGACGGTGTCATCAGCGTACGCAAGTATCTCTGATTTAAGACCAATCTCAAATAATTGGTTTACGTATAGGATAAAAAGTATTGGTCCCAGAACCGTACCCTGAGGTACTCCGTAAGTGGGGGTTTCACAGTTGCTGAGGTGGTTCCCTATCTTTACACGCTGACGTCTATTCAGGAGATAGCTTTCGATCCATTTTTTCGCTGCTCCGTGTATCCCAACGACTTTAATTTTTTCTACTAACTTAGCGTGGCTCAGACTGTCAAATGCCTTACGTAAATCCACAAATATACCCAGACATTTCTTACCCGAGTCCAATATTTTATAAATATCAGAAGACACTCTAGCCAGAGCGTCTTCTGTGCCCATATGCTCTCTAAAGCCAAATTGCCCACTATGGATTATATTGTTTGAATTTAGAAAACTTGTCAATTGTATCTTAACAACTTTCTCATATATTTTTGCAATGTTAGAGGTCAGGGAGATGGGTCTGTAGTTACCTACTTGTCTTGGATCACCTGATTTAAATATTGGAACTACATGAGTATTTTTGTAAATATCCGGAAAGACACCATTATTTAAGCTAACGTTGATTATATGGGTTAATGGTGACTTTATACTTTCTAAGTTTTGTTTGAGAATTTCCACTGTAACACAATCAAAACCAGGAGAGGATCCACCCTTCATACCACCAATGATTTTGACTATTGCTTCCTCATTTATACATTGAAAGTTACTAAGTTTAGTTTCTACTAATAATTGATTTTCACTGGTTACACTCCCCTGTTGTGAGCTGATTGTATTCGCCAATTTCTCTCCTACTTTCGCAAAATAATTGTTAAAAATATTAGCAACTTCCACAGGAGACTCCTGGGCGTTCCTTATTATGTCATTTTGTAGAATTTCGTGGATATCAAGTCGTCTACGTTTTTTATTTATAAATTCATTTATAGTACACCATACCTTTTTGGGGTTATTCATACTATTGTATTGAGTTATTTTTTTTGAGTAATACAAATTTTTTGATTTTTTTATTAGTACCGTAAGAGAATTTTTATATCCATTAAATTTATGTTTAAGTCTATGGTCATAAGGGAATCTTTTCATAAGTTTATATAATTTTTCTTTGTGTCTTATCGAGACAATCATGCCGGATGTAATCCAAGGTTTAATGATTCTATATTTGGACTTCTTAGAAGTTACCCCCTCCAAACAATTTGCTTGGGAGATGTGTGAGTCGAGTGTTTCATGAAAATTTCGTGCACATTCGTCGGCGTTCCATGAGTTATAGACTGTATTCCAGGTTTCATTTGCAAGAGTGGACCTGAGTACATTAAAATCTATACGTTTCTTGATGACTGGCATATTGTTTCTGTCGTTAGTATTTTTTGAACAGTGGCTTTGTATATATATAGTAGCGTGGTGGTCAGTAATACTATTTTCCCATATTAATGTTTTTACGTTAGAAAGTTTACTGAGAGAGGTGTTAGTCCAGAAATGGTCTAAACAAGAGGAAGTCTGTCCTTCCACCTCCCTCGTATATAATGTGGTACAAAGTTTATAATTTAGAGAACTAAGAGTATCAATATATTCATCTCTTTCCCTATGTTTATTGTTTTGAGATACGTTAATATTAATATCTCCCGCCACTAAGACATTTTTACATTTATTTTGCGACAAAATATCATGAAGGTTTTCACAGAAAATTGATGTGTTTGATTCATGTGTCCGGTATATGGCATATATATTGAAGTTATTTTGACCTATATCAAATTGTATAAGCAGACAATTCGTTCCATTTACATTAGTCAATTCCAAAGTATTAACTGAAAATTTGTTTGTCACAAATACTACTACACCACTGCATTTGTTTATTATATGTTCTGTGCAATAATAGTGGTAATTCGGTATATTATATGTACAGTTATCGTTTCGTAAGTGAGCCTCAGTCAATATTATAACATCAGGTTTAACGAGCAGAAAGTTTAAATGTACCAAAAATTGATCAAAATTCCTTCTCATACTTCTTATATTCTGTTGTAAAACTATGAGTGCGCCATTCGTGTTACTTTCTAATTTAAATTCATGATTACAATCGTTGATCGTATTACATTTGATCTCCTTTACATTAAAACTTCTATCAATATCCCATAACAGGTCATCATCTAACATTTTGGCATTTGAAATAAATATTTTTTGACATTATAAATTAGATAGTAAGAAAGGAGAGATACTCCCGCAGAAGGATAACAGTTCAACGCAATGTGAATAATGGAAATCAGATTTCTTTGATTAAATCGATTTATCACAGTGCTCCTATTATAAGTAGTAAAGAATACTTGGCTAAAGGTGATAATTATATAGACAAAACACACTGAATATACATCATAATCACAATATTTAGTCGACACATAGGTACATAAATAGTCGATACATCGATACACAAGTCGTATAAAGACTGTCATATTAAGTGGAGTAAACTCACCGAAAGGTTCACTGTTATTGGTTGAAAACAGATACTTATTTAATTTAGTGCATCTACTCAACGAGGTGCATTCAATCCTACCCTCTTGATGCGCGTACATAATATTATCGTACTTGATGAACCCATTCGTTGGAAATTCATAATGACATTCTAATAAAATATTAAACTTCATAAATGAATAGGTTCTATGTGTCGAAAAATGTATAAGTTTTATGTCAAAAAATGTATCAGTTATCACAATTGGGCCACAATAGTTATTCACCTGAGCATAGTAAAAAATCATACATCGGCTGTCAAATACAGATAGAAGTAGTGACAGTAACTCGGATACACAGCGACACAAACTGTGACTCCCAGGACGGACATTCATAGATACGTATATACTTTCGACGCAAAATATTATTTTACAGATACAGGGTGCCTCACGTGGCTCAAAAACAGAAAAAAATATATAAAATTTAAAAGTAATTATGACGGAGACACTGATTAACACGCACTGGTCTAGTCAATAGTCTACATTTTGTCTTGCTCTCTCTAGCATGAAACCAAGGTACGAGCATGTTTCTTTGTCCATAGCACTATGAGAGCAGTTGTTTTTTCTTTTGTATTTGTTGTTTCCATAGACGCAATTGCTGCAAACGGGAGGCTGGTTCAAATTCAGACAATCCTTGAATTTATGATCACCACTGCAGTGGGAGCAGATGGGTTCCTTACTCCTGTTCATGCAATCCGAAGAAGAGTGACCCACTCTTAAACAGTGGTAACATTGTACAAGCAGATTCGCGTCCCTAACCGCAACACGCTGATATCCTAGGTTGATTTTGCAGCTTTCCATTATTTTCTTTCTTATTTTGGAGGTGGCCTCCACCAGTAGTTCAACTGCTCTGTTGTCATTTTTTCTTTTTATTACCTTAACTAGATTAATCCTCTCACCAGCGTCAATGAGACACTGAAGTGTAGAATTTTGAGCACAGATGTCAACATTGAAGCACTTTTCATCATAATCACTAAGAACACCTCCTACAATTAGCTTCGGATTTCTCTTTTTCAACTGCGTAGCGCTGTAGATCCCATTGAACTTCTCATTTAATACACTCGTCAGGAGGCTAGCATCCTTAATTGAGGGGCATAATATCAATACTTTACCAATTTTTGTTTTCCTCATACTATCTACTGCTACACCGATTTCCGCGGGATTAATTTTATTTTTTACATCGGATATTATCTTATCCGCGTCAGCTTGAATTTTTGCCTCTATAGTGATTGCAAATTTTACACTGTGAGTATTCTTGGTTGGATGTTTGCTGCCATCGAGTGTGTATTTCTCTGTTAATGCTTTTATCGATGACTTGATGTCTTTTATTTCATTGCTTAATGTAGCATTTGGTTGTTCTTTGTTTTTAAGTTTGTAGTTTTCCTCCGCTAGTGAAATAACAGTATCACCTAATCCCTTCAACAAATCTTCGAGCTTTGCCTTAACTGTAGTATTTATAACCTTTCCTCTTAATACTTCATTCATCACCTCGACACTTTTCTCTACCTCGCTTATGTGATTTCTTAGGACGCAGAGGTGGGTGTCCATTTGCGGTTCTTCGTGTTTACTCCCACTCTGTGGTGACCTAGGCGTTATTTGGGATCTGTAGTAGGTGCAGACATTTTTCTTTATGTGGTGCGAAAACACACTGGTTTAGAAACACCCTGTATGTAGTTGTATGTATACGTATGCACCTATGTATCAGCGCAACGCGGCAACAGCGCAGAGACTGTATAATTACCGTACAACACCAATTGCGGGCAATAATACGCGGCAGAGAACAAAAAAAGTGTAGGTACCTACACTCTGAGAAGTTTTTTTTATTTTTTGGTAAGTTTTAATTTATTAGTTTTAATAGGTTTTCTGAAATAGATTAATACTAAAAATTTGTTCGTAGTATTATGGAGAACACCTTTATAGAGTCACGCACAGTTTTTATCAATTATTTACATATTTAAATCAATATTCAATTGAGAGTATCACAAACGTTATGTCGCTCTGTTAACGGAATCGACTGAACTGTAATAAGATGAGAATACATGAAAAATTGATTATAAATTGGAAAATATAACCATTTTTAAACTATTTTGAATTTTCTTTCAAGTACAATTTGAATAAACATAATCTTATTTTAAACATTATAACCTATTTGAAAATTTTCTATATTTTATATGTGAAGTATTGTGTTTTTATAACTGACAGAGTGAAATGAAGTAAACTTGTATAATCCTAATTCCATAAAAATTGCTTGCATGTAGAATTTAGTGATTCATAAATTATTTCTTTATTTAAATTACTAATAGCATTATAATACTAACAAAACTCAATAACTCCTTTCCTATAAATGCATGTTAAATTGATAAGTTATCCTATCTCGTAGAAAATTAATAAGTATTATTTCCTGTCCTTAATACCAGTATTTTATTTATCGACTATCGTGGTAAAATACTTCACTAATCTAATATAATACTAATCTAATTTACCAAGTCCTTCTACCTTTGATGTCTCAAAAGACATAACCAACTGACCATTGATTCCTTTCTTCGAATTACTTCATATATCGTTTATTTATTTGTTTATTTGTCATATAGATAAATAAATGAATAAATGAACACTAGAGTTGTGGGGTTATCGATATTTCATGGGTCGAAATGTCCCTATCGCAGCTGAAGTATGTTGGAGATATATATATTTATATCAATATATAGTAATGCATGATGTCACAGGTAGTCTAATTAATCCTTGTTAATGCACTCGGACCTGGAAGTAATTTGAAATGGTTGACCAGGATGGAAACGAGCGGGTATAGGTGCTCGATTCAAACTGCATGAAGCATGATAAATTAGCATGATCTTCTTGAAAATCTGAATTTCCCTAACCTTAAAATGTCAGATGAAGTATGAAAATCGAGTGAAAAACACAAAACTTTATTAGCCCATTTTGTAGAAGCCTTAAAATGTCACTTAGACATCGCTAATGGAAATCAAAGTATCACACTATGTGTCTTGAAATAACCATTTTATCTAAAGTAATCAAAATATTCATGTTTCAATCTGTTACTGTAGAAGGAAAATTCGTGTCCTGAAAACTAACACTATAAAGATATATTGGACATCTAACAAAATTTGATATAAAACTATTTACGTCACACTCATGGAAAGATCATCGTTTGCATATAAATATTGTCTTTTGTTATATAATGTATTTTGGTATTGTTTTAATATGTTTTCATTACAGCAGGATATACGAAAAGGTAGGAAAACTTAAGTTCGTTATTTCCTAACCTCCATGAGTGTGAAAAAGCGTTAGGCCTCGCTCACATTGGATGCGTTTTCGTACGAATTTCGCTCGTGCGTAAACGTACGTAAATGCACGAACGATCCCGATACTTGATGTACTATGAGAGTGCTCACACTGGATGCGAGTTGGTCGTACGTGATCGTACGTAGTCGTACTGTGGTCGTACGTATACGCACGAATTGTTACGACGTCTGAGTTCGCTCATGGACATGCTCACATTGGATGCGTTTACGTACGAAATTCAGTCGTCCGAATACGTATGAAAACGTCGAAAACGCACGAATAATCCCGTTCCTTTGAGCACTATGAGAGTGCTCACACTGGGTGCGAGTTAGTCGTACGTTGACGTGCGTATAGTTCCGACATACGAATTCGATCCAAACTTGTTTGGATATTTTGCTCCGTTCGTACTTTGATTACACATAAATGGATACAGAAAATTTTGTTTTTGGACACAAATGTTTATGAGATTTCTGATTACGTTATGCAATTTGATCCGAATTCAAATAACTAAATATTTTTTTATGACTTGGTATTTTTATCTTTGTAAACTGTTATTTTAAATTTCTCTTCATGTGTTGTTACCTGTTTTTTATAATTTGCTTACCCCAAGGTTTTGTGATGTTTTGTGCTATGTGAAGAGAATATGTTATTATAAAATGTTATAAACAAGATAATTTTGTCTATATATATTACAATTGTCGGCCTTCGTTGCTCAGTTGGTTGGGTATCTGACTGCTGATCCAAAGGTCCCGGGTTCGATTCCCGGTGGAGGCACAGTTTTTAATTGTGTTTTCAGTCTGGATCTGTGAGACGACTAATATCGTAAGTCTCCAGAATGTGGCAACTTGTTATTGGGTGCGTGTTAAATAAATATTTGACATAGTATCTGTTAGTTGCCCGAGAAGAAATATTAAATAAATGAATAAATAAATAAATGGGAATAAAATTAGATGGGTCGATGGCAGAGCGATTAGCGCGCTGGGCTAGTAATCCAGTGGTCGCGAGTTCGAATCCTACCTCAACCGATTTCGTTCACCTATAGCACAAGCATTTATTTTCTTATTTTAGGGAACGTAGGGAGATGTATATGTACTTGTTTAACAAGGACATATTCATTTTTATCTAAAAAAAAAATTGGCTAACCCACAGAGAGGCTGTGCCTTGTGTGATTTTTGTATGCACGGTAGCTTTGTTGTGATTGATATTATGTTTATGTGTATTGTTTGTTTGTTATCCGTGTACCAAATCTTAAATACATAAAATTGTATGACCAGCATCGTACGTCGACGTACGATCAAATTCATATCAAAAATCGGAGAAAGCCGTAACTAGTGCGCGCACTCGACCAGTATCGTACGTATACGTACGATGCGAATTCGTATCCAATGTGAGCAAGCCAGTGCGCGCACTCGATTCGTACGACCAGCGTCGTACGTTTACGTACGACCAAATTCGTATCCAATGTGAGCGGGCCCTTAAGAAGCATATATCGTATTTTCTATTGAGTTTTATTTATGTTTTTGTTTATGAGAATCATATGAACTTGTTTTATGAAAACTTTCGTCATCCTATTAAGTCTGTAGGTACAAGAATGCATTGTCTTCTATATATATAAATATAAGAGAGTAGATTTGTTAAAGACTCATTTTATTATAAAGTAAAATTTACCAAGTCTGTAGGTATATTAATATACATATATCGATCAAATTGAGTAACAATTAAGTTACATAATTTGGGTTGAGAATCGAAGTTTTATCATTACATTATACGAATTTAATAATCCTGTAGTTATAATTTTGTATATAAATATTAACTATCTTTCAACAGTCGTGGAGTCTGTTAATTTATTAATATAATATATATAAATTTTATTATAAATATTCGTCTGTTTATAACTCGTAAATAAAACACAACGTAGAGGGTCCTTTTTAACGTGAATAATAACAATAATTACTAGACGATCATTGGCCAAAATCCGTTGAAAAACATATAAAATTAGCGAAATAAGATAGAAGAATACGATGTTCTTTCATGATAGAATCATTCAATAAAGAATATTCAAATAGATGTAATAAATTCTAGATTTACCTTACAGGTAGAGGATAAACTAGTTAGGGAAATTAGCTATAGTACTAGGAAATAGACGTTAGATTTTAATAGGTAGTTTAGCTAGCTAGTTTAGGAGGTTATGGATCCACAGAAAAATAGTTTAGGACGATATTTAGTTCAGGTTAGGGTGGAGCCCATCACACTATTCATCTCATTACTACTCAGCGCAACTACTGGCGTACCTAACTCATGATCCGGCGCGACTACCGATCTTCTCTCTTCGAATTTCTCAGGATCTTCTCATCATCCGACGTATCATCATCATCATTTTGCTACCTCTCGACGTTTCTACTTGCTTCCTTTCATCCGACGTATCTTCATCATCATCTTGCTACCTATCGACGTATCTGCTTGCTTCCTTTCATCCTACGTATCTAATCAACTATCAGCTTCCTACTGCTCGACGTATTTGGCGCGACTACCAGTTCTACTTCCGACGCGAATTCTGAACTACTTCTTATGATGCGTATCTTCTCGCTATTAGCCTCCACGGTCTTTACATCGTCATCATCCTCTCTATGCACATACAGCCTCCACAACCACTACAGCAAAATCTACAGAATTGGGATCATCGCTATCCTCCAAATAACTTCATTCTTCATTCACAGAATTTTTATTACTCATCAAAACCATCTACAGATTTATAAATCACCTTCATCGTCAGAGTTATAAACCACTATAACTTCATCATCTACAGATTTATTATCCACCTTCATCGTCAGAGTTATAAACCACCATGCTTCATTAACTACAGATTTATTATCATCTATCCATTGTCAGAGCTATAAACCACCATAACATCATGATCTACAGATTTATAATTCACCTTCATCGTCAGAGTTATAAACCACAACAACTTCATCAGCTACAGATTTATTCTCCACCTCCATCGTCAGAATTATTTTAAATTCTTCACCTACAGAATTATGCTTTGCCTACAGAATTATAATCCACGATACTTCGTCAGAGTTATAATAAATTCGTCACCTACAGAGTTATTATTCATCAATATTCATATACAGAGTTATTTTTCTAAAACTTCACCTACAAATTCAATAATAATTACAGCCTCCTGTGAGGTCACGATATCTTCAAACAATCGTTATATTATTATTATTAGGGCGCCAGTTCCACGTGTATAGACCTGGTGGAACACAGGTTCAATTTATTCAGATACTCGTTAGACCATTTGCAATAAAAAATCTCATTCGATAAAAAAACGCTATCATATCCTCTGCTATCCGACGTCGTAAAAATAGTACTAAATATTCTATTAATTTAACATATTTAAAAATAAAATAAATATCTAACTCCTGGGCTAACAAATAACAGCAATTCTATATTACCGCGGCTCATATTATCATTTCTATTATTCGCTACAAAACTAGTCTCATATTTTTATAAGTATACCACAAATTTCGTCATCACGTTCTACTATCCAATAATTGCATACATATATAACTACCGAAAATATATAAAGAAAATCCACCTCAAAAAAACATAACTATCAAAACAGTAATAAATTTCTACAACTGAAAATCTCCACGTGGTCTGTGAAAACAACAGTTATTAAAACACGCTCAAGTATCCCGACAAATAAATATTTCAATATCAGTAAAATAAATATACCTAAAAATCATTCTTATAAATTACACGCTTCAAAAAAAACACAGCTATCTACAAACAAAACTTAAATCTCAGGGCGGTTCGTTAAAAACTACTGTTTTTAAAATGTCCCACGTTTTGTGGGCCAATTGACATCTGAAGAGAAGGAGGAGAATATACTCGTCCCACGTTGGGACGCGAAATTGATATCTAGAGAAGGCGGAGAAAAATACTAGTCCCACGTTGGGACGCGAGATTGATATAAGGAGGCTGGGAAGAAATACATTAGTCCCATGTTGGGACACGAAATTGATAACTAAAGAGGCTGAAAAAAAAATAAACATTTAACTCTACCCCTGAAAATAAAAATCTAATAAAACATAATCGGCTGCGATGTGCCTGAAAAGACAAATACATACAGATACAGGCATGGTAAAATAATATATACATAACTGGAAAGATCTTACCAAACTGCTGCTATCGTAACGCGACTGTAGAGGAAACACTTACACTACATATCACTTTTTAGTAATTAAAAATAACTTAAAACTAGCTTAAATTCACCACTCGTTAGTTATATGGACCTGAAACACACTTATTCACTATTATGCGATTATTTAAGTTATTTTTATTATTAAAAGTTATTTTTAATATTAACTTAAACTATCTTAAATTCACCCCCGATGATTAGATGGATCTGAAACACACTTAGTCTCTACCATGCAATCAATATATTAGTATACACAGAAAAAACTAGAGCCATCCAAGAGCCCTAGCACGTGGCACTATACTGTACAACTTTATAAGATAGACCGCTCGACACGCGTTAAACTCGATATACCACTGGCCGACCACTCACACTGACAACTACCGAATGACAACTGCCGAATGACAACTACCGAATGACAACTGATCGACTACCGCCGGGAGACCCAGCGCCCGTGAAACATGGAGTAGGGGAGGGGGGGGGGTGGTTAAACTGAAGAATCAATCCGTACCGCCGGGTGCCAACCAAGATTCCAGGAATCTGCTTGATGCATTTTACATTTCAAATTTATTTTCAATAGAAAAGACAATGCTTAAATATATAAGCAAGGCCTGGGAGGCCGCTATAATCCGTTCCTAGAATTAATAGAAGAAATAGTAGTTCCTAGAATTAATAGAAGTAAAATAATGGTTATTGGGTTTCTTTGATATCATAATGCATGGAAATATATCGATCACAATATCTATGGAAATATCAACATATAGTAGTGATATGTAGTTTACGATATCGTGACGTCACCGTCAGGGTCGGCAGCCGCCATGATACTACAAGCGTTTTTTGGCGTAAATGTCAAATTTGATTTTAAAATGGCGATTTTTGCTACTAAACCTTTATTTTATGTAGAAATGTATATATATTTGAAAACAGTGAATGCGTAAAAACATCGTGAGATAGTTTTTCAAAATTAGTCATCATGCCCATTATAACAAAGTATAAACAAGGGTAAATATTTTTATAGCTTGATTTATCTGCGTTTTCTGTGGTTATTTTTGGTTTTCGTCTATGGTTGAGTCGTCTGCGTTGTCTTTGCATTTTTCAGTTTTTCGGTTCTTCCGTTTTTCGCAGTTTTTTGCAGTTTTTTGTTTGCAATTTGTTCTGTTTGTGGCTGCCGTGGAGATTTTTTTTGTTTTTCTGTTAAAAGTTTGATGTTTATTTACAATAATGGACTGTTTGAAAGTAAATTGCGTTAATAAACGTACAAGAAAATCTGTCATATTAAAGATAATCTGTTGAATTGCTAGTAAATTCAGTTTAAAAAATCTTCTTTGAACTGTGGGGTTAACCAAATTTAAATACATGTGTTGTGGTATTAAAAAGTATAGGTAGCAATTTAAATATGGATGTAGATTTACTACGACCGGGCACCGTCCCCATTTCTCCTGATACTATTCTTTGGTTCGAATTTCTTCTCGATCCTAACCTTTTGAAGAAACATCTCACGAAGCCGTCTCCCGGTAAGTTCGCTATTTACTTCATAAAATATTTTTGCACAATTTTTGAAACGCGTTTTCCTTGCTATATTATGTGGTAAATATTTTTTATATTTACAGAATAGGCTAGAATTTTTTCGCTTTTAGTTTTATTAATATATTGATATCCATATAAAGTTATAGTTAATACTAATATTGGTTTTCGTCTAAATCTTTTAACTTATTTGTAATAACATTAAACATGGTGTTCTGTTTTGCATGGATCAGTTCTAATATGTACCTACTGCTAATCATTAATAATAGGTAAACACTTCATTGCACCCTGCGCAAGTGGCGAGTTTATTGCCATATTTCTACCAATTAACCAGTGTTTCCAGCCCAGAAAAGTAATATTTGCTTGAGAAATTAATTTAAATAAATTTCTCCTGTGCTGGGGATCGAACCCCCCATGATGCCCATTATCTTTAATGGTGGCAAATATAGTGAGTCCCGTTTATTGAAAGTATTGACATGGTAACATATTGTTTCAGATCCATCTCCGTGGGATTTGATAATAAAATTTTCGTCGGTGAGTCCTGAGCCAGTGTCTAGGCCTCCAGAGGGAGTGGCCAGGCCCCAGGTGGATGGAGACCAACCTCCAGACAGTCCACCACTCAGTATCGTAGAGACGGAACGGTACACCAAAAAACATCTTGCTCTGAAGATTCTCTGCCTAAAAGTGGCCGCTCACCTCAAATGGAATCTAAGTGAGAATATTTATGCTTAACTGATTTATGTACATAGTTCAACGTGAATTTGTGCATACACGATGCTCGTCATATAGCAATACCGGTGAATGGGAATCGCGTTTGCAGTCTAAAATTATTAGAATACAAAAATGTTCAATATATTTAATCATCGTTTTATGTAAATATCACCATGCCCTAATAACAATGTCGGATCTGCAAAAATGTAATTTTACAGGAGAGCAAAATGAAGAAAAAAAATTGCGCATGTTATTATTATAGTTGGATAACTTGTATAGTGCCGTTTTCGTGGAAAATCACCTCAAGAGCGCTTTACATTAAATTAATTAAATTAAACACTAAATTTATACACAATCAAATTAAACAACAAGTCAAAATAAAACTAAACATTAAATTAAACCAAACATTAAATGTTACATTCTAATTGTTATTGTTGAATAGGTATTTTTTGAAAATTTTCTTAGTTTTCAGATAAAAAGTTTGCCTTTTACACTCCATGCTAAAACAGCGGATCAGCCCCCCTAGACAACGTGTCATTTAGTTCAAGAAAAGAAACAAGAAAGGATATCTCAATGTATAGAAGTGACAGCTGCCAGTCAAGTGACAACTGTCACTTCTATACATTCAGTTTCTTTTCTTGATCTAAATGACACATTGTCTAGGGGGGCTGCTACTTACAGCGTTTAAAAATATTATTCTTCCAAGAAACATTGTTAGATACGGTTGTTAAAGAGAAAATAAATTGGCATTTGTTTAAATTATTATTGCTTCTACGTTCACGTCGAAGGATTAAAGATGTCATAAATAAGTCCATTGTAAATATTGAATCGAAGGTTCGAATAACATTGTTGTTACTACCACAATTGAATTAACGATTGTGAAAGTTGATTCATTATAATATAAAAACTGCATAGCTCATAAAATATATTGTATGTTTTGACATAAGATTATTAAAACAAATAGCTGTAGGCTAAAGCGCGATCCTATAACATGGATGGAAGTTGTAGATACGCACACTGCTCAAGGCTGATTTAACGTCTAAGAATGTTGGATTTTGATATACATAATTACTATGTGGTACAGATCCGACGTTGTTATTTTGTAAAATTGACAAATTTTATTATTTTATGCAATAAAAGCATTTTTGCCATAATGTCAGATCCAACATTGTTACTAGGGCATGACAACACATAAACATTGAAGTAAATAATTCATAGCATTAAAAGATAATAAAATAATAGTCAGTTATTTTCATTTTTTTATACAACATACATATTATATTTAAATACATACATACCATCACGCCGTATCCCTACTTGGGGTAGGCAGAGAGGACCGAACGCCAGACACCTCTATCTTGATTTACATGTTTTGCCTCATTTACATCCATGCATCGTGTCATACATGCTCTCCTATTATTCTGACTTGGTATATTACCATCTTTCAAAATCTCATTTATATGATCATGCCAACTCTTTCTCGGGTGGCCACGACCTTTCATTCCACTCTTTTCAGCTTTGTATACTTTCTTTGTCAGGCGCTCATCATTCATTCTCTCCACATGTCCGAACCATCGTAGTGTATTTACTTTCATTCTACTCACAATATATCTTTCAATCTTGCATTCTCGTCTGATGTCCACATTCCTTATCCTGTCATAGATCATTCTACCACACATTTGTCTTAGGGACCTCATTTTCACAGCGTTAATTTTATTTTCATGTGTCTTCTGCCATGTCCATGTCTTACGAGGGTTGCCTTTTATATTTCGGGATTAGAGAACAAAAACAAATATTAATCATCGAAAATCACTTTATTGTTTTTCCTCCATATTCCCCATGAAGATCTATACACTTTTGCATGCATTTGAACCAATTGTCGAAGCACTTTTTCCACTCTGATTGAGGTATCTCCAAAATATGCATTCTGAATGCAGCAACCGCTTCTTCAGGTGTCGAAAAACGTTGACCTCTCAGTTTGTTTTTTACGTGCGGGAATAAAATGAAGTCATTTGGTGAAAGGTCAGGACTATATGGCGGATGACTCATCAAATCGATGTTTTGGGTGCTCAAAAATGCAGTTGTTTGAGCCGATGTGTGAGAGCTTGCATTGTCGTGGTGTAGAGTTATCCGTCTTCGGCGGTTGGTTTTCCTGATTTCTTGAAGGACAACTGGCAAACAAATTGTTGTGTACCACTCGGAATTGACTGTTCTGCGTTGTTCTAGTGGTACGGTTGTGACATGTCCAGTTTTTCCGAAAAAACATGCAACCATTTGCTTGGAAGTGCTTCGTGCGCGAACAACTTTTGTTGGATTTGGCTCATCTTGAAACACCCATACAGTCGACTGCTGTTTACTTTCGGGCTCATACGCGTTAATCCACGATTCATCACCTGTCACGATGTCATAGACGTGTTTTAAAGCACCGCGATCGTATTTTTCGAGCATTTCTTTCGACCAATCGACACGAGCCTTTTTTTGAGCGATTGACTAATTGTGTGGGATCCAACGCGAACAAATTTTTTTGACAGTTATTTGTTCATGCAATATTGAGTGTATGCTGGTCCCACTAATGCCTAAGGTTGTCTCTATCTCACGATAGGTCACATGACGATCTTGCAATATCAGTTCGCGCACATCATCAATGTTTTTCGGAACAACAACTGATTTTGGACGACCTTCACGAAATTCGTCTTGGAGTGAACTCCGACCACGATTGAATTCACCATACCATCGATAAACACTGGTCCTTGATGGGGTTTCATCGCCAAAAGTTGAATTAAGTTCATTCATGCACTGCTGCTGAGTTAATCCACGTCGAAAGTTGTAAAAAATAATCGCACGAAAATGTTCACGATTTAATTCCATTCTTGGGGGCAGATGAATCTTTTAATTTACTGTAAACAACAAAAAAACGCTCGTATGTCAAAACGTTCTGAGTACATATAACCTCAAAAACTTCTAACTTTACGATAGAGCTATCAGTTGACAGAATGCAACACCAGGGTTGCCAAATCCCGAAATATAAAAGGCAACCCTCGTACTTGCATACATTAATATTTGAATAGAATAATTTACAGTTACTTATGTTGTACGTACAAAAGTCTTTTCCCTTCTATTTTGTAAAGTAAGGTTATATTAATATGTTATGTTTGAGACGCCAAGTAGTATAAGTATGAACAGTTGGAACAATCAAAATATTTTGTTCCCGTTGTTGACAAAGTATTGTTTGTTAGGTTATGTAGGGTATGTGTATCAATATATTATGACAAACTGATTCATTATTTTTAGATGTTTTGGAGACGATGCTTCCACCGCACATACAATTTCAATTGATGCAGGATTTAGTTTATATGGCTACTGATGGAAATTACTCTACTCCTCCACAGGTAAACGGAACAATCTCTTTTCTTACTCACAAATAAATTCATCTCTTTACTACCTGAAAATTTTGTAAAAATTAAGATCTGAGTTCCAATATGCCTCATTAATTTTCCCGTACAGATAACCCCGCCCGTTCATCGTGGGGGGATGCGTTTTGGACAAAACCGCGATAAGAGAAATTCCCCGATAAACGGAGGATTAAAAAAAAAACTAGGGGCTCTGCCCCTGACCGCTATCGCGGCCCAACCCCCAACAACCGCTGCGCGTCTTTGCCGCTACGCGGCAGTTGCGAATTAACCTTATAAGGCTAAATATCGTCAAATATACCATTTAGGACATTACACAACATTTAAAACATTAAAATCAAGTAATAAAACAGTATTTTTAAAGTAAAAATGCGGAAATTATAAAAAAAAATATTTTTGACAATGTTTTGAAAGAAATGCGTACCTATATGAAATGCGTACGTTTGAAATTACAAATATTGATAATTTGAATGTACATTCGAAATATCATTTAGAACAGTACACAACAGTTAAGACTGAATATATTTTTTATAATAATACAATAATAATGATAAATTATACATAATTAAATAATGCGATTAAAAAAAAAATTACCTGTCATCTTTGATCTTTTGCGACATTTTGCGTATTATAATGACATATTAAAAGCAATGTTGTCAGTATTCAAAATGGATATTCCGCAGATTATTACGGTTAAAACTTATTCTGAATGTTTAAAATTCCTTTTTAAACAATTATAATGTCAATTTATACAGAAAATACATTTTAAATGATTAATTTGTTCTTTTTCGCATCAATTTATTTTTTATTTTAAATAAAAAATTCGAACGTGAAAATTGTTTAAGGAAAAATTATTTCACTGGCGATCTGTTGAAGGACCAAAAAAGATGGCGTACAGTAATTATATTATAGATGCATTGGGATTTAAAATCACTTAAAAATACACATTATTCCGCATTGCAAATATGAATTTAGATTCACGTGTTTAGTTTTTCTATTTTTATTACGCATAACTTGTCTTAGACTGTTGAATATTACGCAACAACCACACTAGGGAAACATTCATATCTTCATCGTTTTCTCCTGAAAAACTGCATTAACTGATTGTGAGGATTGTTTAAAAAATACCGCGTTATAATAAATCTGCACTTGTTGGAGTTCCGATGAACTGACTATGACCCGAATGCAGAGTCCGACCAAAATACTACTAAATTTTAAATACTAATCATGTTTTCTTTGCACAGTCACTCACTTAACTTGGGAGATCACGTGGCTTCCTAACTGGAGGATGCAACAAAGTTTTTGTATGAGAATTGCATTGCAGAAACATATCTAAATACTTAGCGCATGCGAATTTTTGATCGCGAGGAACCTTACGAGTGGTTTAGTACTAAAATATGAGATGTTTTCGATGATGATTTTAGCGACTACGTTGAATATGTATTTGGTAATTTTGTCAAATCAAATCTCACATTGAGTATTCAGCGATCTATACGAGCTGAAAATTCGCTGGAATTTCAGAAGAATTGTGACTTAGAGCTGTCATTGATTACATGTGTTAATGTTTTTATAACAAAAAAACATTCTAAATGTCATAAAATCATATAAAACTATCTATCTCTTTTATTCGTACACAACAATGTGAAAATTTATGTCATCGACCTAAATTTTGGCGTAGTATTTAGTTAGTGATGTCGCTGCAATGCAATTGCTAACTTAAGAATACTAAATACTCCAGTGAGGTTAGGAGTTAGTATTTAGTTACCTAGGACTGTGCATTTGGGTCTATATTGATAAGTAAATATTCTATATACAAAATTTGATGTGTTATTTTACATTTATGTACCTATATAATATGTTATTTGTCTTTTGTCTATGGCAGAATATGTCTGAAGATATATTGCAACGTGGCGGTGTACGTTTTTCCAGTGTCCTCTTCCACAGGTGGCTGCTGAGGTTTCCTGTGAACCGTGCGTTGCTTTCTAGACAGCCTAAGCAGGAAATAGCCATGTTAGTTATCACATCACTATTTTTATCATAATTACCTCTAAGACGGGTGGGAAAATTGAAGCTTCGCTGGCTTGATGGAGTCACAGCCGATTGCAGAGTGTTCGGTGTGAACTGGAGGACTGCAGCTCTGGATAGAAAAGGGTGGAGACTGGTCTTGTAGGCAGCTAAAACCCGTCAAGGGTTGTAAGGCTATAGAGGAGGAGGCTTATCTCAAAAGAATAATGTTATTAAATTATATATTTTTACTCCTCACTAACCCAAGAGGATATAGTGGGGAGTTATGAATTCTATTTTTTAACGCCAAGCTCAAGGATCTAAAAATTTGACATTTTATTTTGAAATTGCTAAAAGGCACATTACATTCATAAAATAGCATTGACGAATTATTATTAAGTTTTCATTAAAAAAATTTATTTAAATCAAAAATAATTTAACAGACTTTTCATGAAAATGCTGAAAATTTTTTATACAAAATTTGTGGAGTGATTTGGTTGTGAAGAGTATAACTTTGGCCACAACCCACTCGTTTAAGTATGCAAGTATTATCTAACTTGTATTATTATGTTGCTTTCTTTTCACTTGTAATATAGATGCATTTCTTAGTGACACTAGATTAGATAATTTAATTGCCACCCTGCCACAAGCATTTATACTTAATTTAAGTTAAGTTAATTTAAGTTTAAGTTACAAAATAATGTTAAGGGGTGATTGAATCCATTTCCGTATTACAGTGCAATATGACATGTCAGTTACTAAATCTTCAATTATAGACATATTTTACTTTTTCTGTGGTTATCTATCAAATTTTAAATAACCAAAAATAATACCAACTACAAAACGGGACGCTACGACTTGAAATACTATTGTTTTATTATCCAACATGGTAAATTGAATTTTTTTCACCAAAATAATGCTTTTATATGCCCATGTTCGTTTCAATATGGCTGTCAGTTTTTGTTGTGTGGCGCCACCGTCGATACAACTAACGCCTATAGTGATAGAACACTGAAACTACACTCGTTGCCTAGCAAATGACAGTTGACTCACCGTTAAGTACTTAATCCGCCAGAAACATTGAGTTAAATATTTGTCGTTATAGGCCCGAGATATCAGGTGGCCCTTAAATCGTTGGATTTGGTAATCCAAGTTAAAAGTTTAGGGAAGATTAAATTTCATTCGCGTATTTCAGTGCAAAATGAAATCTCAGTTACGTAATCTTCAACTATAGATATATTTTACGTTTTTCTATGGTTATTGTCTATAACGTATCTGTCAAAATTGTAATAACCTTAAATGATACGTGACGCGAAGCTGTGACTAAATATTATTTTATTATTATAACAATACATTATTTTATTTGTTTCATTACACAGCATGTTACTTTTTCAATTTTTTATACCGATCGATGTTTTTTTTAATTAAAATCAAACATTGTAGTGAAAAAATGTCATTGAATATGTACTACGTACGTAGTACTTCAATGCAAAATGTATACATTTTACAGATGGATATGGAACTAAGTGATAATGGTAAAATAGTGTCTTATGTAGAAAATTTAAGAATACACATCTATATTATAAATTTGAATGTTTGTATCTATGTATGTGTTGAATGCGCTCCTAAACCGCTCATCCGATTGCGATGAAACTTTGGTGAACTGTCGAGAGTATACCAGGGATGGTTTCTGGATCAAAAAATTTTAACTTCTTCTTCATCGAGTTTTAGGTCATTTTACCGGTGAAGGTGGACTATCCTGGGAACCGTTCATTCAATTTCAATGAAACTTTGATGAATTGTCGAGTGTATGCCCGGGATGGTTTCTGGATTAAAAAAAATTCTTCTTCTTCTTCATCGGGTATCAGGTCATTTTACCGGTGAAGGTGGATTATCCTTGAAACCGTTCAATCAATTTCAATGAAACTTTGATGAATTGTCGAGCGTATGACCGGGACCTACTGAAGGGACGGGAGTAACTGAAGGGACGGGAGGTACTGAAGGGACGGGAGGTACTGAAGGGACGGGAGGTACTGAAGGGACGGAAGGTACTGAAGGCACGGAAGGTACTGAAGGCACGGAAGGTACTGAAGGCACGGAAGGTACTGAAGGCACGGAAGGTACTGAAGGCACGGAAGGTACTGAAGGCACGGAAGGTACTGAAGGCACGGAAGGTACTGAAGGCACGGAAGGTACTGAAGGCACGGAAGGTACTGAAGGCACGGAAGGTACTGAAGGCACGGAAGGTACTGAAGGCACGGAAGGTACTGAAGGCACGGAAGGTACTGAAGGCACGGAAGGTACTGAAGGCACGGAAGGTACTGAAGGCACGGAAGGTACTGAAGGCACGGAAGGTACTGAAGGCACGGAAGGTACTGAAGGCACGGAAGGTACTGAAGGCACGGAAGGTACTGAAGGCACGGAAGGTACTGAAGGCACGGAAGGTACTGAAGGCACGGAAGGTACTGAAGGCACGGAAGGTACTGAAGGCGCGGAAGGTACTGAAGGGGCGGAAGGTACTGAAGGGGCGGAAGGTACTGAAGGGGCGGAAGGTACTGAAGGGGCGGAAGGTACTGAAGGGGCGGAAGGTACTGAAGGGGCGGAAGGTACTGAAGGGGCGGAAGGTACTGAAGGGGCGGAAGGTACTGAAGGGACGGGAGTAACTGAGGGAGGTACTGAAGGGACGGGAGGTACTGAAGGGACGGAAGGTACTGAAGGGACAGGAAGTACTGAAGGGATGGGAGGTATTGAAGAGTCTGAAGCGACGGGTGGTTATGGAGGACAATTTTTAATTATACAGGCAATACGAAGTTTGCAGGGTGTTCACTAGTTATATATATAGAAACAGGATGGATCAATTTAAAAAGTGGGATGAAAAAACCGCAAAAATAAAGTTGCGTGCCTGACGTTTCATTATGGCTGACAGTTTATTTCGTTTGTTGTCAAGCAATACATTATAATTATGTAAAAAAGAAAATAAATATTAAATACATGAACCACTTCTATATCAAGTCTTTTATTTTAACAACAAAAATAAATCATGATTATAATTATTATGCATAGTTATTTGTAGTAAAATGAAATAAAACATTAAAGCGTGCGGCGATTAGTACGTCACCTGGAGAAAAAGACTAGAAACAATACTTAATTCAAGATTAAGACACGCGATCCGCCAGAAACGTTGAGTTAAATATTTGTCGTTTAGTGACGTATTTAAGGGAAGATTAGGTACTGAAATACGCAATATTTTTGTTAAACTTTAGTTAAACTCCTAAGGGCTGACTGAAATACTGGGCCTTAGTGACGTATTTGAGGGAAGATTATGCCTAAATGGACACTGTTATACACTATATTTTTGTAAAACTTGAGTTTAGCTGTTAAACTGAAACTAATACCGGCCCATAGTCACTTTTTTAAGAAAGTATTATTAAAATTGTAATTAATAATTCATTATAATTTCAGGGGAGTCATGAATACAGAGTATGCTCAGGTCACATTTGAAAAATTGATCCGTCAGTCTGAGGAATCGAGAATGTACAGTCTTCAATTTCTCACCGATCTATCGGATAAGCAACCTATTGAGGACCAATTGAAGATACCGACCATGGAGTCGTTTATGACATTGACTGAAGATTTCTCGGAGCTAACGCACGACTGGGAGAACGCCGTGTGCATCATCAACGACAACGAGTTCCTCATGCAAGTCAACTATGATCTCTGTTCTAATTATTTCTTCTATGGACAGTACGATTTGGCTAAAAAACATATACTACTTTGTAATATGTAAGTATCCAATTTTATATTTGCTGTTCGGATGTTTAAGATCCAGCCTATCTTTATTCCATCTTTGGATTATTATCACCACGCTGAGACCAGACACCGCCCAGAGAAGAAATATATTCAAGTATTTAACTACCATTTGGAACCTACATTTAAATAATTCAAATAATTCGGAATAAATTCAAAAATATAGAATAATTCATTTATTTTTCAAGTAAGTTGCAATTTTTCACAAGTGTCAGACACATTACAATTTCATCATAATATATTTTCAAGAAACATACCTTGGCCCTGAGTCAAATTGAAAACGCTGTTCGTTATCGCCAAGCGCTATTTTTTTTTTGTATGTGATTTGACGTTTGTTGTAGAAATTTTTTCTACAATAACAAACGTCAAATCTCATACAAAAAAAATTAGCGCTTGGCGATAACGAACAGTGTTTTCAATTTGACTTGGGGGCCTACTCACTAAGTGTGGTGTATCTTTCTCAAGAAACTTTCGAAGCTATGGTCGAGAAAAGTGGAAAAAGTCGATCTCAGCTCCTGGTGTTAAATTTCTCTTGTCCTATCCTAATCCGACCAATTCCTTCAAAATATACAGTCCATTTAAGCGAGTCGGGCAGTATCGTCAAGAGCCAATATTACCAATTTTCATTTCGTCAGGGCCATAAAATTGGCATTATTTGGAACTAAGTTTATGATACAAAATGTGATAATTATCATATCACAGATTCAGACTGAAAACGCAGTAATTCCGGTGAATATGTAATTTTGCCTTTTGTACTGTTACATTGTAAAGTCCTTTAACCTCCCTATCTACAGAATAAATTTTCGAAGAGCAGGTAAAAAATAAACATATTTTTTTTTCTTACAAATTACGCGCCCCTGACTTTACTACTGGTTTCTAGGAAACAGACCCAAAACGCTGACGACACATCCGTACGCCTCAAGTGTCCTCGGCAAACTACCTGCTATGATGAATCATGATGTATTTTCGCCATAGCGTGTCACGTACTGATTAAATAATTTTTTTTCAATGCGCGTACGTGGTACGGGTTAGCACAGAATGGAGCGATCGAAATGCGCATATCACGTATGCTCTGTTGCTAGGGAGGTTAACCATTCTTTTTCAATACTAAACTGTGTAATATAATTGGCCTTCGTGACTCAGTTAGATATCTGACTTTTGAGCGTAAGGTCTAGGTTCGATTCCTGATTCTTAAATGTGTTTTCAGTCTGCATCTGTGAGAGGATAAATAACATACGTCTTCAGAATGTGGCAACTTATTATTGGGTACATGTTGAATTAATATTTTATATAGTACCTACATGTTAGTAGATATCCCGAGAAGCAATATAAAATAAAAAAATAAATAATGTGTTATTTTTAAGGTACAAAGAGAAATTGGTTAACAGCTGTAAGGATCTGAAGTGGTCCAATCTTCAGTACGCAAGTGTGACAGAGGGTGAGATACACGGTTACATGAAAGCTCTCAATATACTCAAGGAGCAGAATGGACTGTTGCATGACCTGCAAGAGTCCATCTCAAATAACTACTCCAATCTTTTGTTTGTTTTGCAAGAGGACAATCTCAAGAGGGAAATTCCTTTTGTGCATGGAGTGGTCGTGGAGCTTGATATTCAAGGTAATATTATTTATTAGAGGGTACAAATACATCATATTTATGAGTATAAAAGTTTTGTTGGCTTAAAATTTTCTATATTTTCCAAAAATTTTGGACTCGAGCATCGAGTGGATCAAAAGTTATAAGGGACGGATGGACACATACACACAGATACACTAACAATAATAAATAGCTTACTAAATGTGCATTTGATAAGCACAACTAAAATAGTTACATAAGATCGGTATTAAAGGTATGTGACTAAATAGTTCACCAAATTGTTGATGAACACCCTCATTTCATATGCGTTGGATCATATGTGAAAGATCCGCCTATTTGAAATACTTGGTAAGACGCATCAGTCAAGCGTTAAACAACCTCTCGACCCGTCCTAACTTGACGTCTATGAAATAAAGGTGTAATAAAGATAGTCACGGTTTATAAGTAAACTTTTACGCTCTATTACCAGGTACTGTAGATAGTTTACATTTATAAGTAAGACAGTAAATGTTTTACTATTAATTCTGAATTAATCCATACATATTACAAGTATGCTGCGAAGCTTTTCAGTTTGTGTTTTTTAATTCAATGTTGAAAAACCATGAAAAATGTAGACCTGGCCATACAAAATTTTGCAGATCCTGGCTTGAAACTATGTTGATCTGTTAAGAGAAACAAATTCTTTTGAACAAATAGGCTGTTGGATTATCATTAATATTTTATAGAAAGTCGGTCAGTTTATAGTAATGTTAGATTTAAAAGAATAATAAAAGTACACACTGTATATGAGAAAATTTCATCATTTGATTTCAGGATCATCATCTAGTGGTGTTTTTACCGTATCACGCGATATGTTAAACAAGGTTGCCGCTTTGAACGCTGTCCGTTCAGTCTTAGAGGGTAATCTGCCATCCACTCACATCGACTTCAACAGACGCATGCGTACATTGGGTCCCAAGTTCATAGAGACTCTCTTTTGGGCCTTTGCTCCCGTTCTTGCCTCAAACACTCTGTCCGAAATTGATATAACGCGAATCAAAAACTTTTTCTTGCACTTGGCTACTTCGGAACATGCCATCTCGCCCGATGAAATCAACAAGTACCTCAGTGAGAGGTTCAAAAATGTACCTGCCTTATTTGATGATAAAGAAACTAAACAACTCAGTGTGGATTTACAAACGGACTATAATAAAGTTGACGAGCTACCGTCAGAACTTTTGACTACTGATTGGGAGACGCCAGACTTCAACGTTCGCACCGTGACTGATTTAGAGATCGGCTGTTTGAGGCAACGTCTCATCGATGCAACCACCGCCGACGGTATCCGCGAGTGTCTGGTTAACCTCGCTCTGACCAATCCCGCTCAACCCCTGTGGACTGTCAACCCTCAGTGGAAGCTGCCCATTCCCATTCAGAGCGTCGTCATGTCTCTGCCGCGGGGTTTCCTTCAGGACTTCAGTTATATCCTCCTGGGAAAGGCGAGACAACACACTGAGATGGGCGACCATGACTCGGCCATTGAATTGTTGCTGATTCTGGAAGCCGAAGCTAGAAATCAACTTAATCAAACTTCAGGCAACAATAATTCCATAATTTATAAGCTCTGCAAACTTGTCGGATGGGAGGCCCTCCTCATGCAAGTTACTCAGGTAACTTTAAAATAACCTTTGACAAATTATGAAGATATTAAAATAACCTGTTGAAATTTGGAATACAAGTGGATGTGTTTGAGATGAGATGTATGGACATAAATGAAACAAAATTGAATGCATTGAAAGGATAATGTAACATTTGTTTTTATTTTTACACTCAATGAAAAAATGTGATAAATGGGTGGTGGCAGAGCTGTTAGTGCACTGGGCAATAATCCAGTGGCCACGAGTTTGAATCCTGCCACGACCAATTTCATTCACCTACAGCACAAGCAATTTATGGTTAGTTTAGGGAATGTATGAAGATGTATATGTACTTGTTACAAAGATAAACGCATTATGCAGCGTTCAGATTGAAACTACGCTCGAAAGCGTTCAGTGAGATTGGTGTGAAAGATGCCATAATCTGCAACTTCAGGTACATTCGATGCACGACGTTGAGCGTTGAATCTGAACACAGTCCTGATGACTCAACTTTCAAATGTTTAACAACTTAATTTGATATAATTTCATATTTGTTACACATTTTATTTCCTATATATCAACTTATATTGTACATCTGAAATCATTATACACGTAAAAAAGATTTGAAATAAATATTCCTTTAAGTATAATACTTATATGAAAATAATAAGTACTGCTTATGATTCCTTAAAAATTTTGGCGAGAATCAGTTGTTTAGACATATTCAAAACAATCCAGATAGCGGGAGGATAGTTGTTGATCTAGTGAATATTTAAATAAAATATTTTCTCGTTTTTTTTAGGTACTGGCAGAGTGGCCTAATCACAAAGCAAACATGCCTGCGCTGATCAACAAGTGTACAATGTGTATTATGGCTGTTAATGCTGGAGATAATGTCATACCGAGATTAGAGGTACATGCTTAGAATCTTAATTGTACAATAAATATTGTTTCAAATAGAAAGATACTTACTACTCATTATTAGTTAGAATCTTACTTACTCATTATTAGTTATTTACTGCACATTATCATCTTTTTCAGTGTTATTTATAAGCGTGGTTCGACAATTGAACTATGGTTGAGCCCCAATTTGATTACTTTTCTCATTTAATATAAACATTGATCAAGTCAAACCGTGATTCAACTCAAATATCAAATTGAACCTGTGATGGGAGTAGTTGAAGGCTCTCCACGCACTAGGCAGCCAGTCGAACGTATGACGGTGTATGGAAGCCCATGCACTAGGCAGCCAGGAATTGGCTGCGGCAGCCATTAGAATGTGCCTCATTGCATGGCAGCCCATTGGCTGCGGGCAGCCAGAGCGAGTGTAGGCGATTGTATGTGGCTGCCGTCAGTCGCCGCACACTTGTCGTAGCAGCCAGACGTATTTTTGTGTTCCGAATCTTTATTTATAAAATGAAAGGCTCACAACTGGCCTTCGATTAGCTGCTATAACTGGCTGCTCAAATATTTTCGCTGCCGCAGCCAGGCTGCCTAGTGCGCGGGGAGCCTAACACTGGTTCAACTTGACATTTCACATTTTTCAAGTTGTTATTTTTTTCTTTTTTTTTAACATGTCCACGTAGGGGACGCCAGCTATTAGGATTTGGGTCCACTTTACTCTTCCGAAGAAGCGCACTACGTAGCGTCGGGAGGGGTTTGCAATCTAGAAAAGAGTTTATTAATTCGGATTTTAAAAAGACCCGGGTTGTATGAAGGTGGAAACACAATTCGGAAGATCGTTCCACAGTCGGGCTGCTGTTATAGATACTCCAAGCAGGTCGATAGAGCTGCTGTTAGGTAGGGTGCTTCCGTTGAAGGATACTTGCAATTCATTGGGGTTGTTATGATCCATTCAAATAATTTCGATAGGCTTTTTTAAACATAATGTATGAGAAAAACATAAAAAGCGATTTAATCCATTAGAATTATTGTTTTACGTTGAATTCAAACAAAAAATTTAAAATTTAAATAAGTGCAATAGCTAGAGTTTGACATTGTGTAGTGCCGCACGTGTTTTGTGCCCCGCAAACTGTACTGTGATCAGGACAACCAACTTAACAAAACTAAATTTGGTGCTGTCGTATGAAACAGAGCTCAAAATCGAGTTCAACTGAACTGCGGTTGAATTCATTTTATAAATAAGGTTTTTTACACGGGCAGTGTACTTCACATAACAATCTTACCTCCTCTTATGTTTGATTTACATCAATTTTGTGTTTAGTCAATAAGTGAGTAGAATGGGTAAGTACAGTAGTGTTAAAAGTGGCTTGGTGTGCAAGTTGAACAAAATAGGATCTGTTTCTATTCAGCGAGTAACACTCCTCACACACCCACTCAACCCCCCCCCTCCCTGCGGCACATTTAAACAATCTATTTTATATAGTGAATAAGTAAAAGTAGACAAACGGCGCGTGAGGTGCATTTAATATTTATCATCAAATGTATGTGATGTTGTTTGTTCATTGTGACAAAATAAATTACACTTGACTGTCTGCAGTTACCTGTCACATGACCAAACATAATCAGACATAAATGACTGTGTCTCAAGTCCCAGTAGATTGTATTGTTATGAAATTACACTTGACTGTCTGCAGTTACCTGTCACATGACCAAACATAATCAGACATAAATGACTGTGTCTCAAGTCCCAGTAGATTGTATTGTTATGAAATTACACTTGACTGTCTGCAGTTACCTGTCACATGACCAAACATAATCAGACATAAATGACTGTGTCTCAAGTCCCAGTAGATTGTATTGTTATGAAATTACACTTGACTGTCTGCAGTTACCTGTCACATGACCAAACATAATCAGACATAAATGACTGTGTCTCAAGTCCCAGTAGATTGTATTGTTATGAAATTACACTTGACTGTCTGCAGTTACCTGTCACATGACCAAACATAATCAGACATAAATGACTGTGTCTCAAGTCCCAGTAGATTGTATTGTTATGAAATTACACTTGACTGTCTGCAGTTACCTGTCACATGACCAAACATAATCAGACATAAATGACTGTGTCTCAAGTCCCAGTAGATTGTATTGTTATGAAATTACACTTGACTGTCTGCAGTTACCTGTCACATGACCAAACATAATCAGACATAAATGACTGTGTCTCAAGTCCCAGTAGATTGTATTGTTATGAAATTACACTTGACTGTCTGCAGTTACCTGTCACATGACCAAACATAATCAGACATAAATGACTGTGTCTCAAGTCCCAGTAGATTGTATTGTTATGAAATTACACTTGACTGTCTGCAGTTACCTGTCACATGACCAAACATAATCAGACATAAATGACTGTGTCTCAAGTCCCAGTAGATTGTATTGTTATGAAATTAAGTACTGCACTATTGAAAATTTGAAAAGAAATATTTTTGAAACTTAAAACACAACGAAAAAGAAAACACAGGATTTGTTAGTTGAAAACTAGAAAATCCAGAGGGGCAAGTCCCGTCAAACAATGGAATCAAAAACCCTCGTGATTATCCATATGGATATAATTATCATATGGAGTTCTGTAATATTTTAAGATATTATTCATCTCTATAAGATAAATATATCCTTGATATGGGTTATCATGAGGGTTTTGATTTTACCGCTTGACCAGACTTGTAAAAATAAATAAGATTTTGAAATATAGTAAAATATTTGCACTCAATTATATTTTGTAAAATTTGTTTATTTTATATTTGTGCACATGCTTCATTCAAGGATTTGACATCCAAATGGATAGTTGGTTGATGTATTTGATACACTTTTGTGTTTGTATGTATTTTTAATATACATACCTATTTATTTACCAAATTTTAGATAAGAGAGATGTGCTACATGGTGATGTTGAATGGTGGTGAATGGGCTGCCCTTGTAGAGGGACCAGCCCGTGGTTCAGGACCTGCAGAGGCCCTGGTGGCTGCGGCTTTGGCTATTCAACAGGCTGCCAGATCTAGAACCACTAAGAGGGTGCCTAAAGACTTGTGGGATATGGGTAATTCATGTGTAGTTTAAATTTTAGTATTAATTAAATGTAAGATTATATTGGGATACATAAGAAGGAGCATTTGGAATAACAAATGCATGAAAACCCTACAATGCATAACCGGGAACACACTTATAGATAGAGCAAGAAACACTGAAATAAGACAAATGTAATAATAATAGTAAAAGTAAAATTTATTTAGACGCAAAAACGTATAAAAATTAATATACCTAGTTTAAACAAAAAAGTATAAAAATGATTATTTTTTGGAACTAATAAGTATGGAAGTACGGAAGTAAATGTGTAGTGTGGAAGACATTGCCCCCAAGTCAAATTGAAAACGCTGTTCGTTTTCGCCAAGCGCTAATTTTTTTTGTATGGGATTTGACGTTTGTTGTTTGTTATTGTAGAAAAAATTTCTACAACAAACGTCAAATCCCATACAAAAAAAATTAGCGCTTGGCGAAAACGAACAGCGTTTTCAATTTGACTTGGGGGCATTGTCTGATAGAGAAGACAATGAAGATGATACTGGAACAAATACGTTTACACAATGTAAGACAACAGACTTCCATGTATCGTGCTCCAGGGTGACCTATGAAAAGATGACTCGACAGCTGCCAATCCACATCATAGGAGACAATTTAAAGGCTGGAACAGATCCTATGGATTTTCACGAAGGAAAAAGAAAAAGAAGTATAAGATAATTTACATTTTTAATCAAAGGCGTATTTCTGTGTTAATCTTTTGTGTATAACCTTTTTCGAAGCCTGTCCCATTTTGTCAATTACATGATGTGTGTATATTTTTACAGTTTTGCCTATATTCGCAACAAGCTACTATGGCAACTCTAATAAACGAAGCAATACTGGAACACCCGTATATCCTCCACCAAACCGAGACTCACAACAAATGAACACTAAGATGCGCGACGGTATGATGGCATTCTTTTCCAAACTGAGAGAACCTACCCTGCTTAATGTTGTCATCTCTCTACTGGCGAGGCTATTCAACATTCTCAAAGACGATTCAAACATGGACCTCAATATGGAATATATCAATCTCTGGCCGTCATCCGTTCCCAGCTCCACATTTTTCAGTTCAAAAGCTGTTTCGGAGACGCTGCACCAACTAGTTACGCAGGCACTCAGCTACTATCCAACTAATATTACGTGGATTAAACTTCTGGGTGACATGAATCTGGTTGGGGGACACTATTCGGCGGCGATGAAACAATACCTCAGCGCTCTCACTATCATGTCTGATCACTTTGTCCAGCCGCTGTCCAAGCAGCTGGTGGAGGACCAAACCATATTCAAGAGGATGATCAAGTGCTGCATGCAGTTGAACTGTCCCACGCAGGCTGCCATCCTGTGCCAGTTCCTCGACGAGATAGACTATGTGCTGGCCTTCAAGTGTTTGGCGGAGATGTCCCACCTGTGCTCGGACGCCATGGACAGCTACTACGGCTGCATCTGGGACATGACCATACTGGAGTATCTGATCAACCTGCACCATCGGAGGGGGGAGGCACACAGGAAGCAGTTGGCCGTGAAGGTGATGGGAATGCTGGAGTTGAACTCTAACAATAACGAAGAGATACAGCGGGAGGCGGCCAACAGCAGAAAAGCAAAGTTTATGAGGGCCCTAGTGAGACAGTATGTGTGTTGAATATCTGTGATAAGTACAATGTGTTGAAAGTTACTTAACAACCATGATATGTGGGATCTCTTCAGGTTGTAATCTGCTCCATCAAAGTGTGGAGTTACATCAATATACATTGAATGTGAGTTTTGTTTTTCATATTACTTAAATAACTTTTTAGCCGACTGCCGTGGCACAGTTGGTAAGCCGTTCGGTTTCTGTGCGGGCGTCCTGGGTTCGATTCCCAGCAGAGGAGAAATTTATTTTAATTTATTTCCATGCAAATATTGCTCCTCTGGGCTGGAAACTCTGGTTAGTTGGAAGAAATTGCCATACGGCAATAAACTCGCCACTTGCGCAGGGTGCATGGAAGTGTTTACTACTATTACTAACTTTTAACAATAGATACCATTTCACATTTATACACATGGTATGTGTATTGTATATGTGGTTGGAAGTCTGATATTCTGGCCCATGGTTCGTAGAAATAATGACAATACGGCCGAGAGGTAAAAAAAGATTTCATATTTAGATTCTCAAAGTTTTATATATATTTTGCATTTCTGTTATATACTTTTCAGTGGAATATCGGTGCCATTTTGTTTTGCAGGTGATTGAATATATATTTTTTTGTTTATTTATCTTTTGCAATTTTTTTTCGTAAATTCATATTGTGTTGTACAAGATACGATAATTGTACTTGACCATGTTTTACCAGAAAATTTATGTTTTGTTAGGAAAATTGCGTAAAATGTAATAATAATTTGTGACTGACATAACTGAAAGCAGATTTTTTTTAATTATCTCAATAGAGACGAAGTTGGAATATTTTTTGTAGGAGAACCGGGAAATCAAGGCACCTACAGGGCTTACGACCTGTCATCGGCTGGTTTACGTGATCACTTTATGTGCTTGCGCAACGTTCACCAATTATGCCTTTTTTAATGAGATCCCTATCAATTCAATTTTGAAACTTCTATATATTGTAATACTGAAATTCTTTTCGCTTGAAAATAAGGAATTTTTACTACAGCCATCTATGGGTGAAATTATGAACAACAATCTTATTATTTTTTATTTATTTTGTTGTAACGCCATCTATTGAGAGAATTGGTTTTTTGTAAATAATGAAAGCTACAATTCTTATATGTGAGGTGACAATGCATTTTTCGCATAGAAGTCACCCCTGAATTGCGCCAGACTTATAAGGTCATTTTTTGTCTTATTTACTTCTTGTACCAATGTGTAAGTAATCGAATATATTTTTATTATTGCATATGCGCAAACATTGGATTTTTTTCCCCTGTCGGGAGTCAAAGATATTTTTTAACAGATTTAAAAATCTGTTAAAAAATATCTTTGACTCCCGACAGGGGAAAAAAATCCAATGTTTGCGCATATGCAATAATAAAAATATATTCGATAACTGAAAGCGACAATTTCTCACTGATATTCAACAATCACGCCATGTCCGCCTTTTAACTCTTATTTTGCATATCTTTTACAAGACGCCTGTTAAACGTTAAAACATGTTACTTGTTTGTGCTACTATCATAATAATTAGTGGTCGGTTTCTTTTCAGCTTGTAATATTTTTTCAGATTTCTCATTCGTAACATCAGAAACTGTATTATTATTCACTATTTCATAGTCCAGGGTTACGTTCACAATGAACGCCGAGTGCACTTAGTGAATGCTTCAAGCCGTTCATAATGACCGGAAACAGACCCTCGAAACACACTCTGGCATTCAAATTGAACGTCGTGTGGATGCATCAAACGCTCGGTAAAGTTGTCGGGTGAAAAACGCTCTGACAGTTATAGTATCTGTTGACGTCTATTTTATCTGTGGAATGATGACTTCTATTTGTATCTGTGGTATTTAATATGTCAGTTGACATTATTTATGATGATAATATGCATTCACAAAGAGGTTAATTTATAAAAATATCATTCAACAATTTCCAATAAAAGGTCAAGAGATCATTATTAACACTACTGTCTTTCCTTTGAAATTTTGTTTAGAACTGCGCTTTATTCAAAAAATCATTTAAGTCCATGAAAAGAACGTGAAATAGAAAAAAGAAAAGAAACAGTGGGCATGAAAAACTATAAATAAAAACTACTGAATTTTCAGAGATGATTATCAAACCCTAATAAATTTGCAGCTCGTTTCATATTACCACCTCTTTTTCCGTGTTTTTCAACTACTAGTTGACCAAATTCTGTCCAGCAAAAACTATTGTGCGATATGTTCACACAGGAAGGAGTTTTAGTGGACTGTATAAAGGGATGACTCACCAAGTCCTGTGTTTTTTTCTGTCACAATATCTTGATTGCAGTACAATTTTCACGTTCACAACACAATGTACACAGATTTTATATTGTCTCCGAACTTTGTATTATCGGTAAATTCCGAAATTACCTAATACTTAATAGACACCGTTTCCGAATACGTAAAATCGTGCATGCCGAAAAATGTTATAGTTGCGAGTTATACACAGCTGTTCTGCTCCGAATTCGAGTGAATACTAGGGAGAGGGTAGGAAGTGGGAGGAAAGGGGGAGTTAACCAAAATTGTAGGCAATAATACCATATAACAAAAAAGTAAATTAGATATTATTATGATAATATCTAACAACTATGTTTATGTTTTTGGACAGATTTTTCATAGGTGTTATAAATATGTATTTTATTTTTGTTTTATAAATATCAACATTTACCGACAAATAATCACGCACAAGTTCACTCGGTAATGTATTTCACTGACAGGTGGGCCGCGAGTGCGAGCGAGATAATGGCCCTGAGTCAAATTGAAAACGCTGTTCGTTATCGCCAAGTGCTATTTTTTTTGTATGTGATTTGACGTTTGTTGTAGAAATTTTTTCTACAATAACAAACAACAAACGTCAAATCCCATACAAAAAAAAATTAGCGCTTGGCGATAACGAACAGCGTTTTCAATTTGACTTGGGGGCAGTAAGTCGTGATTTGAAACGGCGGCGCGCCGACATGAAGTCACGGCGATGGCGGCGCGCCGCTCATATACTAATACCGGTATCTTTTTTATAAAATCTATATCATTTTGTTTATATCTAATGGATATTGTGTCCTTGTTGAAGCACTCTCTGATTCATCTTTCATAGAAAGACAAGAATTTAATTTAGTCAATGCTGTTTGCACAATTCTACTATTTGAAATTTGTAGAGTGTGACCGAACATCGTACTACAAATGATGTTAAATGAAGTGGAAGGATATCATTGTTAACAATCTCAACATTCTTAAATTATTATAAAAATAAAGAATTAAATACATCTTAATTTAAATCAGGCTATAAAAACATGTGTGACCTCATTTTAATATGCACCATAATTTCAATATTCATTGGGTTGTTCCAAAATATCGTTATTTTTAACCCACTTCTTGGCAGCAAGTGAATTTGGAGAATCAAAAATATTTTTTGTTTTATCTTAATAATGTTTATATTTTTAAAACAAAAACAAGTAAATATATTATCTGTATTAAAATTTAGTATAAATGTTTTTGTATGATAGCAAATAAGGGCCTTTTCAATTGCTATCATTTGAATAAACAGTTCCTTTTCTCCAAGAATCACAACCTCACTTCACATTTTGTGCAGTAAACTGTGGTTTGTCCTTTGTTGCAGTATCTGCATCTTCCTTTATCTATGTGTGTAGGAAGATTGCCAACATTATCTGCCTTATGTCGGTTTGTGGCGTTTTATTTTTGCGAAAAGTTCATAATTTGAAAGTTATCAGGGCAACTTCTTTTTAACAGTGAGTGATAAATTTGAACATGGAATGATTTCAATGACGTGTGCCCTGATTTAAATATCTCCAATACAATGGCCAACCATTATTCATACTGTCGCGAGTAGGTATTATTCTCAAGTAATATTTACATTTATTATATCGTCTGCTTACTGGAAAAAGTCACTAACTGCGAGAAACATGTTTTCGAGATAATGGCTGTCAAAGTTTTTTGGCAATATAAACTCTCATAACTCCTTTAATTATTTATAGATTGTCATGAATTTTTCAACATGCATAAAAAGTAGCCTAATCTAACTATATTTAATGTTCAAATTTGACAAAAACTCATAGGGAAAGAAAAAAACACAAAATTGCATATAATGAGATTTTCCTGACGGCTCATCGGCAATATTGCGTGAGATTGTATGTAATATTTCTATGTGGCAAAACTCATTATAATGCTTTCATAAAAAAATTCAAATTTTAATCACTTCTTTGCAACCTGCACGAGTGGCGAGTTTATTGCCATTTTGCAATTTCTTCCAAACTTTTTGTATTCTTCTAATATTCTCATTTTATTAGTACTTACCCATCATGAATATTTCAGATGTTTCAAATGAAAGGTACTTATTGTGCCCAGGACCTCTAAAATTTTTTCTTGACTTTAAAATTAATATAAATTTAGGTATTTACTCACATTTTCAGTAGATATTCAGATCAACTTCTATTTTCTGTCTTATATTTTTTTATGAATTAACCAATATTAAACCTGGGTTTGTTCTAAATCATATTATGAATTCTTAACCTTAAATACCGTCAACATCAACAATACATGTAAAAATATAGTTTTTTTGTTTTTTTAAAGAACGAATATGTTCGTTTAACAAGTACATTTATGTATCCTCATAATCTCCAAATTTAAGCATATGCTTGTGCTTTAAATGAACAGTGTCAGGCAAACACCTTCTCTCTCTCCTGTATTTACTGATAAGAGATATTGTACCAGGAATGCAGTTTTTCTGTTATATCACTACAATATAAATATTATTTAGGCTGGTTCGGCCATACGAACGAAATTCTGAGAGAAAGAAATCTAAGAAACATGAAAAAAAGATGAACATGTAATGTTGTAATAATGGTGTATGAATATTGATGAGGCGATGTATATGTTCCAGGATATAAAAATATAGTGTTTGGTTCTCTCTGCCTACCCCGTTAGGGACATGCATGGGTTGATGTATGAGAATAACAGACTAAAATGTTGAGATGATGTATCAATAAGGCAATTAATGCAATCCGGGATAGAAAAAATGGCGTTCTTTTCTCTCTGCCTACCCAGTTAGGATGTGATGCTATGTATTTATCGAAAATTAAATTCTTTAGTTAATGTGTTAAAATTTTCGAATGTTGGTAGTTAAATACAAAAATATATAAAAAAAGACTTCATTGCAACGATAATGACTTTTTCCAGGCGGCATAATTGAAAAAAATGCAGATAATGAATATTTTTCCGAAAAATCTCCGCAACGGGACCTGATATGAAGATAATTTTTTTTCCAGATGTAAAGTGTGTTTTGGTGAATATGATAGCATAGTTAACTCAATTTTGCCAAAATAGGCAGTTAGTGACTTCTTCCAGTCAGCAGACGATATTTAACACCCTAAAAGCACAAAAATAATATATTAAATACTTCACCTTACATATCCTTTTATTGGCTTAGCTCATGGCAAAGACCGGATTTATTATTATCTCGGCAGGCGATAGATTCTGTTTCGGTTGGATGAGATTAACACATAGGATACACATACTAATAAGCGAGAAATTAAAGATGGAAATAGAATTAAAATTAGTATTGAATGAATAGGGAGTTTACAACAAGTCAAATTCCATCTGACAATCATTACCTACCTTACTGTTGTTTATATATTAATTTACATAAAACTTCATTGAAATGAAATACTCTACAATAACAATACTTTAACGAGATTTATAAATTTCTGGTACTGATGATCGTTTAGTTAAATATTAATTTTATACTGATCGATACAACATTTAATTATAGGCAAAATTATCAATAGCTGAAGGTTGTTAGAAGTGGTCTTCATGATTGTCAGAGTTTGGAATACTCTGAGTATACATCATCTCCTTTCAGCATTTTTTCAATTTTTACAAAACGACAGCATGATGAAATATTCTCATAAATAGAATATACTGGGACCCTATTTTAATATCAATAGAATCTGTCCGCATATGATAATTATCTATCGTTGTCTATGGTTTTTCTATCAACGTGCAATTATCTACTGATTTTCAATAGAAAGCGTATTTTGGAGTTTCTTATTGATAATTATCTATTACAACGCCGTAGATAATTTATCTACTGGGTGTAGCAGTAGTTCAGCTGTCAAAAAGAGCTCTTGTACTGTTTTCGTGTGTCTTTTTTTTATTATAATACTAGCCTTTATGTCCCGCCGTTGGCCAAGAATGTAAATTAGTGAAGGAATAAGCAATCGTTTATATACCTACATAATATTGTCACACATAATTTTTTTTAACCGTAGTATGAAAAGTAGTTTGAAATTTAATTGAGTTTAAGCGGTGTAAAATCTTAAAGTGATGGCCACAATCCATTTGCTTTTATATATAAGCACATACAATTTCTGCACGCATGGACTATGGGAAATGATTTTAAATATGACTTATTATAAAAAGACAACGTCGTAAAGAGTTTGGATTTGGCCACAACCCCTATTTTTATATATTGTCATCGAACACAAATAATGTGTTTTAAATATTTAGTAATTTTGGATGATGGGAAATGGTTTAAAAATTGATTAAACAAAAGTACTGAAAATATTCTAGTGTTGGTCCCATCCCATTCGTTTTTATATTTTTCGTCAAGTGTGCATATAGTTTATTATAGTTTTGCACAATAAAACTGATAGACTTAAAACTGACACATAAGTCTACATTACAAAAGAAGAAGAAAAGTTAAATAGTTAAAGCTATGTTAAATAGTTTTTAATATGAATATAAACGTTGTGAAGATCCAGCAATGGCCACAACCCCGATTTTTTATATATTGTCATCAAAATGAAATGTGTAGTTATTGAAAATTAAGCAATATATGATGATATAATAAATGGTGTAAATTTGATTGAACAAAAGTAATGAGAAGATTCTAGTGTTGGTCACATCCCATTCGTTTTTATGTATTTTCATCAAGTATGCATGTTGTTTATAATATTTCGTTACAATAGACTATTAGAGATAAAACTAATCCAAAAGACTAAATAAAAAAAGAAGTAGAAGTATAAAACTATAACAAATAGTTTGTAATAAAAACTGACCCAATGGTCTACATAGAAGATGAAATAGAAGAATTACACATTAGGAAATGTATTATATAAAAAACTGACCAAAATGTCTTCATAAAAGAAGAAGAAGATGAATTGAACTATAGGAAATATTTTATATAAAATTCACCCAACATCTACATAAAATAAGAAAACGAAGAATTAGACTAAAGGATAGTTTGTTTAAAAATAGTTTGTTTAAAAACTAACCAAAAGGTCTACATAAAGGAAGAAGAAGACGAATTAGACTATAGGAAATAGTTTGTATAAAAACTCACCCAAGGTCTACATAAATTAAGAAAAAGAAAAATTAGACTATAGGAAATAGTTTATTTATGAACTGTCCCAAATGACTTCACAAAAGAAGAGGAAGAAGATTTAAACCCCAAGAAATAGTTTGTAGAAAAAATCACCCAAAGGTCTACATAGAAAAAAGAAGAATTTCACTATAGGAAATAGTTTGAAGGTATATTGAATGTGTATTGTAGTTAACCTAAAATAGTTTAGTAATTTTCCTATACGAAATCAGTATATTCTTGGTTTTTAAGTAGTAAGTATTAGGTATGTAGGTACCTACCTACAATGATGTTCTAAATTAATTCGAATTCGATTTATAACAAATTTTATTTGAATATCAGAATGTGTCCGTTACCATAGTAACCATGTTCCAACATGTGAAAAATATCAAATGTTATGGAGACATTTTTTGAATATGTAGGTACCTACATTGGTTTGTTCGATGCCATAAAAATGAAAATTGTCAGAAAAATCAAATATTTTTAACAAATTATGCAATTTTATTACGCCTATATCTTTACTAATAATTAACAGACTTTTACAACATATGTCTTAAAACTTGCTGTAATGTCTTGTGTTTCATTTTATTATTTCATATTCACATTTATTTCAAAGGAATATTTTTTTTTTTTTTTTTTTTTTTCTTTTTTTTTTTTTTTTTAAAATGAATATGTCCTTGTTAAACAAGTACATATACATCTTCCTACGTTCCCTAAACTAAGCATAAATGCTTGTCCTATAGGTGAACGAGATCGGTCGAGGCAGGATTCGAACTCGCGACCACTGGATTACTAACCCAGCGCGCTAACCGCTCTGCCATCCACCCATCCATTTTAAAGAACATATTCATTCGGTAGGAAAATTAAATATCGTATGAAAAGATATTAAAATGGCGGGGTTATATGTACATTTGTACAAAACGCTTACTTTAAAAATAAGTTAAACATTATAATTAGACAAAATATTCACCATGTTTTTCACTTAAAAGCTAAGTTATACTTGAAAATATATTTTTTTCGTGTAAATACGTACTTCTAACTTTTAAACTAACAGATATTTGTGTGCAAAATGTACACTTTTTTGACAGATATGACTTGGAAAATTTTGTATGAAAAAAATAATTATTGAAATATCTTTAAAATTCAGCATTTTAATCGCATTATTTTTAGCGTGACACTGCATCAGGTATACTGGTACACGTTCGCACATAAATTAGATTTTTAGATGCTCTTGGTTTTTCAAAAGGCGTGAGACAAACACACACACACACACACTAACATATTGATTGCTTTATTACTTTAGATATTAATAAAATGGTGAGTTTCGGAGATTTAGCTTATATACTAGTGACTGAAGATATGGAACAAGCCGAATATTTAGCTGAAATTCAGATATTTTGGTGTTGACTTCTGTCCTATGACAGTTTCAAAGTCATCTTGTGCGACAGTTTCAACGTCACTTTCACACGTAGCATTGTTCATAGTACCTACATCATTAAATGTATATGTTGTATCCACTATATTTGGTGTTGATTCTGTCCTATGACAGTTTCAACGTCATCTTGTGCGACAGTTTCAACGTCACTTTCATAGTTCATTGTACCTACATCATTAAATGTATATGTTGTATCCACTATATTTTGGTGTTGACTTCTGTCCTATGACAGTTTCAACGTCATCTTGTGCGACAGTTTCAACGTCACTTTCATAGTTCATTGTACCTACATCATTAAATGTATATGTTGTATCCACTATATTTTGGTGTTGACTTCTGTCCTATGACAGTTTCAACGTCATCTTGTGCGACAGTTTCAACGTCACTTTTATAGTTCATTGTACCTACATCATTAAATGTATATGTTGTATCCACTATATTTTGGTGTTGACTTCTGTCCTATGACAGTTTCAACGTCATCTTGTGCGACAGTTTCAACGTCACTTTTATAGTTCATTGTACCTACATCATTAAATGTATATGTTGTATCCACTATATTTTGGTGTTGACTTCTGTCCTATGACAGTTTCAACGTCATCTTGTGCGACAGTTTCAACGTCACTTTTATAGTTCATTGTACCTACATCATTAAATGTATATGTTGTATCCACTATATTTTGGTGTTGACTTCTGTCCTATGACAGTTTCAACGTCATCTTGTGCGACAGTTTCAACGTCACTTTTATAGTTCATTGTACCTACATCATTAAATGTATATGTTGTATCCACTATATTTTGGTGTTGACTTTTGTCCTATGACAGTTTCAACGTCATCTTGTGCGACAGTTTCAACGTCACTTTCATAGTTCATTGTACCTACATCATTAAATGTATATGTTGTATCCACTATATTTTGGTGTTGACTTCTGTCCTATGACAGTTTCAACGTCATCTTGTGCGACAGTTTCAACGTCACTTTTATAGTTCATTGTACCTACATCATTAAATGTATATGTTGTATCCACTATATTTTGGTGTTGACTTCTGTCCTCTGACAGTTTCAACGTCATCTTGTGCGACAGTTTCAACGTCACTTTTATAGTTCATTGTACCTACATCATTAAATGTATATGTTGTATCCACTATATTTTGGTGTTGACTTCTGTCCTATGACAGTTTCAACGTCATCTTGTGCGACAGTTTCAACGTCACTTTCATAGTTCATTGTACCTACATCATTAAATGTATATGTTGTATCCACTATATTTTGGTGTTGACTTCTGTCCTATGACAGTTTCAACGTCATCTTGTGCGACAGTTTCAACGTCACTTTTATAGTTCATTGTACCTACATCATTAAATGTATATGTTGTATCCACTATATTTTGGTGTTGACTTCTGTCCTATAATAGTTTCAACGTCATCTTGTGCGACAGTTTCAACGTCACTTTCATAGTTCATTGTACCTACATCATTAAATGTATCTACTATATTTTGAGGATTTGTACGAGAATCATCATCTTCTTGAGGGTTCGTGCTAGAATCATCATGGGGACTGTTTTGTGTGGGGACTACATCTATCCCTATATTAAAACTTGCTAAAGATTCAGAGACACCCGTGTGTCCCTGTATTGATGCTGGGCTTATTGTTTCTAAAATCCTAGCCTCGTCTTCCGTGAGGATTTGTTGAAGCGAGGGTCCTCCTCCCGTACCCCACGCATATCGAATCATTTTTGCCTGTTTATTTTTCGTTTTAGCTCAAGTCTTGCCAACACTGAAAACAAAAGAAAGAAACATTATTAATGTATCTTATTCAACATAACATAACAATTCTTGGACAAGATCTTTCTTTCGCTCAAACTTTTTTAAACAATTTTGATAAAAATTGAATTTAGTGACGACATTGTTTGTAAGGCAGTGTACACTACACAATATCTCACTTAATAGTTTGATACCTGCTTAATCTACAAACATACATCATGCTGTTTTCATATTCTGGGTAGGAAAAGCAGTCTGGCCTCAATATTATCCTATCCTGACATATATACCTACATGTTTTATATAGAAAACAAAATATCTTAAAATATTTATTCATTTGTGTTTATAGTTTGGTACATATTCTTCAACTATGCATACTATCACCATCGACAGTTGGTGTCGATGGCGATAGTATGCATAGTTGAATCATCATGTGTTCTCTCTCATGGTTCACGTCATTAAACATATAAGAAATAAATTGAAACTGCTTGATGGCAGAATTATTACAAGGAGCAATTTCTCATATCCAACCAAATTATAATTGGCTTGTGAATTTTCATAAAAAGTAAACTTAAAAAACTTAGTAAACTATAGGATTATCATTTCATACTTTAAATAACACCATATGTGAACTACCAAAATACTTACTTTTCGCTATTGCTTCGAGTCTTTGCATCCACTGGGAATGGCATTCAGCGTGCTTGCGATGGATTCCCATCGATTTTTCGCTTCTTTAAGAGTAAATGTGGGTCCAAACTTTCCACTTATTAGCTGGGGATCCTCCATCACCAGTTCCGACAACTTCTTTTTTTGCATTAATGACAAATATCCAATCTGTGATGATAACATGATGCCAAATCAGTTTGTAAATAGAAGAAAGAATAGTCCATTAATGACAAATATCCAATCTGTGATGATAACATGATGCCAAATCAGTTTGTAAATAGAAGAAAGAATAGTCCATTAATGACAAATATCCAATCTGTGATGATAACATGATGCCAAATCAGTTTGTAAATAGAAGAAAGAATAGTCCATTAATGACAAATATCCAATCTGTGATGATAACATGATGCCAAATCAGTTTGTAAATAGAAGAAAGAATAGTCCATTAATGACAAATATCCAATCTGTGATGATAACATGATGCCAAATCAGTTTGTAAATAGAAGAAAGAATAGTCCATTAATGACAAATATCCAATCTGTGATGATAACATGATGCCAAATCAGTTTGTAAATAGAAGAAAGAATAGTCCATTAATGACAAATATCCAATCTGTGATGATAACATGATGCCAAATCAGTTTGTAAATAGAAGAAAGAATAGTCCATTAATGACAAATATCCAATCTGTGATGATAACATGATGCCAAATCAGTTTGTAAATAGAAGAAAGAATAGTCCATTAATGACAAATATCCAATCTGTGATGATAACATGATGCCAAATCAGTTTGTAAATAGAAGAAAGAATAGTCCATTAATGACAAATATCCAATCTGTGATGATAACATGATGCCAAATCAGTTTGTAAATAGAAGAAAGAATAGTCCATTAATGACAAATATCCAATCTGTGATGATAACATGATGCCAAATCAGTTTGTAAATAGAAGAAAGAATAGTCCATTAATGACAAATATCCAATCTGTGATGATAACATGATGCCAAATCAGTTTGTAAATAGAAGAAAGAATAGTCCATTAATGACAAATATCCAATCTGTGATGATAACATGATGCCAAATCAGTTTGTAAATAGAAGAAAGAATAGTCCATTAATGACAAATATCCAATCTGTGATGATAACATGATGCCAAATCAGTTTGTAAATAGAAGAAAGAATAGTCCATTAATGACAAATATCCAATCTGTGATGATAACATGATGCCAAATCAGTTTGTAAATAGAAGAAAGAATAGTCCATTAATGACAAATATCCAATCTGTGATGATAACATGATGCCAAATCAGTTTGTAAATAGAAGAAAGAATAGTCCATTAATGACAAATATCCAATCTGTGATGATAACATGATGCCAAATCAGTTTGTAAATAGAAGAAAGAATAGTCCATTAATGACAAATATCCAATCTGTGATGATAACATGATGCCAAATCAGTTTGTAAATAGAAGAAAGAATAGTCCATTAATGACAAATATCCAATCTGTGATGATAACATGATGCCAAATCAGTTTGTAAATAGAAGAAAGAATAGTCCATAAAACAGCTAAAGGTCAAATATTAACAGCAATAAAAGTCCAAACGTATAGCCATGTCGATGAATAAAAAAAAAACACGCAACAGATAACTATTTAGAAAACCACACCGAAAACACTAACAACAAAATGAAATTGACAATCATAAACAGATGTACATAGAAAAAATGTATATAATCTATGGAGTCACAGACATGAATAATCATATCAAAATTTTTTTTTTTACATTTTCATGTTGGTACTAATATCGGGTGTTTTCAATTATCTATCTTGTCTTCTTCTTCTTCTGCTTGTTCTAGTACTGGGTACTGTTTATTCTCGGATTCACTCCTGGGACGCGGATGTCCAGCTGTCCTTCCATCTCTTTGGTGGTCGTCCAGGGGTTATCTATGACGTTCGAAAATACGCTTTTTCCGAAGTAGTAGATAATTTAATGTGCGCAATCCACGCACGCGATAAATTATCTATTGATACGCAAATAGGGTCTCTGGACTCACCAAGAATGGAGTGGACATCAGATTTTTATCTCACAATGGTATCATAAATCATCAGGTTGTTAAATAATGGCTTACACGTTTTCCAGTAATGGTTCATATAATGGCTTCATCTCATAAGTGTGCAACATTTCCATGTAGTATCAATAAAAAAATTGGCTTTCACACAAAGCACGTTTATTTAAATTATATAAATTATTTTAAATATTTTTAAAGTTATAAAAATGAACAATTATGAGGTTTTATGATTTACCATAATATTTGATTTTCTTCTTCTTCTTCTTCAGCCTGTTTTCCATTGTTGGACATAGTCCTCCCCCTTGATCCTCCAAAACTCCCTGTCTTGGGCACACTGCATCCATCTCCCTCCGGCACATTTCTTGATATTTTATTTAGTAATATTTTACTGTATGGTATTCCCCGAAACACGGGTATACACAAAGTGCCACATCGCACTCTTGGCACATAAATCGTGTGTCTTTTCTGCATTTTGTTGGCTTGGTGGTGTGACTACAGACATGACATTTCCTCTGTGTCTTGCTCTTTTGGGCTTGTGTTTGTGGAACTGGGCAAGGAATGCCTTTCTTTTAGCCGTATTGGCATATCTTCCACTTTTCTTCCGCCTAATGTAGATGGCCTTGCTGTGTGATATTTTTCACACATCTGTGAAATTAGGATTTCCCTGTATTCTCCGAATGATAATTTTTTTTGAGTTATGAATTTATGCTAAAAGAACGCAATTAGTGTACAACAGTCCACTAATATATAAAATATCTTTTTATACCACTTAAAAGATTTGCGGGAGCAGTCTGCGAAACCCAAAATTCTGTCAACTTTATCGACTGCTCCCATGTTTTTAGTGTATTCCACAACAGCCTCTGGCTTAATTTTATGTTGTCCAGTGGAATGTCGATTTTGGTCGTTGTTACCATTTTGCTTCATGCTTGGTTGATAACATGACTATATCCCTCTTATCTTTCCACTTTAAAGCCATTACTCCATTCGAATGTACAAATTCCACATCGCCTTTCTTCATTTTTTTGTTTTGGAACTTCGGCATCATTTTTCGGTTCAATCTAGCTGTTCCACAGGCATTTGTATTATTTTCTAATAAAAAGTCAAACAGAACTGGACTGGTATACCAGTTGTCAACGTATAACGTGTGGCCTTTTCCTAAATAGTCGTTCATCATGGTTTTTACAACAGACCCTGATATCCCCAGTTGTTCCACTGTTTCATAATCTGATTGTGAACCCGTGTATACAATTACATCTAAAATGTACCCTGTAAGGACATCACACAAAACGAACAACTTTATGCCAAAACGATGTCTCTTGGAAGGGATATAAATTTTAAAAGAAAGTCTACCCTTCCAAAGTAATAGGCTCTCATCGATACATAGGTTTTCGTATGGGTAAAATGTTTTTTTTTAAATTTCTCTTACTCCGTCTAGCAAATTTTTAATTTTGTTGAGCTTATTTGTGGCCGGCAAATCATTATCTACGAAGTGAAGAGCCCTAAATAACAAGAAGAAACGATCTTGTGAGAATAAGGTTTTGAAGAAAGGGGTCTCAATAATTTTGTTATTTGACCAATACTTTTTTAAATTATTTTTTCCCACTAAGCTCATCAGCATGATGGTCGCGATGAACATATATATTTCTTCTACGGTACTATCCACCCATTTCGTAAGCTTGGATTTTGAATCCGTTGCTTTTCGTTTTAGAGCCTCTGCATACTTGTTAGTTTCCGTAGATATCATGCCTACAATATCTCTGGTCATAAAGAGTTTGAAAAAATCTAATTCAGTTGAATCTTCACTAATACTGAACCCTGCACCTAAACCAGATATAAAGTCATCAAATTCATGGACATTTGGAGAGAAATTAGAATTTGACCATTCTCGAGGTTCCTCTCTTCTACGTTTTGATGTGGATGGTGCACTCTCGTCTTCTGATTCAGATTCTTCTGATGAACTTTCTGATTCAATCTGAATATCATCTAAGTTTACGAAGACCTCTTCGTCTTCACTTTCCATCAGGGCGTTATAAATATCGTCTTCGGTTAAACCAGACATGATAGCGAACTTTGAAAAAATCGTAAAAACTTCCACTAAAAAATTGTCACTGTCAAAACATAAAAGATAATATAATCGCTAAAAAATTGTCACTATCAAAATACAACACGTAAAAAAATATCGCAAAAAATTGTCACTGTCAAAATATAAAAGTTAAAATCACTAAAAATTGTCACTATCAAAATATAAAACGTAAAAAAATATCACTAAAAATTGTCACTGTCAAAATATAAAACGTAAAAAATATCACTAAAAATTGTCACTGTCAAAATATAAACAGTAATAAAATCACTAAAAATTGTCAGTATCAACATATAAAACTTAAAAAATATTGCTAAAAATTGTCACTATCAAAATATAAAACGAAATTATCACTAAGTTTGTCACTTTCGAAATATAGGTAATACTGTTATAAAATGTCTCAAAAATTCACAATATTACAAACAGTTAATAAAAAGCACTAAAAGTAAATTATTTATGAATATAAGCAAAAAAATGGGCACTTCAATATAAATATTATCCTTTTTATCCAATAAAATAATGAACAAAACTCACAATATTACGGCGCACGTGGTTAGAAGGTTTGTAATCTCACAAAACAACAAGACAATACAATATGGCCGCACGCTGACTTTACAAATCTGTAATATATTAACCAAAAGTTATGAAGAATATCCCATAGATGGCAGGGGTATATTAAGTTTTGGCGATATTATTTGTATAACACCGTAATATTGACAGACGTACATGTACGGCCATACTCAATTTTGCACTTTTATTTTATTTCTCGCCATACATGTACTGCCACACCGATTTAGAGGTTAAACTGTCCGGAAGCTTGTTCCACTGCACTGGACCCCTCACTGAAAAAGCTCGTTCACCAAAGTTAGATGAGTGGTATCTATTTTTTCAACAAGCCGTCGAACTGATGTAGTGTTCGACGAACGAAGCGTAGATCGTCTTTGATTTGGCCTGTCCAGTGTGCACAAGTCTATTAAATAGTCTGGAGCGAGTCCATGTATAGCTTTGTGAACCATTAAGCATACTTTGTATTTGATTCTTTCGGCAATACGCAGCCAGTGGAGTTTCTTCAATAAGGGTGTAATGTGTGCCGATTTAGGTGCATTATAAACTTATCTAGCTACTGCATTAAAGACGGACTGGAGTCTATCGAGATGTATTTGTGGGAGTCCGGCATAAATTATATTGCAGTAATCTAATCTAGATACAACAAATGCATTTATTAGTGTACGTGCAGCATCTCGAGGCAAATTTCTTCTTATATATTTAATTTGTCTCAGTTGAAAAAAACATGTACTAACGGTTTTGCTGATATGGTTTTGTAAAGATAACTCAGAGTCTAGATTGATTCCTAATAGTTTGATATTGTTAATCGGTTGAATAACTTCGCCGTTAACAGACACTGGGCTCCAGTCAATTTGATGTTGTCTTCTGGGAGTGTTGATTAACAAAAATTCGATTTTATTTGAATTGAGGTTCAGTCTATTGGATGTTGCGAGTTTTCCCAATAAAAACACATGTCCAGTATTACACGCATATGAAACTCTGTACATAATGTCTTTTTACATTTAATTAAATTTTGTCGTGTAGTAATTACTACATGAAAATACATATGTCCAAAAGTTGATAGAAAATCTATTGTGAATAATGCAATTAGCAAATCTGCTAAGTCAACTCCTCCCATGTGAGCATTGTACTGCTTTACAATTTGGGGCCATTGATGTTCATTCAATACATATATCATTTGTATTGTTGTAATTTTTTTATTTGGGCATAAAAAAATATCATCTATCCTTTGTATACACAAAGATTAAAGTTCATGTAAATTTTTAGTGAATCCGAGTCAAATTCTTCTAAATTAATTCAAGTGCATTTTAATTTTTCAGGATTTTATTTCATAATTCGTATTAACAGGAGTCATGATATTTGAAAAAAAAAATCAAATATAAATCTTTGATAAAAGAACATGGCATAGAAAGCAATTAAATAAAACATTCAACCCAAAATTATTTTACTTATAAAAATGTGGCAAAATAATTTTAATGCAATAGGTAGGGTCACTTTTCTTTAAATTATGATATTACAACCAAAAAATGACTTGCGTTGTATTTTAATTATGCAGACTTTATGTCTTTCACAGATGTGACTTTATTTAACCTATGTATATAAATTGTGCTCTATGAAATTTAAGATTTATAAAAAATAAAGTAAATCAATTATTGTGCTAATCCCACAATGGCCGAAATCAATTTGCCCAAATAATTCTAAGTAATATTAGTGTTCTTGATTGCAACATATTTTGCTGCATCTCCCTTTCTTGTCTTCCTCTTGGAGTTGCAACATTATGAACGCTCTTCAATCTTAGCAAACTCTCTGTCAACTCGGTCCATATTAGTGGTCATCTACGACGACGTCTCATTAGTCCAATAGATATCGTCGTTCTCCTAACTCCGGTACTCTCTCAACTCTTTTTGTTGCACACCTAACATCAACAAATAGATGTTAGGTGTGCAACAAAACAGCAGAATGAGGTCTATGATGAGCAAGGCCAGGATATCTCGATGGCAGACCGGTTGACACATATAGTCATACCAGCTTCTTCATGTCAGCCACACTTGTAATCAGTATTGCTGGAGATGGAGAGAATGTTTTCTGACGTATATTCTACAGCTCTTTACCCAGGTTTAAGAAGGTCTGTTTAAGAAGGTTCTTATTAACAGCAGTGAGGTAATAGTTCAGAAATATCTTTACCCTCTATGTATGTTGAGGTCCTTTGTAGTTATACCGCGACGTTTGCGTATAGCCGACACAAACTCCTCTACTTTCTCTCTGGTTTTAAATTTTACTACAACCGTTGGTAGAGTTCTGTTGTGTTGGTTCCAGGAGGCAACACGTCGAGGGATGATATAGTCGGGGGTGAAAGGTTCAGCAGCTTTTGACGACTTATGTACCGACCTGCAGTCGGCACATCTCCAAGTTTGCTTTCTCGAACCCATTCTTCTGAATGTGTCCTCCCCCACTCCCTGACAATGCAAGTGGTAGGCTCCTTTACAAATGGAACAGATAATCTTGTCTTCCTCCACCACTCCCTCCCCACACAAGTTAGATAATAAATTATTTTTGAAGTTTAAGAAAGTTTTCGCTACAGTTTGTAGATGGCGCTATTATTATTATTTTAAAGTTGATTATAGATGGTGTAAATTTATTGAAATATTTTATTTTAATTAATAAATAAAAATAAATGTTATCAGTGTGATGGAGCGCTGTATTTGAACTCCCGTCCTCAATACCTATTTGTCAGTATTGGTCCAACAGCATAATCGCCAAGCCATGAAAGATACACTATAAACTGACAAATGCGATAAATACTATAAGCCAATGGTGTTATTTTGAATATAGTTTTTGTAGGAGGTACAGTCAAGTTGGGTAACTTTGGACCACTTTTCAATTGTTTTTGCTCATATTTTTCAAGTTTTTGTACAATATTATGAAAATGAGAGTGAATGTGTGATCTTATTAAGTAGTTTTTATGAATAAATTGTTAAAATTTGTTAGAAATAATGACAAATGCGTCAAAAATCATGTTTTATGGGTGGTCCAAAGTTATATTTAATTTTAATCTTTTTGGTGCTAAAAAATCTAATTTTAGAGTATTTTAATACTGCGTGTAACATTGAACAATATTTATTTTAAATCTAGACACCAAATACACACATTTTGAAAAAAAAATCATCATTTAAATAAGTTTTTTTCTTAAAGGACTATTAATAAAAATCGATCAAAGCATGTTAAAAAAACCTTTATTATATTTGCAACCCTTTAACAAAGGTTAATTTTACATAATATGCAATAAAGATAAGTAGGTATTTATGAGAAATGGAGCCCATATGTACATTATGTAGGTACGTACTTATATCTAGTCCCCCCATTCTAATGACAGCAAATCATCATCGATATGAAAGATATGACCATTTTTATCAATCTTTTGATGATCTATGATTTTGACATTCATCTTCATGTCAGTAATTTTCGTCTCATCTTGTTGTTTTGGCCATGACCATCCTCCTTCAAAATATTTTGTGAGACAACTAACCCATACGGTTTTTGTCACTCTTTCTTCAAAATGAATTTTGAAGATACGACCTGGAAATAGAGAGCCTTCATATTTTATAATGCAGAATTGATTTACTTCATACTTCTCTTCATATTCTTTCACTTTAATTAATCTCCCAGCATAATGGATTACACACTCGCCATACAACTCATTACCATCACCTGGCATAACATTGGCAATGGAAGATACTATTTCCTTAGTCGAATTGATTTTGTTACCTGATGAAAGAATATTTTCTACAACTGATGGCACTGTAAATGGTATGTCATTAAGGTTGGGTGTAGTTAAATGATCGAGCTGGGAATCGCAGCTTTCTGTGCCTTATTTGAACCTCACCACAGATTAAATACTTATGTGCACGGTGATGCTATTTTTATGAGCGTAACTGTTGAACTTCCAGAGATAACGACTTTCAAAAATGGAACTGCGACGACACGTGTGCACCATACGAAGATTAGGTTTTTTTTAATGGAAGTTTTACACCTTGCTTATAATGAACAAGGTTATGTTGCGTCGTTCAAATTTTATTGTGTGTGCGCGATTAGGTAGGATGTCGGCTGTGGCCTATATTGGACCCCTCCCCAGCATTTGCTTTATGATAAGGAAACCACAGAAACCTTATTGGGGGGGATGGCCATACAGGCAGGATGGCCATCTTCCGGTGTATTTATGTGTCCGGTGTAATTACTCGGCATTGTGTTATCAAAGGTTAATAAAATATACAGGTATTTTTACAATAAATTTTCATTATAATATAACAATTCTAGTTTTTAAATAGTATTAAATCAACTTTAAGTCAAATTTAAGTATCTTCTGGGTGTCCCTGTTGGTCGTGTGTGTTCACTGTTGAATCGTTTTCTGATTTGATCGTGTTCCAGATTTTCCACATGAATTTTATTACATTCTTCTGTGTTTTGTCACACATGATAACTTTTTGGAGGTCGATTATTTGAATTTCTTCCCTCGCGCACAAGAGCATTATCCTGAAACGATCTCTGCTGAAGCGGGGGCAATCCAGTAGAAGGTGGGGTACACTTTGTGTGCTAGCTTCGTCGCATGGACATTATCGTCACATCTCAATTTGAACCTGTGCAGGTGGCGGAAAGAGCCGTGCCCTGTAAAGAACTGTACAGTAACAAAATTTAGACCTTCTCTCCTATATTTTGCTAAGTCTTTAAAGAATAATTTGGTTATTGTTCCTGTTTCGGACTCGTCATAAATCCTTTGCCACTTTTCCATGGTCTTACGTCTAATCTTTCTTTTTGCATAGGTAATTGGAAATCGGTCATAAGCGGGTGCGGTCTTCATATTGGTTGCTTCTCTTGCCAATTTGTCTGCTCGTTCATTGCCCTTTATACCTGTGTGTCCTCTAATCCACAATAATTTGACACTTCTGCCTTCTTCTTTTAGGGATCGAAGAGTACACTGGATATCTGCAATTAGTGGATTAACAGAGTACATATCCGCGATACTGCTTACCCCTGACATACAGTCAGTAAATATTCCCAATTAGGACCATCTGTTTATTGGTTTTACTCTTATCCACTGGAGAGCTTCTTTTATGGCAAAGAGCTCAGTTTGGAATACTGAGCAGTAGTTTGCCAGTTTAAATTTACGACCCTGAAGCTCCCTACCGCCTTCATAAGGGACAAAGGCCGCCGCCACTTTGTCATTAAGAAGACTACCATCTGTGTAAATTCTCAGTTCTTTGCTGTCCGGAGCTGGTGGGTCTTTCTCTATGAATTCTGTATCATATCACAGTATCGATGCTGGATGTGGAAGACTGTGATGTTTTATGACCCCTTGATAAGTTATGTCATTTGGGAGAAATGGGAGTGTGCCTGATTACTTTACTCCATGCAGTATCATCTTTTCCTCTACTACAAGGTCTAGTAGGATAAAACCCGTCAGAGCTTGGCAGAGGTCAAGGATACGGTTCCATAGGATTTACAGGAGCGTATCGCAAAGGTTCTTTGTATTCTGTTAAGTTTCTCATGTTGCATTTCTTTTTAACTGCATTTCCCCAAATTGGGGCAGCATAAGTGATAAGCGGTAAGATGGCTCCTTTATATAGGGTTTGCATTATTTCTGGAGATGCCCCCTATGTTGGCTTTGTTGCTCTAATGAGTAGATTGGAGGCATTTGCCGCTTTTTTGCAGATGTCGTCTATATGTCTTGACCGGTTGAGGTTGGCGTCTATTTTTACTCCAAGGATTTTAAAATGTTGCACAGGAGTCAGTCCTTTACCGTTCATGACGATGCGTGGTTCAGGAATTTTCCGCTTCGTGATCACCATGATATTTTTTTTGTTTCAGAGAACTCCAGCTTTACTGTCTTGCTCCATGAACACACCCTCTCCAAGTTAGCATTAGTTTTGTATTCTACTTCAGTCATTGTTCTGCCTTTGACAATCATAAGGACATCGTCGGCAAAAGCTCTGACCTCAGTGTCCGATTCCCAGGGTAGTTGTAGGAGGCCGTCCAGGATAATGTTCCAGAAATTTGGCCCACACGAAGAGCCCTGAATACAGCCCTTAGTGGTGGTCTTTGAAACCGTCTCAGAATGAAACTTAATATCTACCTTTCTATCTTGAAGATTAGTAACAATTGTGTTGAAAAGGTTCCTTGGGCACTTCTTTAATCTTAGTTGCTGTAGCAAATAAGGCCACCAGGCGTTATCGAAGGCACCCTTTATGCTTTGAACCTCCGCAAAAACCACAGTTTTTAAAGAATCCCTTCACGAACACTTGCATGGGTGAGGTTCATTTTCATTCCTCTCTATTGAAAATTTGCAAAGTATGGAAAAGACATATTTGTAATTTAGTTTGTAACGTTCCCACCCACTCCGTTATATCTAAGACTGTGGGTGCTCTTTAGTAAGATACGCCACAATCACAGGACCGGTATGGATAACGTCGTGAACAGGACATTACAAAAATTACATATAAACAAAAATTAATAAAAGGAAGAATTTAGATGGAATTATCGAAGCCAAGAATAATGAAGTTATGACCTTATAGGCTTCCTTACCATATGTTTTTCTGGATGTCTTCCGTGGGCTTTTGAGTGTCTACATACGTAGAATATGACAAGTTAAAATAAAACATAGAGGTTCCACAGGAACTCAGGCTGCTTAAAAGACTCCTTTTCTTTTATTATCCTTTTGGTTATTTTAATTTTAACCCTTCAAACAGATTTTAATTAAATTAAAAAGAGATCCTGTGAGGCAGGATTCAGAAAGGAACATAAAAACAAAATAAATAGGGGCAAGGATTTTCTCCTGCTTAAAAACGTCAAAGAAAAGAGCGCTTAGACACGTATAATTCTCTGTATTTTTCTATGAATACATAACATGGAAATCAATGAGCGTGGAAATATAAAACAATAAATAACACAAACAGACCAACAATAAGGTACTTATCAAAACCAAAATAAAATATTAATTATTTGGGTCAACCCTGAACACATACAAATTAACTTCCAATTGAAAAGAGTAATCAATAGAATAACTTCAGAATCTAAAATAAGCCAGAATTAAATCTGTGTTAGGATAACTCTGTATATATAAAATTCAACTTATACTTGAAATGAGTAATCCATAATACGTTCAGAATTTAAAAATAAACAAAGTTAAATCTGAGTTAGGATAACTCCGAATATATAAAAATTAACTTTAACTGAAATGAGTACTTAAAAATAATTACAGAATTTAGAAATAAACAAAGTTAAATCTGGGTTAGGATAACTACGAATATATAAAAATTAACTTCCAATTGAAGTGAGTAATTAAAAACAATTTCAGAATTTAGAAATAAACAAAGTTAAATCTGGGTTAGGATAACTCTGAATATATAAAATTTAACTTCCAAATGAAGTGAGTAATCAAAATAATTTCGAAATTTAGAAATAAACAAAGTTAAATCTGTGTTAGGATAACTCCGAATATATAGAAATTAACTTTAATTGAAATGAGTGATTAAAAATAATTACAGAATTTAGAAATAAACAAAGTTAAATCTGGGTTAGGATAACTACGAATACATAAAGTCAACCTCCAATCGAAAGGAGTAATCAAAATAATTTCAGACTTAGAAATAAACAAGTTAAATATGTGTTAGGATAACTCCGTATATATAAAATTTAACTTCCAATTGAAATGAATAATTTAAAACAATTTCAGAATTTAGAAATAATCAAAGTTAAATCCGGGTTAGGATAACTCCGGATACATATAAAATTTAATATATATATGTAATAACCACTTATGTATGAAAGTACTCGTAAAAAAAAATAACAATAACGGGACAGACAATGGATCTGTCGTTTAAAAGGAAAAGATAAATTTAGAAATCACTTCAATTAAGATCATCACATAAAAGGAATAAATAGGAAATAGAAATCTTTCGAATAAAATTCATCACATAAAACAAATTTAAAAAAAAATATATGTTTATCTTTCACTTAATGTCATCGAATAAAAATAAAATTTATAAAAATCCTTCAATTAAGAGCATCGCATAAAGATGAACTTCAAGAGATAAGGACAACAAAATTTGTGGTATCTTTGGCTTCAGACTGACAAGAAAAATGCACTAAATATATGAGGCGTATTGGATTTAAATAGATATTCACACTGAAACAAAATAACACCAGAATGTAACTTTTCTACTTAGTAAACATTCAATTTCATAGGTAAGGTTCCCAATTAAAATTCACAGTTTTCTTGCGTAGAACAATCCAGGATAGAAAGAAAAAATATCAACTCAATGTTCGGTTGAACATTGACTTGGCAACACTGCATCCCCTTCTAGAGCATTACACTCTCAAGCAAGAAATACGGTGGAATTGTTTGGACCTCTAAGATGGTTACTTTAATTTGTAATCAACTCCTACCTGGTTATTATAGTCAGTCAGATGGTTTTTCCTTCAACACAAATTCACGCTCGGAACTTGTGTCACAAATCAGACAAGGAGAAAGGTTGTAGTAATTTACACAGTGTATTAACTACGAGATAGGTTCCATAATAGACACATGCCACGAATAACAAATTTTCACTTTAATGTTAAATAATTCAAATAACACTCGTTATTGTTATTTAGAAAAAAAATGTAGAAACCAATGATTTTATTTTTATATTGTCTTTTTCCGTTTAAGACTTCTCTCAATTAAAAAGACCGGCGGCAAACAAAAAAAATATATATATTTTATTATTTTATTTTTCCTTTATTCAAGCGAAAATATTATATTATTTCTTCTTTGTATTAACTGTTTTTAGAGTTCGAATCACAGAAAAATCACTTGTTCAAACAAATACCTAAACATCATAATATAGTCCTTATAGAAAAATCACTTGGTGTACACGCTTGGTAGTCAATTATTTTAAATATTATTATCGCGTTTTCTTTCTTTTATTTTTCTTTTAGAGCAAAGTAGAAAATGTCTCAATCACAAAAGTTCAAAAACTAGTTATAGCTATCCACTTTAGAGTTCTTTGGAAAGTATAAGGTAAGCTAATTTGACTTCTATTCTCTTCCACACGCGGCCGTCGGACGGAAATCAAAAACTTTAAACCTAACGCGATAATTACAAGTCCCTTTTCAATTTTAATCGTTCCCTTTTCTATTTTTTTTTTTATGAATAATCTATACACGAGACTTCTAAAATTCACCAATGTTCAACTTTATATTTTGCTTTCCTTAAAAAGAGTCTTTGCACAAGACATTTAAAATTCACCAATGTTCAATTTATAAGTTCCTCTCTCTTTCGTCGGCAAAGTAAATTAATGTTTAAATTTCAAGTTTTCTTCTCCCGTCGGCAAAGTAAATTAATGTTTTAAATTTCAAGTTTTCTTCTCCCGTCGGTAAAGTAAATAAATGTTTTTAAATTTCAAGTTTTCTTCTCCCGTCGGCAAAGTAAATTAATGTTTTAAAATTTCAAATTTTCTTCTCCCGTCGGCAAAGTAAATTAATGTTTTAAATTACAAATTTTTCTTCTTTAACGAATTAATAAAACAAGAATAAAATAACACATTAAATAAAAATATTTAAAAAAAACAAGGAATTATACGCGTCGCTTTTATTTTATTTTATATTTTTTTTTTAAATTTTCTCATTCTAATTTAAATATGCTTCGTAGTAATACCACCCTCCAACGGTTGTAGACAACCGCTGGAGGCGGCCGCGAAATATATTCCAAGAGACTCTTATTTATTACATTGAAACCACGGAACGTTTTCTTAAAATAGGATAACTCCCTTCGATCGATAAACTATGACTGTCCAAATTACCTCTCCGGAAATTAAGTAGAGAATTTGGACGCGCCCCCTGTGACACCATTGGTTCAAATATAACCAATTACAATCTAATTAAGGCATGTCCGAAATCCAGGACATAACCTACCTCAAGGAACGCCATCTTTGTGAAATGCAGTAACCATTAGATCAATATTAACGAGGAAAAATACAAAACTATTTCTTAATTAAAACTTGAACAAACACGACTAGATGACACCAATATTTCATAAATCACAATAGTATACTAATCTTTTATCATTGTTAAACTTTTCATAACTATGTTGTGCCAAAATTTCTACATTAAATGTGACCTTATCAAGTATTTTTGCCACTTTTCAATAATGTTGTTAACGGTAATGAGATAGTTATATAACAATGATTTAAATGACATTCATAAACAGTCATAATCCGCAAATCCATGCTTCAATTTTCTTTACAATAGGTTGTACCAACAGAATCCAAGCAATGTTTTTTAATATGGTCACCCACACCAGTGTGGGGACGACTAAATCCAGTGCCTCTTTACGCTGACGAAAACGGCCGAAGACTGCCGAGGATTATCGAACTGGGGACATCAGATCGAGGGCCTCCCTTACACGAGTCAATCGGATTAACCTTGGATGACAAAGAGGGGTTTATATATAAGCATGCATCAGACAAGGATAGCGATAACATGTGTCATTTTTAATTACTAACTGTGTAATAAACGAGCTGTCAATCAAACTTGTGCTAAAAATAGATTCACCGTTTTCGGGCGGAACAGTCATATTGGTTACCACCCACAAATTCGTATACGAATCTATACCCGTTCCGTCGGCAACTATTTAAAAATATGAAATCAAATATTAGGTATTAAATAACTCTTACTCTGGAATTTTGTTCGATGACTTAATAGGTTGAATCAAAAGAGGATTTATTCTAGATTAATAATAAATCAACAAATAGAATTAAAAATTATTTTTAACAAGTATTAATTATGCTACAAAACTCTATGTCGCAATCTGTCATGCGACAAGTTTCAGGAAATAATTTTTTTAATACAGACCTTCATTGGCATCCTTAGCTGACATTATCACCTGTGTTTTGGATGTTAGTGGGTTGAGATTTTTGAATGTTTTTATGAACCATTCAATATTTTCTTGATGTTTATTTAACAGTAACCCAACAGCAACGACTTCTCCTTGTCCTTCAGAATTTTTCACCATGATTATATATGTAGCTGCATGGCTCTCATGTAAACAATATGTTCCATCAATAAATAACATTTCTGGAAACGACTCCAACAATGATTTCACTTTGTTGTCCTGAAAATATAAACATTCTAAATTATCTCCTTTCAACAATACCTGTACTTCACAATTATACATATTAGTCAAGATGTTGATACACTCATTGAGACGTTTTTTTATTGCAGGTTTCCTGTTTAAGTTAGTAAGGTCCTTTAGTGTCACGTGACATCCAGATTCATGGATTATTCTACTTTAGAGATTTTATTTTTACTACCCAGAGCACTTAAAACAGCCCTAGCATTTGATCTAAGTGTTTCCGGAATCTCGAGCCTTTGTTAAGGCAGGGAACGGAATAACGTTTCAGAAACCGGATGAGAATGCTCCTCGCAAAGTTCTTTAAGTTCTAGTTTCCCATCTACCAACCTCAAAAACATTCCACTCTTGCAGTTTTGGTGAAAAGTAAAAGTTTTGCGAACTTTGTTTGTCGGTAGATGTTTTCTTCCCCCATTTATGCAGGCCAACCTTAAATGGGAGTACAAAAGTTTTGGATCTGCATTGACGGCAAAACTGTGAGGATGCCTTTTGGCGCGGTTCTTCAAAGTTCTGCAATCTCGTATCCAAAATTCTGAGCTGTGTCAGTTTTATTTATTTATTTATAAATAACTAGCTTTAATGTCCCGCCGTTGGCCAAGAATGTAAATTAGTGAAGGAATAAGCAATAGTATAATGTTATCACACAAAATATTTGCTTAATCGGACTATGAATAGTGGTTTGAAATTTAAGTGAGTTTAAGGTTTGTAAAATGTTCAAGAGATGGCCACAACCCATTTGCTTTTATATATAAGTACATACAATTTCTGCACGCATCGACTATGGGAAATTGTTTTAAATATGACTATTATAAACAGACAACTATGTAAAGAGTTTGATTTTGGCCACAACCCCCATTTTTATATATTGTCATCGAAAGCAAATAATGTGTTTTGAAAATTTATTAATTTTGGATTATGGGAAATGGTTTAAAATTTTGATTAAACAAAAGTATTGAAAAGAATCTAGTGTTCGTCACATCCCATTCGTTTTTATGCATTTTCATCAAGTGTGCATGTTGTTTATAATATTTCTGCACAATAGAAAATTAGACGTAAAACTAACCCAAAAGTCTAAATAAAAAAAGAAGAAGTATAAGACTATAAGAAATAGTTTGTAAAAAAATGACCCAATGGTTTACATTGTGGGAATTGAGTGATACGCGTAAATGCTGACAATAGACGTATTTATGAAATTCAATGGATAAAAGTACAAATGTCTATATGAGTAAAACTAGTGGCGTGGGAGGAGGGAATGCTGGATGGAGACACGAGGTCCGCGCGGGAATGACTGGCTCGCTCATCCGCGTGTCCTATGATGCCCGGCTGCTTGATCAAAAGATGACATAATCTATCTCAGCTTCAGTGTCAGATGACACTCGCTGATAAAAATTATCTTGTTAGTAGTCGAATGCAGGAACGCCACATCACCCCCCCCTGGTAACGGAGTTACATGTGTTAAAATTTCAATGTGTTCTGAGTCCGTTTATTATCTCACTTGTTCCGTTGATATGGGTAAGCAGGTTACGACCTTGGCCCACTGCATTCTTGTTTTACAAAACAATGAAGTCCATTGCACTATTGTAACTTGTAATACAATATGTTATTGTTTTGTTATGCTGTGTTATTTATTTAAAGGTATTTATCAGCAAAATTTGCTGATAAATACCACGTAAGGTATTATACCTTTAAATAATAATCTATGTTTAAAACAATTACAGCTACTTTTCATTTTTTTTTTATACACATTAATGATTTAGAATTGTTTATTTATTAATGTTTGTTTATTTGAGTTAGAAAGTTGTTCACATTGTCACATTTTGTTTTTTAAATTCAAGTCAGTTAAGATTGTTTTGTTTTCACTATGGTACATGTCTTGATAAGGAAGGTATAGGGCCCCTTCTGTTGAAATTTTCTTCTAATTGCTTCGTTATCGCTTTCTTTAGTTTTACGTATGCCAGGTAGCCTACTCCTGTAAGTATTGCTGTATAGACTAGGATAAAAGACGCCACGTTTATCCTGTCCATATGCGATGTTTCACCTTGCTTGGGCAGATCCTTCTTTGGACTCTGTGCTGCCCATGTTGTCGTGTTATATTAATACATTATGAACTGTGCCCGCTTAATGTGTCATTATTTACAAAAGAAAGGAATGAATGTTCTAGTTAGTCATGTGTTTGAATGTGCTGATATCGTATTAATTGTTTCGTTTCGCGAAATCATACATTATATTATATGATTCCATTGTATGTTATTTTCGTGAGAACACAAATTAAATTAATATAATTTCTTATTACGGAATGTGACCAAGAGTTCATTGTCGGTGTCAGCAAGTAAATTCACGGAATGCCTGGTGTACCAGGTCACCGCAATGTCGAAATCATTTGTGAAAAACAACATGTATTTGCACTTAATTTTTTTTTAATGTATGGAAACGTTCCGGGAAATGGACTTTTCTCCCATAACGGGTTACGGTAACAGTGTTGGTTGGTACTACATGTGTTTGTTGTGATTGTCCTGGAGGGTTATGTGTTCTTGTTGAGAGATGTGAGCGTCACGCCTGTTCATCGAGGGTATCTTCTCTCCTGCGATATAGGCTGGTTTTACTCTGTCTATGGACACCGTTATTTCCTTATCGCGGATGTCCAAGGTAAGTGTTTTATCTCTGCGGCGGACAACCCTGAAGGGCCCTTCGTATGGGGGTTGCAAAATTCCTCTGACCATATCTTTACGTACGATAACGTGCGTCGCCGTTTCAAGGCTCTTAAATATGAAAGGTTTTCGTTCTGTTTGCTGTTTGGCATCAGTAGGTCGTAGATCCTGGAAACTTCTGCGGAGTGTTTTTGCGAAATCGCTCGCCTCCCTCATTATTGCGTGTGGTTATATACCAACTCGGCTGAGGTGGTTTTAAGGTCTTAGAGAAATCACATAGTTTAATTTAATTGTACCAACTTTCAAATGAGTAACCAGAATAATAACCATGCTTGTAATATTATTTAAACAACTGACCGCAGTCCACTACATCTGCTAAATTGTCAGTATTATAAAAAGGAGTTGGAATCTCATCTAGTGAAAATTTCCTTAAAAACTGAATATAAGGGGTAAGAGTTGTATTAATCCTGCCGACTTTCCCCCACCACCCATGCAAAGAGACAGTTTTGTCTTTGCATAGCTGTTTATGTAGGTTATTGTCGCTTATTTCACTTGGCATGAAATAAGCGCAAACCTCATTAACTGGAGAGAAAGGTATCCTCCTAGGTGCATTGCAGGACTCGTACTGGATATAAGGCTGGCCTCTCTTTGCTTCTACAGTACTAATTGTGTGAGGGTGAATTTGAGAGGGTTCATTTTTAATGGTTTTCTGTTTCCTATCTCTTCCGGTCACTCAACCGGTGTAACACCTTTTTATCCTCCTGTACCTGGAACATTGCTATTTCCGGGGCCACATTCTTATCTTCTTGTATCTTTTGACCATCTGGTAGATAGCGGGAAAGCACATCCGCTCCTACATTGTCTTTTCCTCTAACATACTCCACCTGATAGTCAAATTGATTCATAAATAGTAACCACCTCGTCACCCTTCCACTATACAAATTCCATCCCTTCAAGAACGCCAGCGCCTGGTGGTCCGTGCGAATAATTACTTTCACTCCCCTTAATAGAGTTTCAAACTTCTTCAAGCAGTATACTATGGCATACAGCTCCTGCTCCGACACTGTCCATTTTAACTCCGCAGCCTTCAACCCTACATACATACATACCATCACGGCATATCCCACAATGTGGGGTAACCAGCGAAAGGTGTCCGGGTGTGCATTGCCTTATAAAAGGGAGAACAACACATCTATGTATACCCACACACCAGTCTCGTTTCACCAAAAAAGGCACTACATTCAGAATGGGTGGTGAACCTCATTGCTGAGCTATGTGAGATGTTATTGTTGCCTGTTGTATTTTCGATTACCCGGCTCTTACGGGACACTCGAAAACAATGATTTAAAAGAATGGAAGCACTATTCTAAGCCGGTGCCTTTACTGACGAACCCAATTACGTGATGGTCGCCATGTTGGTCTAACTGATATAGCTCTCCACCTATACTATAGCCAGAACTATCAGTCTGCAAATAGTACGTTTTCCCCGGATCGTGGTGATAAAGCATGACAGAGTCCAGAAACAAGGCCTTATCCCTCTCAAAAGTTTCTTGTTCCTTCCCCGTCCACTCCCAACGTACATTTTTGGACAAGAGGTTACATAACGACTGAACCTCCGCGGCGTGCATCCTTAAAAATCTCCGGTAAAAATTACACATGCCCGAGAAGGCTTGTAATTGTTCTATTCTCCTAGGCGCCGGAAAATTCTTTATGGTCGTTACCTTATCTTCATCCATCCTTAACAAAAACCTCCTGCATATATCTTCACTTTTAAATTTTAATATGATGGGTTTTGGTAGTGTTTTGGCTGTGTTTCCCCGTGTTCTATTTTTATAATATATTCATGTTTAAGGGGGAAATTTATTGCTTTTGCAATGTTGTCTACATATGTGAGCAAATCCTCATTTGTGGATTCTGGAATACCACGCATCTCAACATCACAAGAAAGATTTTGTTGGTCTTAAAAATCATTTTTCTCTTGTAGCACAGATATCTTAGATTTCGCTTCTTCGTTTTCTCGTGTTAATTTCTTTATTTCGCTGGAATTATAACTATTAACTATTTATAACTATTATTATTATTTAACTATTTTCTGGCCCACTCGAATTCGTTACAGCTGGATTGTGGATCGTCAACCCAACACAATCTCGTTTCCCGCTTCTACCTCCTGCTCGGCCTCCAGTTCACTTCCGTTCGGCCTATCTACAATATACGTATAATGATTATTTTAAAATATAACAATGTGTTGCTCAGTTGTTGAGAAACGACATTAATTGTTTTTATTTTCAAAATAAATTGATAAAATGAAAATAACGAAACAAAAAATATTATAAATATGGAATGCATGAAATGATTTAAAATAATAAGTAAGTACTGGGTGACATGAGTAGGTGAATATAAAATAAACAAAATAAAATATGATAATTATTCATTACATACGTTTCCAAACAATTTATCTGCCCTCCACCCTGTGTCGAGCTTATTCCATTAGTCGCACTACGAATACCACTTCGGTGGAACCTCGGGCTCGTATCTATTCTCCTCTCAGGTCTATCGGCCTGGTTCTTAAACTTCAAGGCCTTCGTTACCCCATCCAAACTTTAAATAGTCGATGGCCTCAATCGCCGTCCTGCGTCCCTTTGTGAACCAAAGGACCTGAACTTCCCTCGGATACTGTCGCATTATCTCATTCACGAATAACATCTCATCCATCTTACTAGTTAATGTGCTCGCCAGGTTCAGGTGCTCTATAAAGTGTGCTGCCATCGTCTTCCCCCCACTTCTCTTCCAACGTGAATCTAAAATTTTTCGCCAGATGACTGCTTGAGTGCTTTCGCCCCAAAAATGACCGAGGAAATCCTTTTCAAAATTTTCGAATCTTGTCCAGTGATCCCTGTAAACCCTCATCCAGGAACGAGCCTCTCCTACCAGACATCCTTTAGCCAACTCAAGACCACGGTCTTGCATCCCCATCTCCTTCAGATAATCCTTTAGCTCCTCCAAAAATCCGACAGGGCTCAAGTCTGCCCCCGGAAACTTGGGTTTTGGCCTCGTGGGCATCATAACTAAAAGAGGGAGAGCAAATTATTATTTTTTTTTTTTTTTTTCATGGCATTGCATCCTTTTGGATGATTTGTGCCAATCAAATCATCCAAAAGGATGCAATGCCATGAAAAAAAAAAAAAAAAAAAAATAGCAAATTAAGTTGTACAGTATTCTTACAATGAAATAAAACAAAATATCTATATATATATTTTTTTTTTATTTATTTTATTAATAAAGAATATAATTACAATTATCATGTTATTTTGCCTAATCCCTTAAGGGGATTTTTGGCTGTGATCTTAATTGTAACAATTTTATAATATGCAAAAATATAAAAATATGTATATACGTATATATACACATATATACATATAAACTTCAATTAAAAACTAATATTGTACATGTATTTATATACTACATTTTTCCTACAAAGTCTGGAACAACCCGCGCTCACCCCTTAGATCAACCATCGAGGATTTTTGTGTAATATATATCCTTTGGCTTTCTTTTTGAATTCCTCGATGGATCCACACTGCTTCAAGCTGGCAGGCATGGGGTTCCGGACCTTGGGCAGCAGCACATCTTCGGTCCTACGTCCATAGTCATTGAATTTGTTTGTATGTAAAAGTTTGTTGGTCACTGATCTAGTTTGTCTGTCGTGTGTTATTAGTAGTCTGTCTTTTGGTCTCAAAAAATGCTCAACCAGAATGCTATACTCCACTCTCCTCTGAAGAGACAATACTTTAGATCGGTCGAAAAGGCATTTATTTTTCCTTTTTAACTTTTTAGTAATAATAATTTTTAGTAGTCTTCTTTATATTTATATTGTTATCTGGGATCAGGTTGCATAATTCTTTCATATACCTGCTATACGGAGTGTGAAATATCGGTAGAATGTTTTGGGTGATTTGTTTTATAATGTGGAATATAGAAAAGATCAGTTTGTCGGGTTGTCCTAGACTGTCCTAGAAGGAACACGGTAAGTAATGAGATAATATTCAATTCCGGTGAATCAAATTTATTATTAACCATTTTATAAATTAAGCTTTGATCAAGAATAATTCTTCTGTGTACAAGTGATTTCAGACTATGATACTTCAACGATGCTGTATAATCTGGAAATTGCAAATTTATATTGTACTTTTTCAATTCTATTAATGTTAAATTTATACACAGGAGACCAAACAGCAGTGCAATATTGGAGGTGGGGGCGTATGTATGTATGTTGTATAAAGCATCCTAAAAGTATTCAAGTTTTTTAAAAGATTTACAGTAGAGGTGGAATTTTTGTACGTTTTCAATTCTATTAACCCATTTTTGCCCGCTGTACTCATACGAGTACACACGTGATTGGCGATATAGTTGAAAAAAGAATTCACTTTTTAAAAGACAAGATGGCGTCTCCTAATATTGATAGTAATAGAGATTTTTTAAGCTGATAACTGCAGACTGTTTACATTACACAACTGCAGTGAAGTTAATCAAAGTTAGTCAATCAAATTGTTCTCTCATTTTGGTGAGATAAGCGAATATTATTAAATATTATTTCATAATGGTACATTTTTTTCAATTTTTTTAGAATATTCCTATTGTTAAGAATGTACTTAATGTGAATCATCTCATTTCTTTTATATTTAATTGGATGAACATTAAATAAGTGTGGTTATACTTAGCTGTACTCACTTGAGTACGCTGGACATATATGGGGTATAAATATATACATTTTGTTACCAAATAAAATAAGGGATAAACGGTTTTTTAAGTTGTGAGATGACTATCACGAACTACAGGAAGCCGTTTTTTGGATCTAAGAGATAGCAGAAGATGATGCAGACTATGAAATGTGACTATCCCAACTGACCCAAGTGTTGTCACCGATGAACAAGAAGGAAATGAAAATAAATTAGAAGAGAAAATAATATGTACTTCCCAACTACATTCCTGAGGCGCGATTCTCGTTTAAATCCTTAACTGTTGTTATGGATAGGAAATTAAGGCTACTAGCGCTTGCGAGAGAATGCTATGTCAATAAATGCGATTCTCGTTCTCGCGGAAGTGATAGGTGTCCATACAGAATGATGTAAGGATTTTATGGATAGTATCCATATTTTTATTTTTTGCTTTTGGCAACATTAACGTCTATTGTCTATGGATAATGAACGCAGTGGACGGCAACGCTGTTTTGTTTGGTTTCATTTCATTTGTGACGGCTATCGTATCGGAGCGCTAGATTTTTTTTCTTTATTTAATCAATTAAAAAGAGTTTATCTTCACCATGAGGTACGTATTTATACTTTTTATAGTTATGTTTGTTTAAATATATATTTTTATGTCATTTTAAGTATACACAAACACTTGTTCAAGTACATTAAAGGTTTAGGTTATTTATACAGTCTTCGTAGTGTAAATTTTAGTCTGTTTCTAATTTAAATCTACACATTGAGACATTATTGTTTAAGTCGTACTTATAAGCATAAATATATTTAAAAAGAGATATTGCTTTTTGTTACAGTGTTACAGCAAAAAGCAGAATGGCGCGTGCGTCTGCAAAACAACTTGATCTGTTAGTTGAATACATGTTGCAGAACCCAGATTTTGCCTCTGGACGATTACTGGGCATCAGAGGGAAAGAAAATTATAGCAAATGCTGGAATGATTTGTGTGCATTGTTAAATAATATTGGGCCCAACAAAAATGTTATCCAGTGGCAAAAGGTTTGTATTTTTATAATCTTACCAGTGATATGTTATGGAAAGATATGCAACGCCATACAGTGTCGCGCACATTGTCTCACACTTGTTTAAAACACACATTTTGTTCTTCTCTAATGCATACCTTTCTGTGCTCTTTCTTTTTCTATATTTAAGATATCTGTTTATACGTGAATCACAAGTGAAGCAACCTTCATTTACTATTAGGAATGAAACAATACCATTGTTTTTTCGATACTAGTATCGAATCAAAGTATCAATACCACATTCGATACTATATTATAGTATCGATATTTGTTAGTAAGTACTCAATCGATTTTAAATATTGTTATTAAATTCATAAACGAGGCTTGTGTGTGCCTGCCCTTGCCTTACTTTGTTTGAATATATAATGGTACTTGATACGGATATGATATATTTTTGCTAGATATGCATAATAGAGCTGGAGAACAAAATGAAAAAGTGGTTAAATAAATCAATGTTTTACATAATAAATTACGTAGGAACTGAACTGACACAAATATAAACCCTGCATCCGTCGCGCTATTTTTTAGTAACATTTTTGTTTTAATATTGTAAAATGTAGCTTAAGGACTTGAAAAATGTATTGCAAGACGAGACACCAAACGAAAACTAAATTGAATATACATTTCTTGTTCCATGAGTAACAAGACAATACCCTATTGTGTAACTTAATTCCCAAATACCTAATTCCCAAAAATATTGGAACTTAAAGACCCATTGAATGCTCCATGGCTGAATATTGGTACATTCATTCATACTACAGAATATTGGTACAATTTGATATGATACTTTCATTCAATACCAGTACTCAATATTGAATGTTGTGATTATTTAATAATATTACTAGTATCGAATGAGAAGTATCGATACCATATTAGTACTGAGTATTATCGATTCATCCCTATTTACTATTCTTTACTGAAATTTGAACCTTGCAATTTTTTCTAGGTGTGGACAACCTTAAAGTCGAAAACTAGAATTAAAATTTCAACTGCCCGGCGTGAACGAGCACAAACGGGAAATGTTAATACATTTGTGCCAATTAATGAAATGGAAAAGAAGATACAAGAAATTATTGGACTCGAGTCTGCAGAGGGGTTCAGTATTACTGAAAGTCTTCCTGAAGATGATGTAAGTTTTTACATTTTGTGATTGTCTATATGAAAGTGAACATATTGGGATGGTTTGGTCACATGGGGAGAATGAATGAGGAGCGCCTGACGAAGAAAATATACAGAGCGGAAAGGAATGGAATGAGCGGTCGGGGACGCCCAAGAAAGGGATGGCACGACCATGTGAACAATATTTTGAAAGACTGAAATGTTAGAAGTGTGAGCAATAGACGAACATGTATGAGACGATGCATGAATGTGGACGAGGCGAGGGATGCGTGCCAGGATAGAAAAATGTGGCGTATAAAATTCTTGTCTAAGGTGATTGTTTTTTAATATATATATTATTTTATATTTGTGCAGGCATCGTTAATTGCTGGCATGGACCAAACAGAAGATAGTGATGTATCAATTTTAGAACTGAATTTATTTGAAGAGCACAGCCAGAACCTACAGCCAGAACCTGCCACGCCAACACAACATAATCCTTGCATACAGCCAGAACCTGCCACGCCAGTAGTTCAATCTGCACAACACACGTCGCTAAATACTCCTCTCACCATTCGACCTATTAGAAAGAGTAAAAAAAGTATGTCATTGAATATATTGATAAATCATTAGTAAATTATTATAATTTTACTTTTCATGCAATAATATTTTTGTTATAATATGTACAACATAATAAATATTTCAATTCAATGATTATATTGTATGTATGTATGTATGGTATATCAAGGATGTATATAGCGAATACATCTATCTAAGAAGCGTATTTCAATGGAATGGATGGACTGAGTTATGGCAGGAAACATAGTGAACAGAGCGCTTAAACCAGTTATAAATGATCACAAATATCAACAGTAGTCAAAGTTGCAATCCACAATGCAATTGGAGTGTCTACTTTGACATATGCAAGCGAGACATGGACATGGCAGAAGTCATGTGAAAGCAGAATAAATGCAGTTGAAATGAGATAGATCACTTTGAAGAATTTGTAATAGAATGATATATGACAGGGTAAGGAATGAGGACACAGGGAAAGAATGTAGATAACGAAAGATGAAAGTGAATGAATGAATGAAAATGAGATGTTTTGGCCACTGCTTTTGAAACTTTCACAAATCTTTCGGGATCAGGGTTTTAAGCCTCGAAACCAGTTATTTTTTGATCATGGTCCATATATTCATCAATATATTTTAAATTCCAGTACCACACCAACAAGATAAGATAAGTGATTTATTATTTAAAAAAAGTGAGGATGCGTGTAAAAGGACTACAATATTCGAAGAGTTGAAAGAACTAAGGAAGGAAGAACTAGAGTTCAAAAAAATACAAATAAATATTGAAAAAGAAAAACTAAATATTGAAAAAGAAAAACTAAAGATTGAAAAGGAGAAACTTGACATCAAAAGAGAGAAAGTGGTAGCACTTCAGGATATTGCAGATCAACTGAGGTAATTATATTATTACGTCCTTATATATGAAAATGGCATTTAATATGGAAAAAGTAAAACGAAAAGAAATATGAAATTATATGTTTAATCAATCAAAATATGTAGGTACCATTGATATCTATGTACTTTTGCAATTTTATATGTAGTTCGTTGATTCCTTTGCTGAATTATTTGCAACAGTATAAAATAATTTACTCGATCAATGGAAATAATGTAATTATTAATTATGTATTACAGTGTCAGATTGAATGATATTATTCTCACTGTTATGTTTCTTTTTCAGAAAGAGGCCGATCTAGAAGCTGCTTCAAGTCAAAAGTGGTCATGAATCAACTGCTGTTGGACTCGTCTAGCTTCTGCAAGACGAGTTCGGACATCAAGAATATTTACATCGTCATTACTTGAAGTGTTCAAGTTATCCACATAATCATTTTCTTCGAGTTGTTCTGGCATATTGCACTTAATCCTTATATTGTGAAGAACTGCACAAGCGTTTACTATAAGACCAGCTCTCTCTGGGCTATACATCAACGTGCGTTGCTTGGAAAGGCACCGCCATGTTGACTTTAATAGGCCAAAACATCTTTCAATAATAGATCTTGCTTGACAGTGTGCTTTAGTGTAATTTTGCTCTCTTCTATCTGTTGTATTTATTATTGGTGTTAGAAGCCAAGGCTCAAGGGGATATCCACTGTCTCCTGTAAAATGAAAATTATTACATTTATTAGGGAAGAGATCCACTGCTTTATTTTAATTTACCGAGGTTATTGTTAGTGTTAAAGGCTGGCTTAATTTCTCCTAATACTAGTAGTATTCATTTTTCACTCATCAAGTGATATATAGCAAAGTATTTGCACCATTAGTATTTTTGTTATTGTATTTTAATAATTTGAAATTTATAGTAAAATTATTCATGTATTGTTTTTTCATAAAAATGTCTTTTATAATTGAAGTAAATTTTCTTTTCTGTCATACCAATAATTTGAAGTTTATAATTGTTCATGTATTGTTTTTTCATAAATATGTGTTTTGTGTTGTCTTGTAAATATAAAAGATAACACTGCTTTATATACAATTTTCACTGTAATTTAATTGAAGTAAATATTCTTTCCTGTTATACCAATAATTTGAAATTTAAATTGTTCATGTATTGTTTTTTCATAAAAATGTGTTTTGTGTTGTCTTGTAAATATAAAAGATAACACTGCTTTATGTAAAATTTTCTGTGTAATTTAATTGAAGTAAATATTCTGTTCTGTTATCCCAAAAATTTTAAATGTCTCATTGTTTATATATTGATTTATTAAAAAAAAGTGTTTTATTTTGTCTTATAAATCTAGGACAGAGGTCCACTGTTTTTATTTATAGTTTTTAATTATTTATAATTGTTTATGTATTGATTAGAGTAATAATAAAATATTTTCTCTATCATTTTGTTCTCATGTACGTTAAATATAAAGTATACCTATTAACCACGTCTTTCTTTCTCCTCGTTGATGCCACAATTCCATTACTCTGCGGGCTGATGAGTTCATCCAAATGTAACTGTCATGTCTTGCTCCTGGATATCTTGCATTTATGTTCAAAATAAGTTTTGAAGGGTCACAAATCTGAAAATTTTTAAGTAACTTATAAGTGTGACGATACCTTATTTTAAATTGTTTATTAATATTATAATTTGTATTATTAATTATATTTGTTAGAAAAATGGAATTTTATTTTTGTCATCTTATTTCTATAAATCATTTAATTTCAAATACAGTTTAAAATCGAGATGAGTTCTAAAATCCACTGTACATAATTCATACAAACATTTATTTCTATTTTACCAAAAATCAAGCATTAGGTCTCGTCTTGGAACATGGCGGCTCATTTGTAGTAAGTATTATTTGAGTCAATATGGTATGAATCATGGAGTAATTAAGGTTTGAATGTATATTTATGTACATTGTAATAATGAAAGAAAAAATTATTACTGCTTGAACATTCAGGGAATGGTATCCATGATGGTTAAAAGCCGCTTCTTCGTGTTCAACTGGTGCCAAGATTGCAACGTGAGTACAATCTATAGCACCAATGGTGCCAGGGAAAGGATGAGCACAATTACTAAATAATTGTTTGGTGGCAGCACGTTCCTCTACTGTCATGGGGAAACGAATCCATTGCTGTAGTAATATCTCATTTATGGATTGAGAAACACTAAATACGCATCGACTTACTGATGCTTGGCTCACAGCTAAACCATACTCTCTACCGATACCACGTTGATAACTACCAACTGCATAGAAACGCACTGCCGTTAAAATCTGTAAAAAAGTTAAAAGTCCAGTAATTGCATGTGATAAAGGATTTTTTAAAATAAATATGTATTTAAAGACATTGAATGTATTCTAATTGGTTTTACAGTCTTTCTATTCTTCTTAATTAGGTACTTAGCCTTTATACAAATAATTGTTTTTGCATGTTTATTATTCTTGTTCATTTTTATTATTATTGTCGGTCTTCGTGGTTCAGTTGGTTAGGTATTTGACTTCTGATCCAAAGGTCCCGGGTGGAGACACAGTTTTTAATTTTGTTTTCAGTCTGGATCTGTGAAACGATTAATATTGCAAGTCTCCATAAATGTGGCTTGCAATATTAATCGACTTGGTATTGGGTGCGTGTTAAATCAATATTTGACATAGTACCTGTTAGTTGCTCGAGAATTTATATATATATAAAAAAATTGAACTGTAATTTTTTCCTTTAGATGCAATGTTATTTTTATTTTCTTTTGAGGGATGTTTTTGAATATTATAATGTATGAATAATTTTTATATTTTAAATTATGAACGTGTGTTGTATGTTTTTTAAATAAATAAATAAAAATTACCTGCGATTGTACGGAAAGGCCATGACATTTGCTTCGTCGTAATCTTGAATCCAAAGATATACACAAATACCGAGTTATTTCCTTGGATATCCTAAATAATTTAAAAAAATAATCTTGTGGCAAATCCATCGGATTGTGTACATCTCTTAAATTGCGATACTCTAAACGATTGACATTTCTTTCTTGTCTTCTTTCTATTTCCATCAATAAAAGATCCATCTTTAGAAAATATCCCGAAAATGTTATAATAAAGTCATGATTTAAATGTCAGTGAAGCGACAGATCGATGTTATGGATAGCGCTAAGCGTTAGTGACACCTCTAATGCTAGCGCTACGATATGGATACCTGCGAGGGATAGTATCCCTTTTACTGTCACTACAAATTGAAACGAGAATCGCGTTTTCTATAATTTTAAGGATTTTAAGGATCTTAAGGATTTTAAGGCGTTATGGATAGCTAAAAAAGAACGAGAATCCCGCCTCTGGAACCATAGAAGTTTTTAAAAGTGGGAGAACTGACTACTGGAGTAATAGTGATGAGGAACCGCTTTCGAAATTGAAAGCGGTTCCTCGAAAGAAAAATTGAAAGCGGTTGTTGTCAAAAATGTCCCAATGCTCCTTGGTGGAAAAAAATCAGCCAATGTAATAAGTCTTATCAATCTGAAGACAGTGTAAATATAGTAAATGTGCTAACAGGCCTAAGTACAGTGCAAATATTTGAAAAACTATTTGATGAGGAAGTGCTGACACTTATAGTCGAAAACAGCAAACTTTATGCATCACAAAATGATATGCACGATTTTGATCTCGACATAAATGAACTTGATTTTAAGTGGATGTCACAGATTACATAGAAATCGATTATATTGGTACATAGGTATACACAATATATAGGTGTACCTATTGTTTACAGTGTAATGTCCAGAAATTGGTATTTCGATATAATTCTCTCTTCGCAAGAACATCTGCTATGGCCAATTTCATCTTTGTTTCATCAACAGATTCTTCAGTTTTTGTTTTGTAATTGCAAACCATTATGTCTGAAATATCACAAATGAATTATAAAACAATCTGTTAATTAATAATATTTTATTCCTACAATAGTGAAAGTAAGGTTTTTTTTAAAAATTTTTATCATTAAATACAAATAAATATTAAATTGAGCTTATTTTACATACACGGGGTACCTCCGACAGGGCTGTCGAAGGTACCCCATATCTACATGTCGAAGGTGCCCCACTAATAAATTTATACAAAAATGACGCCATTTTTTTTTCACGTAAAATAATACATGATACTAATAGAGAATTGTAAAGCTAAAATATCTAGTTATGTTTAAAATTGATTGTAAACATCAAACTAAATAATAGAATGTATGAAACACTTACCAGAATATCTTCAAATATTAGATCAAAAATGGAGAAATGAAAAAAACACGTTTATCTTCTATGGGCGATCGCACACAACTGTCAAATTTATGATGAAGTTGGTACTACTTGCGAGTGAACTCGGTGATTTATCGCAGATTTTTTAAGCTACGTTTACGCACGAAATTTGAAGGTGTCATAGGTGCCCCATCTGTCGGAGGGTGCCACCTCTACCCTATATACAGATTCATACATATACATATGTATATATCATGCAATTAAAATATTGAACAAAGTACACATTACGATCAAAAGGAACAGTAGATAGATTCTCAATTCGGAATTTTAAGTGTTTTGGCTTGGCTTCATTCCGTCCTTAAAAGAACAAAAAAAAGGTTGATTTATATCTGTGGTTCGTTCAGAATCTTATATATTAAAGTGAGACTAAAGGAGTCTTCTTAATGTAAAACAATTAATCTAAGTCTCAAAAGGGGCAATTAAGCCGGCAAGGGTTTCACTTATGGATGCACATCAACTAACTTCCTTAAAGAACTGGACCCTCCTTACGAAAAAGGCAAACGTCGATATATATAGGAACAAATGGATTCTGTCTTTTACCTTAGCATTTCCAGACTGGCTTTGTCATGTGACTTTATCAGAGATTGGTGCGTACGACCTATCTCTGACCATCACTCGACGGAGATAATCCTTAATCGATTTCACAACAATGTAACAACACCGGTATTATTGAACAATGTCTTCCTACAAGTAAATAGCATCTAATCCTTACTCCGACTTATTTCGATCACACAACGAAATCATTGAAATCACAGTCTTTAGTCTTTAAACGTTCCTGTTTAATCAAGGTGTGCGGTCTTTGTTAGCTCTAAATCCACTTGGCGGCAATATATACCTTAATCTACACGGCGACTGTTTTAAACGACTTTTCCAATATTTACGGGGGAAAATATTATAGAATTTTTTTATGTATCCTTATTTGGTTTGGAAATCAAGCCAGTGTATATATCGTTGAATAGTTTGGTTTTCGTTCTTTAAGCAGCTTTAGCTTACTTGCCTTTGGAGCGAAATAATGTAATATAAAGTCTTTTGATGTACTTTCACTCGTTTGGAATTCAAGCCCGCACATATATCGTAGAATAGTTTGTTTCCAAGCGGTTTCTGCTTACTGTTTTCGGTGCGAAAAAATATTATATATAGTTCTTTTGACGATTTTTAACTTGTCTGGAACTCAAGCCAGTGTATATATCGTTGAATAGTTTGCTTTTCAAGCAATTTCTGCTTACTTGTTTTCGGCGCGAAAAAATATTATATATAGTTCTTTTGACGATTTTTAACTTGTCTGGAACTCAAGCCAGTGTATATATCGTTGAATAGTTTGTTTTTCGTTCTTTAAGCAACTTTAGCTTACTTGCCTTTGGAGTGAATAATGTAATATAAAATCTTTTCTTTTTGTATTCTTCAACTTTAACCTCAATAAAATATATAAATGTTTCGTTCGGTTATTTAATTTATGAAGACAAATTTTTAATTTTCAAATAAAAAGTACTATTATTACACAAAATATAATGCAGAGATCTGACACTTCTTTATTTAAATTTTACATTTAAAAATTATCCGCCTTATTAAACTCTATTATTTTTCCTTTTAAAAAATCCTTTAAAAAATAAACGAAAACAAATTATCTTATTCAAAAATAAAACCCCACTTTTGAAAAAAAAAAAAATAAAAAAAAAAATTAACCATCAAATTTACTCTGAGAGTTAGATATAAAATTATATTTAATTAGAACAAGAAGTTGAAGAAATTGGTATTGTATGAATTTTGTGATTAGTATTTTAAAATATGAAAATCGTATGTTTATATTACCTTTCTGTATCATCTTGCAGAGGAATATTAATAAATTCACCAGTTAAATCACACAAAACCTGAATACCGCGTTCCATCACACTCGACACACCCGCCATCTTGAAAACTATTTTGTATGAAGATAGTCGACATAGAACCCTGTTTCACTGAATGACATTCGATAATTTGTGATAGAACATTGTTTCCCTTTGAATATCTAAGGATTGATTTAGCTTTTTGATTAAATTTATATACAGATAGAACCGAAATTCAAATCTAAATATGACAAAAGTTAAATGTGAAAAACCGTAATTTTGCCAGATGGAACCTTGTTTCTCTCACATGACGAATAGTTACCAGATATTTTACTATTGTCATAAACTGCCTCACTAGGTAAAACCTGTTCTAAGACAGTGTATAGATGTCTTATTAGTTTTCAGTTTTGGTTAATATCTATGGGAGTATTTTCAGAGTTCAGGTGATTAATTTATTTTTAATATAGTCTCTGCCCTTTTTTTAAATCCAAATTTTAATGTCTCACTGAAATATTTTCAAGTTACTGTTTTGTCTAAGTGTTAAAGGTAGTTCGTTGTATAATTTGACTCCAAAATACAGGAAATTTCTTTGTCCAAAAGTTGTCTTGAGTCTAGGTATTAGGAGTTTAGCCTGTTCGGTCTGTCTAGTTGGTCTAGATGTTTGCGTGGAGTCAAGTTTGTCTATGTTTTTATATATGTATGTACAAGCGTTCTTTGCGTATAATTGTGATATGTTTAGTATATTAAAGCCATTAAATAATGCGTCGGATTTAGTGCAGATTGGTACCTTGTAGATTATTTTTAATACGGTTTTTGTAGTTTTATCAAAGGGTCTATTGTAACATGGTAAGCGCCTCCCCATGATATAATTGCATATTCTAATATAGACTGATACAAAGAGAAATACATTATTTTAATGACGGGTATTTGTAGGAAGTTCCTTACAGTACGGAAGATGAACTTAATTGCGAAAAGTAATCTAATAATCTTGCTTAAAGACGCAGCGCGCGACGCGATATCCGGTCTGAGGAACATAGCTATATTTCTAATTAACATTTTGATAAAATCTTAATTGCACAATATTGTAAGGGGTGCTTTTTTTTTACATTTCTGACACCTACTTAGGGATCCGGTGAGAGCTAGATGGAGGAATGAGAAGTGGCTGCAGGACAGTCAGGATGACAGGTAGTAAGCCCTGTAGGTGTCTCGAGTTCCTGGTTCTTCTACAATATCCCACCTTCGTCTCTATTGAGATGTTGAAAAAATGTTTGTCAATAAAAATACCATACTTTTAATTTTTTTCAGCAATATTTTATGAGACACACGATCAAATGCTTTTGCGAAATCCGTATATATACAATCAACCTGTTGTTCTGTAAAAGCATCCATTATATGTGTTTGGTAGGTAAGAAGATTAGTTTGGGTCAATTTACTTTGTAAAAACCCGCTGATTGAGAGATATGATGCGTAATAAGTCCTGTTTGATCTTCTCTAACACTAAAAGTTCGAATAGCTTCGGAATACACGATTGTATGCAAATTGGCCTGTAATTTTCGACATCAGACTGATCACCCTTCTTAAATACTGGTACCAAGTAACTTGTTTTCCATTTATCAGGAAAAACACCGGTACTTAAAGACATATTGAAAATTTTTGTCAGGACTCCACATAAGATTCTCGAGCAGCTTTTCAATAATATAGGAGGTCAGGTATACATCTCCCTCCTCAATTGATATATGAGAGGCATCAAGTAAATCGATCGAGTCGAAATTTGGTACCTCGGTATCGGGAGTTGGGTCGTCATATACTGTATAGAAAAAATCAGCGAATAAGCCTGTCATGTCTTCGATGGAATTGGACAGCCTGTTTTTGTATTTCATGACTCGTATATAGTCATTAATGTCGTTTTTAAGAGATTTTGTGAACGCCAACAAATGATCTTTCCCAATGCCTTTTAGTGTAATATTCCTCAGGACTTCCCGCATCTGCATTCACAATGGGTGTCATCAAGTATTGTCTTTGGGAATATCCCAAGTTAGCTAAAAACACAAAATAAGTATTATTATTTGCCGGCTTGAGAGAGGTTGATCTTAAGGTGTGCGTAGTTTGTTTGGACACGCTTGTTCAAAAGGCCCCTTAAGTTGGGCGACAATCTGACACCAACTCGCCCTAGTAGAGGTGAGAAGGTACAGTGTCTGTCCTTCTAGCATTTTGTTCTTTGTTGCAAATGCACTTTTTTCCGCTATAAGTTGATGCAATTCGTTCAAATCAATATTATCAATATTTTGATGTACATGTTGTGGATTGATGTAGTTAGCTTCAATTGTTTTAGTTGGTTCTTCATCGGCATTTATGCCATTTCCTTTTTCAAAAGCTATGTATATTTTTATTTAAATCTAATAAATCCTTCATTACTTTTTGTACGTTAGGATTTTTTCGATTAAGTTCTTGATTTTTGTGATATCTGTAAAATATTGATTGATTATTATTTAAAATAAACAAATATTTGACAAAATTGTAAAATCATTGAAACTCGCGAAGCGTTACACCAACAATCCATTCGTGTTTTTTGATATTAATTCGACATGCACAATTATATACAACATAATTGTGCATGTCGAAGTTGATTGTTAAATACAATTTAAAAATATATTTAAAAACAAGGTACATGTGATCATTTATTCAATTTGGTTATTACCTAACAAAAGAATCACATTTATTACAAAACATTTATTACAAAATAATAATAATCATATACAATCATATAAATAATAATAGAAAAATACATTCTTAAAAATATGCTTACACAATTAATTCACATGCTATATGCATATCAGTCAACCCTGGTGGACAGGTCTACACCATGGGTTCATCGTCATCTATCGGGAGTGGAGTGGTATTGTTGGCTACCACAAAGGACTTGGCAAGTGCGTCAGTCCGAGCCAAATCCTCTCCTCTGACATTACTGCATCATCAGACGGAATGAACCCGGAAATCAAGGCGTCTATCTGCGCCTTCTTGAGGGGTTTCCGGGTCCATCCCTCGTAGTTGTTGATAGTGGCAAATTCAGGGCCTCCAAATCTGAGGCATATCTCCTTAGCTGCGTACGACATTGATCTATAGTTAGTCGATTTGACGATCCCAATGTCGGCTTTATACTCGTAATACAGGTTGCCACCCACAACTTTGATGGACTTTGACTACATTTGCAGCATCCGCTGGCATGAGGGCCACTAACTGCGACCAAGGGAACTTCGGGACAGATCTCACGGCACTCCTAATGACATCTAAGGCCGTGAGACCTGATCCCACAGTCTGCTGTAGCGTAACCCGCAAGCGTCGTTATTATAATAATTATGTTAATTATTATTTTCAAAATATTCTATATATTTTTATACCAGGAGTTATGTAGATTTGATAGTAAAACTAATAATTCTCTATTTACAGCTTTTATTCACAATATACATTAAATAAACAATATTACACAAGATTGAGCTAACTGACGCGTGAGAGTATTCAAATGGCACTGGCCCGTCTTCGTTTATTTTCCAGTATATATAGACTCAATGTTCTAGAACATTCTGTTTTCTTAGTAAATGTTCCGCCACACGTTGTAAACGTTGTTAGACATTATAAATGCTCCGCCACATTAGCATACCATACACTTAAGACCAAGAATAAACTAAAAAGAACTTACCTTTCCTCATCTTCTGTATCCTCAAATGAAGAATACAACTCCTCTGATTTCAAGCCCTCCGCAAATGATTTATTTTATTTTATTTTTATTTTTTTATTTAAGAAACACTCACAGAGAAAATACAAAATAACATGTAAGATCAACTCTCCAATTACGAGTGCCTGCAGCATGTTATATTAAAATACCTATGATAAGGTGGTAGGAGGAGAAAAAGGGGACAAATTCAAGGACCACAGTTGATTCTAGGATTGCTCCTGCTAATATATTATAATATCTTAACTCAATTGCTTATATTTTGCATATTTTAAATTAAAAATGTCCAAGTCAGTCAAAAGTCTATTGTAGTCATCACAAATTCTACGGATTATTTCATTCTTTCCAAGGTTTGTACGAAATGGTGAAATTGCAAATACATTATGTTGTCTACTATTAAATGATTGTACTCTAAAATTAATTAATTCAAGTAAGTCAGGTCAGTCTATTAAATTATGTTAAGATTTTGTACAGAAATAAAATTCCACTGAGAGTTCTACGATCACTTAAAGAACCAATTTTATAATGCATAGCGGCTATGTTGTAATTTAAAAACCTATTATATGTTCTATAATTTAAGAACTTTAAAAACTTGTTCTGAATCCGTTCTATACGAAGAATATGAATATTATAAGATGGACTCTATATTATTGATCCAAATTCTAATATACTTCGTACAAAAGCTGTATATAGAACTTTAAGAACACATTCGTCTCTGAACGGTTTAGACACTCTAATAATAAAACCTAACATTTTATACGCTTTTGCTGTAATGTAATTAATGTGACTAATGTAATTCAGCTTACTATCCAGCAAGACACCCAAATACCGGACTTCATTCACGTTTCCTATAGGTAACATGTTAATTTTGTAAGTAAAATTAATTTTTCGTAATTTACGAGTGAAGGATATATGAGCACATTTATCAGCATTAAGGAAAAGTTGGTTAAGATTGCAATAATTTACTAAATTATTTATGTCCTGCTGAAGGTCACGACAATCGTTTATCGTTTATGTACAACAAAAAGAAAAGGGGACCCAAGTGTGAACCTTGCTGAATTCCTGATGGAATGAAAAACCACTTAGAGGAAAATCCATTAATTGCAACAGCTTGCGAGCGATTACTGACATACGAGGTAATCCATCTGTACAGGTCACCTTGAATACCCAAAAGCCAGAGCTTGCGAAGAAGAATACGGTGATTAATTTTATCAAACGCTTTAGAAAAGTCAGTGTATATAGCATCAACCTGACCTCCTGCGTCGATTTCGTTTGATATATAGCTGGTAAATAAGGATAAATTGGATTCAATAGAACGACCTTTAAGAAAACCATGTTGTCCAGGACTGATTAAGGGATGAAGAATAGGATAAATTTGATCATAAATGATTTTTTCAAGAATTTTGGCAAAATACACAATTTGGAAATTGGGCGATAGTTACGTACACTACTTTTATTACCACTTTTAAATACGGGGGTGATGAAAGCCCTCTTCCAAATACTTGGAAGAGGGCTATATATATTTCAATGATAAAATATACAGATGGGTTACAGGAATAGCTAGAGAAGATGATTAAAATATCTGTATTTTTCCTTTGTAATATTAATTAATGCCGTGGTATACCATGAAGGATATTTCCTATGACCGATAACTTTAGTTGGAATATTTTTTGCAACGATTTCATTCAATATAGTATAGAAACAGTTTGTTGAATCCTCTATATTAAGAAGATGAAATTCACTTTCCCAATTAATTGAAGATATGCTATTGTTAATGATATTGTAATCAGCTGCTCTATATTGCTTAACACTTCTATTCAATACCGGTAAATATTCAAGATGGTCAAGAGACAGGAGTATTGTAAGCGATTTATGATGAGTATCTTCAGGAACGAAAGGGCAATCAGAAGAGGCAACAGATATTCCATTATGATTACTCATTACGAGATCTAGTATTCTGTCATTAATGTTTTTTTCACCATTAAATTGCTTAAAATTTGAAAAAGAGAGAAAATCAATCAATGATGTGGATAAAGGACCGGTGTAGCTCATGGGAAAGAGATAGTTAACATCATCGGCTCTCTGCCAAGTTATATTTGTTATAGTCCCCAAGTAGAATAAATATTTCATCGTTCATCTCAACCAATTCAGAAGATTTGTCAAGATGATGGTTGAGAATTTCAAGTTGGGAAACATTTTGAGGAATATAACAGCAACAAATGTTTATAATTTTATTCATGCTTCGTGACTTAATAGTGATCCAAATACTCTCCTCATTGCAAGACCACGAAGCCTGTTCACTAGCGTCAAATTCAGATTTTAAGGCTATCAAAACACCACCTCCAAACAGTCTACGTTCACCATTTACAAGTACGTGTTTCCTATCCTTTCTAAATATTTGATATCTGTTATCAAAATATTCACTGCTAAAATTAACATCTGTAAGTCAAGATTCTGTAATACATATTATGTCAAAGTCATTGAGAAGAACATTATTAAAGAAAACATCACTTTTACCTCGAATACTGCGTGCGTTTTGATAATATATATAGTTAAGTTGTTCATGTTTTTAAAATTGCTACCTATGTTTTCGCCAGCTATAAAATAAATATATTTTAAATACGTACATAATCTCCCAGCAAACAATGAAAAAGGCAAAGATATTGAAAGTAGGTAGCAGTGACGATAAGAAGTAAATATTGATAAAAAATGAACAATGTGAATGAAAAGTAAAAGCAATCCTAAAATCAAAAAGGGGCAGGGCAACAATGGAAGTAATTCAAGGTTGGGATACAAAGAAAGGAAAATAGTTCCAAACATTGAAAATAAAGAAGACAAAAAACAGTACAAAATGAAACCACAAGGAGAATAGTTCAAGCAAATAGACGAACAATTGAGAACAAAGTTATTGTCAACTGACGAGTTCGGAAGATCCTTGTAGCAGACCCATAGGTCCTCAGCTTGCATTTGCCACTTAGGTCTCCAAAAAATAAAATGTGATGTCCCAGCAATGACGATCACCCAACGACTTTTGGATGATGACAAGCAGTCCCTTCTAATGATATTGCATCTTTCATCTAAGAGTTCCTCGTTGTAGATTAAATTATTCAGCCATGTCTCAGTCAAGAAGATGATGTCGAAGAGTTCCTCGTTGTAGATTAAATTATTCAGCCATTTCTCAGTCAGGAAGATAATATCGAAGTCGTTGAGTAGCAGCTCCATACACATAAAGTGCTTGAGTCCTGGTCCTGAGTCCGCGAACATTTTGATAACATAAATATAAAGATGCCTAGGATACAAGGAGTTGGATATAAGTCATAGTTTTGAAAGGGCGTCATGGTTGAATATAACAATTGTAATGAATCGAACTATCATTGAAATTTTAATTCAGTAATAATAGTTATATCCGGGCTAGTTCAAGTAGAGCATCTCAGGGATCTCAGGGTCACAAGGTGGGCTCACGTCCGCCGTTGTTGTCACCTAATAATATACACGAATTTTAAAGAAGTTGAGAAATCCTGATATCATTTATTATAATTATGACATTGAGTAAGATTAAACGATCAGCTCAGTCCACTCCTGCTCGACTATTAAATAAAAGGGTTACATACAGTAAATTTAGGCAATAAAGTCTGCTGCAGTGCGGGGCACACAGTCCCAGGACGAGGGCCACAGATTGAATATATGGTAACAAGTGGATTATATCATGTAAAAGGAGATTAGTGTATTATTCTATTGATAATTTTTCCTATTACAGTGTGCACACTTAAATTTGAGATAAAAGCAATTACTTAATATATGTATTCAAATAATTATAATCTTATAAATTATATAACTCAATTCGAGCAAAGTAGTATGAAGTTCCATAAGAGAAGGTTCATAATTGGTAAACAAGAAAACTATCGGTTCCCGTCTATGGGGTCCTAGAATAACATTGATGTACGAAGACTGGATATGTAAGTTATATAACACCAACACACTCACTCAACCGGTGGGAAGTTAAGTCCGGGCCTGGACCAAACTTACGCCACCCCGAAGCAGGAGTTCCAGTGCTCTCACTCTGGTAGGCCAGGTACGACCCTATCCCCGTAGGATCCTCCTATCGGTGTATAGAGAAGAGGTAGACGCCATAAGTTGAAATTGATGTTTTGTACAAGGCGAGGTGTAAGTGCTCCAGACTTAGGTTTCAGCTTGAACTAGGGTCCCACCTGAGTACTACACATCAAATAACAGTTGGGTTATTATGACCCGGGACCCTATTTTGGAAATTTAATATATATGAACTGCATACGTAGGATTTAAAACATAAAGGTTCGTTATTTAGGCATCCCGTGCGAATAAGGTAAATAAACTGAGTGTTGGGTCATTATGACCCGGGACCTTTTTTTTGGTTATTTCATACAACGATCAACATACGTATGCTTTGAACATAAAACTTTGTTAGTTTGGCATACCGTGTGAACAAAGTATAAAAACTGACATTTGGGTCATTTTGACCCTGGACCTATTTTTGGTTATTTCACATTGGCCAAGGATTGTCCCTTATCCGTGTTAGCAAGAACGATGTAGTTTTTCTTTTTAATTTACACAAAAGGAATATATATATATATATATATATAGTTACAAGTACATTAGTTTATACTATTTCACTGAATTGTCCATTAACCGCGTTAGCAAGAACGACGTAGCTTTCTTTTTTAATTTACACAAAAGGAATATATATATATATATATATATATATATATATATATATATATATATATATATATATATATATATATATATATATATATATATATATATATATATATATATATATATATATATATATATATATATATATATATATATATATATATATATATATATATATATATATATATATATATATATATATATATATATATATATATATATATATATATATATATATATATATATATATATATATATATATATATATATATATATATATATATATATATATATATATAGTTACAAGTACATTAGTTTATACTGTTTCACTGAATTAGATAAAAAAAATGCTTCACCAAGCAAAACTCAACTGGACAAGGATTGTCCATTAACCGCGTTAGCAAGAACGACGTAGCTTTCTTTTTTAATTTACACAAAAGGAATATATATATAGTTACAAGTACATAGGTTTATAGTGTTTCACTGAATTAGATATAAAAATGCTTCACCAAGCAAAACTCCACTGGACAAGGATTGTCCGTTAATCGCGTTAGCAAGAACGACATAGTTTACTTTTTAATTTACACGAAAAGGAATATATATATATTGATACAAGTACATAAGTTTGTTCATAGCAAACACGTGAACATTGCCCAAATATAATTTAACGGCACAAAACTTAATTTTGGAAGCTTAGAAAGTCCACTTCATTGGTTTCCCGCGTGAATATACATGTGATATCTGAAGGTTTGTTCATTTAAACAAGGCAAAGGTTGATCAGTTATTGGAATAAAACATAGTTCACTAAGTTAGAAGTATCCGAAGGTGCTACACTGTGTAATCGGACGTATAACTGGGTTTGAACATACTTTTGTCACTGAATTATGTATAAAAATGCGTCACAGATCAAAACTCAACTGGCAACGTTATCGTGCTCGCGTCGGTAACGAACGCCATATATTTAAATTACACAAACGCACTATAAACTGTTACAAGAATATCCAGATTATACATCAATTATTTCACAAACTTATTACTTAGGTAGTGAGAGCACTTTTAACATGGTTTTATAACGAACAACACGATTAATGTTGAATTGACAACGGAATATAGCGGGAACGTCAGACGCAAGAAGACGTAGGGACTGATTCCATGCGAGCCAGACGCGAACTGTCGGGGGGAGGTAGGGCAAGCGGGTCCCAATGTTCTGCAGGGTCCGGGGGGGAAGCGTGCCGGGAGACCTCGTGGTTACAGCAACGCCGCCTGCAGTGTTCGGCGCTGAATTCAAATGGAAATATACTTTTATATATGGTAACGGGACGGGAATTCTTGATTTATAATTATTTAAACACGTAGCGAGTGCATAGCTCGCTACACAATAGTTGGTGAATTTTCATTTTTTCTTAGCAATATTCTTCCATGTTTAACCCATATGAACTTATACCCCTTTACTTTGGCAGCAACTCTGGTTGCAGCTTGTAAGTCCTTATTTGAGGGGGATAGGTGTTCGCATACGTATACAGACCGATTTGTTTGCAGACCGATGTGCCCAGAATTCAATTTATTGGAAGGATTCTTTTTGTTATAAGTTCTCACTGCCATCAGCATATCATCGCGGACGCGGTCGCTCGAAAATTGCACAACAATGTTTCTTGAGCGCTCATCTGATTTATTACGACTCTGTACTCTGTGACATGCATTTATTTGGTCATTTTTAAGTTATAAGACACTGCAGAGCATATATTGGCCAACACCGTGTGCTTTGATTTTGCATTTCATTTTTCTCCTATTCCCGGAAAGCACACTAGTGTCATCTCTTCTCAATGCTTCGAGATCACTGTTTTTTTTTTATTCTTGGCCAAAAGAGGATATCTTCTACGATCCAGGTGCTGGGTACAAGCTGCGATGAACCCTCTTTTGTTAAAACGATTGAAAAAGGCATGCTGCATTTTGTTTTGAAAGTTTGAGAATAACTGTAAACTAGTGAAATATGTGAATCCATTTTGTAAATTTGGTAAATGTCAGATGAAAATATTTTTTTCCATTATTCACCAATATTATGGTTTTTTTTGCTTATATAACTATATTATTAGAATTATAATTGATTATTCTATCAAATAGAAACATCTTAGCTTTAGAAGTGTATGGTTTATTGAATAAAAAAAAATTGTACATTTCGATATTATTGTTTTTCAGGATAGTGTGTCTAGTGATTATTATTTTTTCATACATAACTGAGGTTTTTTTAAATTTCATGCCAAAGTTATTTTTCGTTCTGAATAGGGTGCTAGTGTCACAAGGCCTAGCCAGAGACAACCAGGTTTTTAGTTTTCCTGTTACTCTGGCATCCATCGTAGTTTCATCTACCTCAGTTTCTTTAATAATTTAATAGGAAATTCTGAATTATTTGATACAAAATTCAAAAATTCTTTTTCATCCTCCTCATTACAAATCATGCTTACGTTTTCGATAAAACTATCAACATCCGTATAATTTGAATTTTCCGAGTTTATTGGTAGTCTTGACAAAAAATCTGAACAATTATTCTTAGATTTGACATATTTCAAATAAAAAAAGAGAGAATCAACCAGAAACACAATAGAAATGGCTAGGAAAACAATACTGATCTCAGTTTTATTTTAAAGGTGTAAATTAAAACACAACCCATCTTCATAAACACCTCATCACAGTATTTCCTAGTTACATGATCATCACAATAACCGTAACATTAGGTACCTTGTAATTGAAATGTATGTTAAATATTATAAAAAATATGTTTAATCATGTGAGGCATTTAATAATTGTGAGAAATATCCTCTGATAAGGTTTCACCTAGTATCATCGTTCCCAACGGCATTTTCAGTTACTAAAATTGTTTCTGGTTCAAAATCATATGAAAAAGCGGCATCGTTACACTCAATTGCAATATTATGTAATACTGCACATGCCACTATAACTGCTTGAGTTCTATCCAAAGAGAGGGTTATTGATTTCCTACTCTTTAATACTCCAAAACACCTTTCCACTACATTTCTTGTTCTAATGTGTGACTCGTTGTAACCACCATTACTTGGATTTAATAATGGTGTCACTTAATAACTTGTGCTGGCGTAGCCACTATCACCCAGTAGTAAGCAATTATGTAATTCTCCACGCTCAAATTTATACTTTATATTGGAGTTATTGAAAATTGTTTGGTCGTGTGAAGATCCTGGCCACCTTGCAACTACATATATCCAGAATTTTTAAATCTGCATCACATATTGCTTGGACATTAATTGAAAACGTCCCCTTTCTATTCCGGAAGTATTCTGCATTATCTCCACCTACAAATAAATAGGTATTAATTTACTGTCAGATGTACAACACTTGGTATGTCAAAATTATTTAAGAAAGTATATTGTATCTTTAAAACCAATAATAACAAAATATACTCAATTATCAATCAATTGCTCCAACAACTCTTGGAAAGCGAGCAATTGAAGCAATTGAAATAATTTATTTAATGCATTATTACATTCTTCAGACCAATTCCACTTTACCCCGCTCTTTAACAAATTATATAATGGTTGTAATAAACTTGAAATATTTTGAACAAAATTTCTATAAAAATTTATTGCTCCGAGAAAAGCTCTCAATTCAGTTATATTTTCCCGAATTTTCGCCTAATATATTGCTTTAATTTTATTTTCTAAAGGTGCTATACCTTCCTTAGAAATTTTAAAATCCTTCGCTACAGACTGCTTGAAATCTTCTAGTAATGTGTCAGATTACATTCCTGTAGAAGAACAAATATAATTTTGAAACAAGTGTGTTCACATAAATCAATCCATGCTTCGCTACAGACTGCTTGAAATCTTCTAGTAATGTGTTAGATTACATTCCTGTAGATGAACAAGTATAATTTTGAAACAAGTGTGTTCACATAAATCAATCCATGCTTCGCTACAGACTGCTTGAAATCTTCTAGTAATGTGTTAGATTACATTCCTGTAGAAGAACAAATATAATTTTGAAACAAGTGTGTTCACATAAATCAATCCATGCTTCGCTACAGACTGCTTGAAATCTTCTAGTAATGTGTTAGATTACATTCCTGTAGATGAACAAGTATAATTTTGAAACAAGTGTGTTCACAAAAATCAATCCATGCTTCGCTACAGACTGCTTGAAATCTTCTAGTAATGTGTCAGATTACATTCCTGTAGAAGAACAAATATAATTTTGAAACAAGTGTGTTCACATAAATCAATCCATGCTTCGCTACAGACTGCTTGAAATCTTCTAGTAATGTGTTAGATTACATTCCTGTAGATGAACAAGTATAATTTTGAAACAAGTGTGTTCACATAAATCAATCCATGCTTCGCTACAGACTGCTTGAAATCTTCTAGTAATGTGTCAGATTACATTCCTGTAGAAGAACAAATATAATTTTGAAACAAGTGTGTTCACATAAATCAATCCATGCTTCGCTACAGACTGCTTGAAATCTTCTAGTAATGTGTTAGATTACATTCCTGTAGATGAACAAGTATAATTTTGAAACAAGTGTGTTCACATAAATCAATCCATGCTTCGCTACAGACTGCTTGAAATCTTCTAGTAATGTGTCAGATTACATTCCTGTAGAAGAACAAATATAATTTTGAAACAAGTGTGTTCACATAAATCAATCCATGCTTCGCTACAGACTGCTTGAAATCTTCTAGTAATGTGTTAGATTACATTCCTGTAGATGAACAAGTATAATTTTGAAACAAGTGTGTTCACATAAATCAATCCATGCTTCGCTACAGACTGCTTGAAATCTTCTAGTAATGTGTCAGATTACATTCCTGTAGATGAACAAGTATAATTTTGAAACAAGTGTGTTCACATAAATCAATCCATGCTTCGCTACAGACTGCTTGAAATCTTCTAGTAATGTGTCAGATTACATTCCTGTAGAAGAACAAATATAATTTTGAAACAAGTGTGTTCACATTTGTTATCTGCTCGTGCGCAAATACAACAATATTTATTCCGATGATTAGTTCTTATCCAATTCTATATTCGATAAAGCAACAGAATAGTTTGTTCTATATGAGCGTTTTGACCAGCATCCATTCGCTATTACATCAATGTAAGGTATTCCATCTTAAGTAAAAAATTTCCCGAATGGCAGCATCACATTCCCGGACAGTGATTAATATCACCTCTAAGGAATTTATATGCCATTGGTCACAAATTGCATTACATATTTATTTTTGCATAGTGCTTCTGATTTAGTGATGCTAGATTTGACGGATAACACAACTCTTCAAATTGTGAAAAACCGATGCTGGTACTCATGATATCATGAATATTGGAGTATTGCGATATCAGTGACAACACCCCCCCCCACTTTTTATCCTGGTCACAGAGATTGCGAATCTGTAAGCAAGTTTTCAAACTTCTTGAAAAAATCAAAATGGATGGTATTAATGCAATGAGGTTTCTTAGATCGTGCCATCTGAGTATATGGGCAACTTGAATTAATGTTCCAGCACTGAATGGACATTTTTAGCTTACATCATTGTAATCTCTGAATCTTTTGTTTAATTACCCAGAGCACTTGTCAGAATGCAATTTTTATTCTGGTTGTTGCATCCGTCAGAAATGGGCATTACTTTTGTAATATTTGCTGCCAATTTCATTAAAAAATTGACAATGCAGCTTATAAATTCATTGCCTGTAACACCTCCATCTGCTTCTTGCCAGGTGTATAGCGTTACATTTTCATTCTTCTTTTTCTTTAGTGGTCCTACAGTCTATATCGAGTTTTGGCCTCCATCAACCCTCGTTTCCAACTCCTCCTGTCCTCTGATGCAATCTTCCTGTTCTGTGTTTCTAGCAGCTGGGTTGCATCCCTGGTATATCATGCAGAACCCAATGTTGCAGCAAGCACCAAATTTTCACCATTTTTACTGTTGCCATGGTTTTAAACGGAAATAGGTTGCAATAAATTTTTTTATTCATTCAGGTGAAGTGTCTTCTTATTAAATTACTTTTTCTAGTCCTTGCAACGTGGAAAAAATTGCTTAGATCATCTTAAATGTGTTTCCTTTGTTGCCAATATCTGTTATAGTAATGTCTTCATCTGCAACGGACAAAATATATAGAAATATGTAGTAATTTATATTATAATAGTCACATAATATTGAACTAATGGTATTACTTGGCTCCTCTGGCATCGGATCATGATGATGTATAGAAATGTTATGAATAATAGCCACAGCATATTTTGAGTCATCTCTGGGCTATAATGCAGGACCCGATTGGAATATGCTCTCCAATGAATTACATTCTTATTTTGCTCTACTATGTATGAAAAGTCCTTATCGAAGCTTGTAACCATTCCGTCAATTATAAGGGTACTTAGTATTATTTTTATCTTGCTTGACAAATGAAACTCTTTGTTGTTGCACTTTGAGGATAATATTGAGTTTCATGAATGTTTAAAAATGGGATATTTGTAAGTAACCTTGAATTAAGTATTTCATTATAATTAGGAGAAATTGAGCTGTTATATTTTTCCAAAATATCATTGGATAATTCAGGTATAGATTCCAAAATTATTTTATTAATTTCACTAAATAATGAAAGAAGATCATAAGACAATATATTACCTGTTAAATGATTAGTTCTATCAATTGAACATAAGATCTTGGGATCAAAGCCCTTTCCATATATGAATACTTCTGTATTCCCATATGATGAAAAATGAGATCTAGTTATATTAATTTCTTTAAAACAATTCAATAAAATTGAAACTTGATTCTTTAAAATAGAAGGAGATAATGCATATGTCTTGAATATAATCCATTCAGGTTTTACTTCCAAGGAAATATTCATTATAGAAACTGCTAGACTTATTGGAGATTTTCCATCTAGATAGTTTGGAGATTCTGCATCACACATAATCCCATCAATAGGAACATCCATATAAGAGCTGAGTTGTAAGAGATATAAAGGATCAGTTATATCATTTATTTTCTCATTGGTCATATTAAGATGAATAATTCTATCTTCAAAACTAGGACATGATGCAAGAGCTGGAACCATATATGGAATAGGAGGAGCTTGTTGAACCATATCAAAATTGTTGATTAAAGTATTGTAAAATACTTTAATATCAGGGTAACTTTTTAAACAAGAGTATGTATATCCTCCACTTCCATCCCCTAAACAACATATAGCAGATTTTGCTGGAGGATTTAAAGATTGAATTATGGATAGACCCTTGTAAATTCCTGTCGTTGGGTTGGATAATGGCTTTTTCCTATGAGACTCAAATTGAATCTGTTGGTTTAAAGTGAAAATAGGTTTATCATTTAAATTTGCATCTCCTTTATGTAGATTATTTCTGTTAAAAGTTGAAATAATAGTGACACTACTTGGGAGTTTATCTGATATAACTCTATTATTATCTTATTTAAATAATGGTTTAGTTATTTCAGAGACCTTTTTGCAAATTAAGTCTAAATTCTCAGCACTAATTAACTTTATTCCGTTATTATACAATTCATAAGTTTTTATTAAAACTGACTTATTAATATGTTTAAAAGGTTTATTTGTTAAAAGATTATTGATTCCATAATGTATGTCTAAAAAGTCTTTATATCCCTCATCTAATATCCATAATTTTACATTCAATAAATTAGATGGATGTTGATTAATACCATCAAATGGACTACCAATGATATTTAAAGAATCTAATCGATGTAAAGTGTTTCTATTGGTTGCCCATGTTAATATAATAGTTTTACATGTTTCCTTAATATTACATGCAATTATTCTTGGGCTGATACAAGGATCACCAATAATTTGAGAATAATAAAAAAATTAGTAAAATTTTAAATTAGTAAAATTTTTAAATTAGTTTTTCATGAATTACATTCTTATTTTGCTCTACTATGTATGAAAAGTCCTTATCGAAGCTTGTAACCATTCCGTCAATTATAAGGGTACTTAGTATTATTTTTATCTTGCTTGACAAATGAAACTCTTTGTTGTTGCACTGAATATTTAATTATTTATAATTATTTACAGGAAACGACATTTAAAGTTTCTTATTCAATTGTCAAATTAAAATACAATATTTTTATCAAAATTCATTTCACATGTTTTCATAGGTGTTCGAATTTAGAACACCTACAATAAATCCTTTTTAAGAAAGTACTTATTAGGTATTTTCTTTACATGTATGAAAAGTCCTTATCGAAGCTTGTAACCATTCCGTCAATTAAAGGCCCGATAAGACCTTTCACTCTTTCTAAAATTGTATTTTGGGGAACACTTTGAGCTGAACCTCCACTTGAAATATAAAAATATATTTACCTGTGCGCATATCTTTTTTCTACGACTGTCATCTCTTTTCGCTTCTTTGGATAAATGTGAGAAACTCTGTCTCACACATTGCTAAAAAGATATTTTGTCAAGATTCCAAATTTGATTGGGCTTAACCGTTACATTGGATTTTATTAGACATGTATATAAAGTGTCAAAATAATTATTTATGAGAAATGGATCACATGCAATCTTCCTCAAATCTTCCACTGCTTGAGGGTGTTTCGCCGAAATGATGGAGGACATGGTAACTTTATTTTCTGAGCTAATAACTGTGGTGATAGTATTGAATACTTCCAACACTTGAACAGCTTGTTCTGCGATCAACCATACATCATGAGTGAGCACATCAATTCTTTCTATTTCTTCATTTCGGACTAAAAGAGATGATTTTAAGATCGCTATCGTAGAGACTAATTGCATTTTTTACAGACAGGATCCTGTTAATTATATTAAAGGTGGAGCTCCACCTAGTAGGGACATCGTTTTTTAAGCTTAAAATTCCGCAGATTTAAATTTTGTTGAGTGGCTTTTAACCGAGTGGCTGCATGAGAACTTCTTTTAAAATAACTCACTATGGTTTTGATTTTGTCAACCGCTGCTACAATATCTTTGATTTTGGAGGTCTTCAGGGAAGAAGGCACCCACTTTAACCTCTATATCACAACACAAATGTTGGTAAAACACTTCCAAACACGGTTTGGGTATTAAAAGTGCACGGCGCGTAGTTTTACCGATTCATTAAAACCGTAAAAGAAACACAAATTGAAGAAGTTATTTTCTCAAATTGCTCGGCATGCTGCTGTTCAGCCTGAACTCTTTTTTCCTCAATGGCTAGTAACCGCTCCATTTCGATTTGCAGCTGAGGGCTCCTCGTCACCAATTGAGGACTTCTCGACGCTGATAATTTCTTATCGCCAATCGAGGACTCTTTCTGGGCATACGTTGGGGGCTCGGGACTGAAAATAAAAAAAATGTATATTTCGTCTTGTATCGAACTTCAACTGTCAGTGTAACATACACGGCGACGAGTTGTAGATGATTATATAGACTACTGTAGGTAGCAATACTTTTTGGGACAGGAATGGGTTGTAAACTTTCTCCTGTTCTTGACTTCCTTCCATCAGTGTGACAAACTGCAAAAGCGTGTTTTAAGCGGTTATTAACTTTTTCAACAGTTTCATTATATATGGCTGGTATTAACGAATGGAATACAGTATTTTATGTTGGTTATTAACTTTTTCAACAGTTTCATTATATATGGCTGGTATTAACGAATGGAATACAGTATTTTATGTTGGTAATTAACTTTTTCAACAGTTTCATATATATGGCTGGTATTAACGAATGGAATACAGTATTTTATGTTGGTAATTAACTTTTTCAACAGTTTCATTATATATGGCTGGTATTAACGAATGGAATACAGTATTTTATGTTGGTAATTAACTTTTTCAACAGTTTCATTATATAAGGCTGGTGTTAACGAATGGAATACAGTATTTTATGTTGGTTATTAACTTTTTCAACAGTTTCATTATATATGGCTGGTATTAACGAATGGAATACAGTATTTTATGTTGGTAATTTGTACCTTTTCTACTCCTTCTACAGTGACGGGTAAATAAATTATTTGATCAACTGGTTGAGAACTCCTTCTTCTTCTTCTTCTTCAGCCAGTTTTCATCCATTCTTGGACATAGGCCTCCCCTTTCCTATCAGCAGAATAAATAGAAGTTTTTATTTCTGGCACAAATAACAGGGGCTAACCTAGTGGAGGACAAAAACCATTTTACAAATTTTAAATGTTTGATTAAGGTCGTGGGGTCCGAATAATTCGTCCTAGAATGACATTGGCCCCGGGCTGCTATTTTTTTGTCATAGAAGAGGGGCTAGATAAATTCTTTTTGACATTTTCATTGTCCGTACTAGAAGTGACCTTTTTAGTACCACAACATTTAAACGTCAAAGTTCCTACTTTCTTACACTTCAAACAGATATGCTTTGTCTTCGAATTGTTTTCTTTGTAATAACTTCAGCTCCTTTTGAAACTTTTTTTCTTTTTTGTGGTTTGGCAGCCGGCGTTTGTTTGACGGTAGTCTTACTTTTATTTGTTTCGCTATTGTGCACTCCATTATTATTGTGACTAGTAGCAGCATGTAAACGGCCACAAAAACAAGAATCCTTTAGATGTCAACATTCTTCACACGAGTACATATTATCTACTGATGTATCAAATCTATTTAAAGCCTCTGGATCATATGCAGTTCTAGGTATCACATCGTCATCAAAAGGCTGAATACCCGCTTTTTGAAAACCACTTTTGATTATATCTGGATTCAAATTATCCCAAACATCCAGTATAAAATTTGAAAATATGGTTTTTGATTCGGTCTTTTCATCGTGACCTACATTATTCTACATTATGATTCAACTGTATAATATTTGCTAAAAAAAATGGGTATTTATTATTTAAAATTATTTGATCAACACAGAACCGAACACAACACAAAGTCGAACACAGAATGTTATCGAAATGCTGTTATTGAGTCAATGTTTTGAATTTCATCTCAATTCAAACAATACCACACTATTTTTCACAATGTCACACATACATTCACTTATTGAACACAACTTTTGAAAAAAGAAAAAGATAAATGCATGAAAAAATCTATGTAAATACAACAATGACATGTACGTAGTATATATGTATAAATCAATGAACATATCATTGCAAATTTTAAATTTGTTCAACCGACACAACAAACAGTATAAAGTTTTTGGAATTCTACAAATAATTAACTAGTAGAATTATTATGAAATGAAGTTAAACAATGACTCCTTTTGATAATTTAACTGTGGCATGATCTGTGGTATGGAATAATTTGTTGGGAATCCCAAATCATGGGCCACAAGACTGTTCATTGTTCATGTTCAAGTATCCGTTAGTGTAGCCAAAGTTAAAATCTGAAAAATTCCGAATTAATGCGTTTCCCGATTAAGTGCCGAAGCAAGTCTGAATTTCCCGAAATCGGCACAAGTGCCGCAAATCGGCAACACTGCAACTGAAAACGGTAAAACAAAACGATTCGAGCGCCGCCTATCATAGAATCGGCAAACTTAAATTATGTGCCTAAGGTAGGCACAAACATGACGGTGCGACGCACCGAATTCATCAAATATTTCTAAGCATTTGTATGAGATATCTTCCTTCTCACGAGCCAGTACTGTTGTCTCTATATTCCATACATTTTTAATAGTATTTGTGGCGCGCTTGTAATAATGCACTGCAAGTCAACTTAGTTGCATAATTCAGGCGTTTATTTAAATAACGCGATACTCAAAATTTCTGTCTTCTTTCTTGTACTTACGTTGCAAGTAATTCGGTATTTTTTTAATCATGTTTATTGATAAATAAATTAGTTTTTGCTTTAATTTTATTTCACTGGTTCAGCGCTCCAGCGCACCCAAGGAGCGTCCGCCATTGGTCCCAGGACTGCTTAAATGACTTGAAAACGAGAGGTTGTAAAAGATGTGACATATGTGGTGGAATTTTTAAGAGAGTAATATTATATATTATTCTCTTTAGCAATCTCAATAACTCTCAAATCCATGTGGGTACTGTGCCCGTCATAAACTATTAAAACAGGCCTTTGCTCATCTAGGGATGGAATGAATATATTTTGCGTGTAATTTAAAAAACATCGGATACCATCCAGCCCATTTTTGTTGAGGCATATGCTAATTTATCTCCATTCATATCATTCATGGCCATCCACTTATCCCACATAAACTTGCTTTTAAATACAATCAAAGGCTTAGCTTTTTTCCCATCAGCATTTGCTCCAGCCAAAATTGTGTAATTTTCTTTTCCTGGGCCACTCGTTGTCCTAGATGATAGTGTTCCTCTGGTCTTGTCAAAATTCCATACCTGAGAAGGTAATTCAATTGTATTTTGTAATTCTGTTAAAACTTGTCCTGTTTGAGAAGGTGATTGAAGAAACTTTTGTAAATCGGTTAAAATTTGCACTTCTTGAGTAGGGAACTACTCTGTATTTTGAAAAATGAAGTTTTTTTGGAGATATAATTCTTGTGTTCGAGTAGTTGATTCAATATTATTTTGTAGAAAGTATTCAGTTACACTTTGTACTTCTCGAATAGGTACTTCTGCTGTATTTTGGAAATCTGATAAAATTTTTACTTCTTGAGTAGGTAGCTCCACTGTTTCTTGTAAAATATAGTCTTTTGAAAGTTGGAGTTCTTGTATTTGAGTAGGTGATGCATTAGCTCTTTGTAAAAAGTGTTCAGTTAAAACTTGTACTTCTTGAATAGGTAAAGGAACTGTATTTTGCAAAACTCTTAAAACTTGTACCTATTGAGTTGGTAATTCCACATCATTTAGTGAATCTGTTGAAATTTGTAGTTCTTGTACTTGAGTTAATTTCTCCAATTCCAAGTTCACTATTTTTTTCCTCTCGTAGATATTTTTCTGTAAAATTAAATATCGGTTCAAAACTAGAATAAAAAATCTTGATAATACTTTAATCAAAGAGAAATGTACATCAATAGCTGCTAAGTAGCAAAGAATACTCCAAAATAATACTATAAATATAGTTGCAATATCTGCTATCTACTACAAAAGTATTTTAGAAATATTTAACCATAATATTAATATAATATTATTCTAAAATGTGACAGTAACGAAGAAAATATATTATCTTACATACCTTATTAAACATGACTATAGGTACTTCTAAAGAATAATAAAAACAATTTGGCAAGCCAAAAATTGGAGCAGCAACACACACTTGCGTCTTCTCCCGGTATATTTTAAAGGTGAACTGAGAGTTGACAGGTATTGTCCTGCATTTCAAACATTTACACAGATGGCAGCTATTGTTTTTATTGAAAAACTCATATTATTATTGTAGAGGTGTGGAATGAAATAAAGTTTTTCCCATACGTCACGAGCCGTTTCACAATCCGCTATCCGCACTAATGGTTTAACATCAAGATTTGTTACAATTTTTTTCTTTGCTGCCGCATTCTTCCTTTTCCACGTCTCCAACTGTGCTTTGAAATCTTTTTCTGCCAGTGTCGTCTCTGGTTTGGGTTTGTCGATCGTGCCGTCTATAACATCAAACACGTCATCACATTCTAACACTGTTTTTAATATAATCTTCCATGGCAGATAGTTTTCTTCGCCTTTTAGTTTCTCAATCGTCTTTACTTCGCACATTTTTATGTCAGTCTACCATGCGGAAAAATAACCTCAAAAAGTAACGTCACGTGTGCTTCTTCTTTTTATTAATTTTATGTCTCCTTGAACCAACCACGCCTGCTACCATGTAGAGATGTGGAATGAAATAAAACTTATTTTATACTTTAAACATCTCTTCTTTATTCTTCTTAGAAGCTCACTTAAAAGTATATAACAAACTGACGCAAGCTTTTATTCCTATCCGTTGAAAAAAAAAACAGATAATATATTTAGAAAACCATAGAAAAACTAGATTGCTCATATTACAACAATTATAATCTGTTCAGTTATCTGATATTGTCACAGTGTGAGAAACGAGTATTTGAAGCAAATGGAACAAAAAAATACATTTCTAAAAATATGTCAGTTCACAGACGATAAGTAATGTATTCAACTTTAACTAGTTGCATGTAACACATGAGATCCAACTGTTGATAGCGACAGTATGTATAGTTGAAGAATAAGTACCAAACTATAAACCCATAAATACAAATTATTGAATATTTTCAGATATTTTGTTTTCTATACAACAAATGTAGGTATGTATGTCAAGATAGGATAGTATGGAGGTTAGTCCTTTTATCCTACCCAGAATATGAAAACAGCATGATGGTATGTATATATGTTTGGAGATGAAGTATCAAACTATTAAGTCTTCTTACATATTGTGTATAGGCGACTGCCATACAAAATGTATGAAGCGATGTCGTCACTAAATTCAATTTTTAAAATAATTGTTAAAAAAAAATTGAGATCTGAAGTACTACAATGTTAATATTTTTTATAGAAAATTAAATTATCTAGTTGGGGTGTTTCGGCTTTTTTTGATATTTGTAAAAGTTTTGGAAATATAGGCAGTTAAACTCATAAATTTATCATAAAAAAAATATTTTTCTTAATAAAAAATGTTTGAGAAACCCTGGAATTTTATTGAAAAACTAATTTGAGATTTTGTATTTGTCTACGTTTGTACCAATTTTCAGCATTCTAGCTTTTATGGTTTCTGAGATATATGGAAAAATAAAGTAAAAATTCAAAAGTTGATAACCCCTGACTGAAACAAAAATTCAAAATTCTGAGTATAAAAGTTTTGTAGGCCTGTAACTGTTTATATATTCTGAAATTTTGGGCTCTGTAAATTGAGCGGATCAAAAGTCATAAGCGACACACACACACACACACACACAGACACACACACACAGACACACACACACACACAGACACACACACACAGACACACGAAATGTTCTACTCCGAATTCTGAGTAAATCCGTGTATGGAACATATATGCTGCGAAGCCACTAAGTTGGTGTTTTTTGACTTGGAAAAGCCGTGAAAAAAGTAGACCTCTCCATACAATTCTCGCGTATTCTGGCTTGATACATTGTCGATATGTTAAGAGAACAAAGTTCTCCTGAACAAATCGACAGTTGGATAAATATACAAATCAATGTGTTACTAAAGTCGCCAGTTATGTACTTGTAACAATATTTAAAAATGCAAACGATAAATACAATAACAAAATATATATTTATCCTTGTGGCACACTTTAACTAACATAAATAAATATCTTAGGTCCGAATGCAGAGTCCTACCTAAATACTTAATATATATTTATCCTTGTGGCACACTTTAACTAACATAAATAAATATCTTAGGTCCGAATGCAGAGTCCTACCTAAATACTAAATATATATTTATCCTTGTGGCACGTTTTAACTAACATAAATAAATATCTTAGGTCCGAATGCAGAGTCCTACCTAAATACTAAATATATATTTATCCTTGTGGCACATTTTAACTAACATAAATAAATATCTTAGGTCCGAATGCAGAGTCCTACCTAAATACTAAATATATATTTATCCTTGTGGCACATTTTAACTAACATAAATAAATATCTTAGGTCCGAATGCAGAGTCCTACCTAAATACTAAATATATATTTATCCTTGTGGCACACTTTAACTAACATAAATAAATATCTTAGGTCCGAATGCAGAGTCCTACCTAAATACTAAATATATATTTATCCTTGTGGCACATTTTAACTAACATAAATAAATATCTTAGGTCCGAATGCAGAGTCCTACCTAAATACTAAATATATATTTATCCTTGTGGCACACTTTAACTAACATAAATAAATATCTTAGATCCGAATGCAGAGTCCTACCTAAATACTAAATATATATTTATCCTTGTGGCACACTTTAACTAACATAAATAAATATCTTAGGTCCGAATGCAGAGTCCTACCTAAATACTAAATATATATTTATCCTTGTGGCACATTTTAACTAACATAAATAAATATCTTAGGTCCGAATGCAGAGTCCTACCTAAATACTAAATATATATTTATCCTTGTGGCACATTTTAACTAACATAAATAAATATCTTAGGTCCGAATGCAGAGTCCTACCTAAATACTAAATTCTAAATACTAACCATGTTTTCATTACACAGTCGCTCACTTAAGTTTGGAGATCACGTTGCTTCCTAACTGGAGGATGCTACCAAGTTCACGTATGAGACATTGCATTGCAGAGACATATTTAAATACTTAGCGAATGCGCATCGGCGTAAACTACCATTTGCGAATTGTCAAAAAGTAAGGTTGATAGCGAGGAACCTTATGAGTGGTTTAGTACTAAAATACAATTAAATAAAAATTTTCCGGTGGATGATGATTTTATTGGCTTCGTTGAATATGTATTTGGTAATTTTGTCAAATCAAATACCAAACAGAGTATTCAGCGATCCATACGAGATGCCGAAAATTAGGTGGAATTTCAAAAAAATCGGGACATCGAGCTGTCAGTGTGAAGTGGGTTACATATGTTTGTGTTGTTATAGCAAAAAAAAACATTTTAAACGTCAAACGCCAGAAAAGAGATAGATATCTTTCTAAGCCCATAGAATCTATCTCTTCTTCATACACAATAATGTGAAATTCTACGCCATCGACCTTAAGTTTGGCGTAGTATTTAGTTAGGGATGTCTCTGCAACGCAATTGCTAACTTAAGAATAATAAATACTCCAGTGAGGTTAGGAGTTAGTATTTAGGTATCTAGGACTGTGCATTCGGGTCTCAGTGTCAATTTCCGCCCATCAACTTTTTCATTCACACATAGTAAATTTAGTATAAGTTCATACGGACGAAGGAGCAGTTACGTCTCCGAAACTAGTTGACATAAAAATATTCAAACATGATTGACACTAGTAGCGTCTAGCCCCTGAGTTTCTTTTCTGCATTCTTAGGTTAGGTTTAAGTTTGTGTATAATAATAATAGCGACTTTAGTTGCTTTATAACTTGAATTATAAATTAAATATATAATATTCTTTTAATTTTTCGCATTTAATATAAAATTTCACAGCTCATTTGACTTAATACTATGAGATCTCAACCAATCAGAGAGCCAACCGGAAACAGAATGCAAACGGGTAGATTCAGATTGTAGACTCTAGTATTGACACTAAGATATTTATTTATTTTAATTATATTAAATAATAATTCAACCGAAGAAGGTTAATGATAAAAAACTATTTTTGTAATCCTCAGTCAGTACATATTTAATTATATAATTTGAGTGAGGAATTGCATGATTTTATGTTGTCGGGAAGAATGTTGAACATGATTGTTTTATCTTGTCGGGAAGAATGTTGAACATGATAATTCAACAGAAGAAAGTTAATGATAAAAAACTATTTTTGTAATCCTCAGTCAATACATATTTAATTATATAAAATTTGAGTGAGGAATTGCATGATTTTATGTTGTCGGGAAGAATGTTGAACATGATTGTTTTATCTTGTCGGGAAGAATGTTGAACATGATTGTTTTATCTTGTCGGGAAGAATGTTGAACATGATTGTTTTTAATTTTTTTGATTTATGTGTCCAATATGTATTATAATATCATCTCAAATATTTCAAACGAAATATATTTTTAAATGTAATTGAATTATTGTAAATAATTAAATATATTTAGGCTTAAATTAAAATAAATTGTATTGTTTGTAAATATTCATAAGCCTATTTTGGTTAGTATTTTTGTATGCATATAAATAAATCTTCTTTATATATTTTGGTTAGTATTTTTGTATGCATATAAATAAATCTTCTTTATATATTTTGGTTAGTATTTTTGTATGCATATAAATAAATCTTCTTTATATATTTTGTGTATTATTTGTTTTGATTTTTAATTGTCATTTTAATAAATTCTTGTTCTATATAAATAAGATTTTTCTTACTTTTTGGAGGTTATATTTTTATTTATTTATATCAGAAGGATTATATTGCAAATGTACGTGTTCAAAAGGATTCTATTTTATTTAAAACATATATCTCCAAATATGATATTGCCTGTGCCAGTTCATTAAATAATTGATAATACATAATTTATAGTGATGAAGGATTTCAATCAAAAGAACTTCTTACATGATCAACACTGGTTTATTCGAAATAAATGAAATTACAATATAAATAATAACTTAATTAATTTGTGAATGTCGTGGGTTGGAACTAATAGATTAAAATTAAACGTGACTTGCCTCTATTGAACGATCAACGCATGAATAAATATCTGTACGTACATTGGCTTGTATCAACATATAGCAGTGGGCTATAATTCGTTGATCTTCGTTAATCGTCGGGAGTATTTGAGAATCATGAGGCTATACATATTGCAGCTGACAAGGTGCAGTTACAACATTATGGTTTTGCCTGCTATCATTCTCAGTGTTCTCATTTATGAAGACTTGTTTACTTTTGACTAAATTCTTGTAAATTCTCATTTGGCTCTTTATGGCCATATCCTCATCTTTCCAGATAATGGATTTTAGGGCACCCGACACTGCAGCTGCTTCATTGACTTGACTCTGAATTTCTTCACAGAGGTTAGCATCTTATTTTATTTTATGTAGCTTCTCGGGCAACTAACAGTTACTATGTCAAATAATTATTTAACACGCACCCAATAACAAGTTGCCACATTCTGGAGACTTGCGATATTAATCGTCTCACAGATCCAGACTGGAAACACAATTAAAAACTGTGTCTCCACCGGGAATCGAACCCGGGACCCTTGGATCAGTAGTCGGATACCTAACCAACTGAGCCACGAAGGCCGCTTCTGTTAGGTCTACCCCTATGTCAGGTTAATTTTTTTAAATATAATTTAAATCTGCTGTCACTAAAGTTTGGGAGTCACGGACTACTTAAATTATAATTTTAAATCCTGCTGACCACTAACAGGATATTTTTGTGTTAAATATAATATTTAGGGAAAAGTACACCATGTTGATAAAATAAAAGTATCAATTGCAACCAAACTTTATTATAAACTAAATAATAAAAATGACTTAGTCTAAAACACACCATCGAAATACCTATACACAATAGAAACTAAACATACAGAAGATGGTACAGTATGAAACATTACAACTAGTAGACAAAATTAAAATAGGAAAAAACAGAAGACCCTGAACTATGACTATTCACTGTCCATTAGGGCAAAATACCATGTATTGTTACACTGGAAAAAAACAGCCATTACCATAAATCAATTTATTTAATAATTATATTCAATTTCACTAATTAGCTAAATAGGAATTGATCAATAAATAAATAGTCTCAACCAATCAGGACAAAGTAAATACATCAATTTATTTGTATTGCTTTTCGTAATATATATTAATAGTTTTAAATGATCAATCACAAGAACCTGTAAGCTACTCCTACATAATTATTTTACTTATATCTATAAATATAAGTAAAAATTACAAAATAGGCCTATCGGATAAATTAAATTCATGTAGAATCAAAAAAATGTAAATACACTTAAGCCGTTTATTTGGAGTAAATAAACAAATAAATTTTCAATATGATCAGATGAACACTGTATTTATAAATTTAATTTGTAGAAATATTTAAAATTAAATAAAACACCTCTATATTTTTCAACATCCCGTATATAAAAAATACATTTGTGTGATTACTGTGTTCGCACCAACTGAGAGTAATTTACCAATATCACAAATCCCAACTAGTTGTAATCTTATATGGAAAGGAAAGTAGGTCATGTAGGGAAATACTTACCCTATCCATGGTTGATATCGGTCCTCCTGTCAGATACATATATTAACCATAGATACACCTATGTTTTTCAAATTTTATTCAGTCCAGCAAGTCATGCAGATCCCACAAGTGTGCTCCTGCATTACTGATCCCGTGAAAAATCATGCGGGATCTCGTAAAAATCATGTGGGATCTCATAAAAATCATGCGGGATCTCATAAAAATCATGCGGGATCTCATAATAATCATGCGGGATCTCATAAAAATCTTGCAGGATCTCATAAAAATCATGCGGTATCTCATAATAATCATGCGGGATCTCATAAAAATCTTGCAGGATCTCATAAAAATCATGCGGTATCTCATAATAATCATGCGGAATCTCATAAAAATCATGCGGGATCTCATAAAAATCATGTTTGCTGAATGGCATTCCCTAGTTGGAAGAAATTGTCTAATGGCAATAAGCCCATCAGGTTGCATTTTATTTATATTATGTACAACGAGATAAATAAATCAATGCAGAAGTCGTATTTTTTTTTATGATTCATATGCTGTTATGGGATCAATTGCTAATGATCAAATTGGCCATCACTGGGTAAGAAAATATATTTATGTATATTACAACAATGTATTAAATAATATCAATAAATATAAACAACAAATCAATAAAAAAATAACCTAAAAATACATATATGTCCGACGTGACAGATTATTGTTTTCTTTCATTAATCCTATGTTTATATAATGTCAAATTTTTAAGAAAATGTTAAAAACCTTAATTAGTTATAATATTCTTAAATATGTCAATTTCTGTTTCTTCGTGTTATTTTGGCATAGTATCCTGTTCCACATCTCATAGATATATCAGCTTTGTATGTCATATCTTTCATTTTCATGTCTGAATGAAACTCAAAATTTCTTATTAAATAAATTATTGCCGTCTTCAAACAGTCATGTCCAAATATTTGACCTATTAATGAAATTATGTATGTATTAAGAATGTACAGCAATGTATTCTTTTTAATAAGGTGAATTCTTCCATTATTGCAAAGTAAGATTGTGGATCAACACTTACCAATCATTTAGATTACAGTGAAACCTCTATCTATCATTCCCTAAACAATCGTTTTCCCGCATGTATCACATATTTCTGTAGGTCCCAATTAATTTCATACATAATTTGACCGCATTGATCGTTCTCCGTTCATTGATTTCCCGCATTAATTGTTTAAATTACTTTGAATTTCAATAACATTGAAGAGCGAAAGATAAATAAAAGACATTCAAACATAGTGGCGTGCCCGTGTGGTTGCCTTAGTTTTTAAGCCATAAAAATGAACTGTCTGTTTGAACTCTTCAAGAAAGATTGGATCCGTTGCCTGTCCCTTCATTTTTTAAATATTTAAACATAAATTTGTTTTTTTTATATATACTTTGTATTCCCGCATTCATAGTTTTTTTAATTAGGTCCTTTCAAAAACGATAGATAGAGTTTTCACTGTATTACTTAAAAATACATGCATACTTAAAGGATAATAATTAAGGTTTCCTTTAAATATGCAATCATGGCACTATGGTGTTAAAGAATGTAAAAAGAACCACCATCTCTGGAAATTTAAAGATTCTGGATATATAGTACCATATCTGTAAAACTATGGTATATCAAGGAAGTCATATGTTCAAATATTTACCAATACAGTTTCGGAGTCCTCCACTGAATGGAACATAGGCAAAATGTGGCCTCTTAGCGGACTCTTCAGGTAGGAATCTTTCTGGTCTGAATATTTCTGGATCTTTCCAATATTTTGGATTCTTATGAAGTAGGAATGGCGCCAAAAGTATTGTAGTTCCAGTTGGTACTATAAAATCCCCTGAAAACCACATATATTATGTATATTAATTAATAAACTATGAAAAAAATAAAAAGTAAAGAAGGAATATTTATTCCTAAACACCTGATGCCAATTTCCTCTTCTTGTCCTTTCCCAATCCTTTCTTTGTTATGAAATGTGTGTTTATTTATTGTAGTGTATATTTTCATTGTTTGTTTCACCTTCATTCTTTTGTTGATGTACAATGTAGAAAATGTAAGTTTGTCATACTATGTAATCTGTTTGGTTGGAAGAAATTACCTAATGGCAATAAGCCCAACAGTGTGCATTATATTTGTTTATATTGTGTATAAAAAGGTAAATAAATATATTGAAATGTTATCTGTTTAGTGACCCTAGCTTCTTAATAGAGTAAATAAAAATAACTTTAATTTTATAGTTAAAACTTGTGTTAAATAAAATGTCCTTGATAAGGATTTATATTGTTTAAAAGATACATTTATGGAATTACAGAGAAAACATTCAATCACTTTTGAAAATCAAAATAGTAGGTATGATAATGTACAAATCACTTACTGCTTTTCAATTTAAAATCTTCAAATACATGTCTCATTTGTATGGGTCCAGTAGGGAAATGTCTCATAGTTTCTTTGAAACACATGTCCAAGTATGGTAATTGTGCAAAATGATATGTTTTAACTTCTGCGTCCAAATCATCGTGGAAAACTTCCTTTATCTCTTGCCATAATTTATCTTGACAATCTTTGTTCATTCCCATCAATAATATGAATGAGCTCATCTGGGTGTATATTGTGTCCAAACCCTGAAGTTTATTTATTTGTTTATTAGATTAGATTATTTATGGTTGAGGTTTATGATTAAGAAAAAAAATTACATAAAAAAAAAACACAAAACATATTATAATCACATTATCTCGAATAAACAATAATATTTTTTTATGTATATTTTCTATATCTATCATTTATTTGCATAACAACAGTTAATCCTTCATTAAAGTTTATTATATAGAACATTCGAAAGTGATCTTATTTTTTAAGATTATTTGACATTTTTCAATATTAATAGGTAATTTATTAACACCATCCATAAAATCTGATTATAGATTATCCTGGACAATGAGACATTCATTTATATGACTGATGGATCTATAAATTTTAATATCATCAGGAAATATTAAACATTAATGTTGTGAAATATTTGTTTATGATGTCATTAATAAATAATAATATAAATAAAATAGGACCCAAATGCAATCCTTGTGAAATGCCACTTTTAGCAGTAAGTAACCATCTATCTTAGCCGAAAGATTTCTATTAAATAAATATGTAACTAACAAACTATTAAAAAAGATAGTCGTTTTATTCATCTTTGAAAGAAGAATCTTTAAGAAGATACTTTGTCGAATGCTTTACTAAAGTTACTGTAAACTGAATCTACTTTTAATTATTTTGCTATAGAACAGGATAAGAAAATTGCACACACCTCACTAGAATACAGGTGGCTGCTTCAGAACAGATTTATTCTAGTGAGGCGGCTATCTTATATTAAAATAATGTATATGTTTATATGATCATAAATAAATAAAATAAATAAATAAATTTGCAAAAAACCATGTTGATTAATAATTTATGTGGGCACAATAGGTTTTTTACACATTTCTTCAAATAAATAGCTGAAACACAATCAGAACCAGCTCCTTTATGAGAACTTAATGTCAAAACCTATTATTTTTTGTATATTTTTCTCTTTCTTATATTTTAATAAAATGCATATTTAAATAAAGGCCCATGCGATTGCAAACTTGGAGGTTAATACATCTTCTAATAGTATTACTACTGTCTAATGCCAGATTTCCACTAAACGGATAAACAAAGAACAGCAACTGTTTTTCTCAACAAATACAGCAATGTTTTGTAAAAATGAACAGTCCTGAAAACATTTTTACCATAGAACAGTGTTTATAGAAACAAAACATTTTCAAGTTGGTACCGGTACATAAAAGGAAACAAGTTTTTTGAAATAGAACTATTTCTTTTTAAGCTGTCTGTTTGGTGGAAACCAGGCATTAAAAAAAGATACATTGAACATATTTGAAATGTTAACTAATAATTTTAGCAGAATTTAGGAATACTCTTAAATAAAAAAAAATATTGTAACAATATTCTAGATATTTATTTCAATTTAAGAGGGTGACTGCTGCCAACGTACCTATTTTTTCAATTTGAATTTGTGTCATTACTACAAAACGATTCATTTTGATAAAAATAACCTAGTTAGTTTGGATATTAATAAAGAAAAATATACCTTAACTTTTTAATTATGTTCTGTATACTTAATATATTCTTGTAGGAAAATAATAAGCATATCCCGATATTTGACATTTATCTTAAATTTCTAAAAAACTATAAGGTATAGAGCATTACATTTTTTTTATAAATCAAAAAAGATCAAAATATCTGGAAAAATAGGATGTAACGTTGCATTAATGCATCAGGTTAAGTTAATAAACCAAAAAAAATTATATTTCGCAATGGAGCTGAATGGAAAATAAATGTTTTTTAGGTTTATTTACTAAACCTGAAGCATTATTGCAACGTCATATCATATTTTTCTAGATATTTTTGTCTTCTTTAATTTAAAAAAAATATGTTGAACTACGCCTTATAGTTTATTAAAAATATAAGATAAACGTTGAAAATCGAGGTATGCCATTATTTTTCTACAAGAATTTATACAGAACATTATCAAAAAGTAAATATATATTTTTCTTTTTTAATACCCAAACTATCTAAATCATTTTTTTTAAAACGATTTGATAAGAAATAATGATGGTATATCAAATTGAAAAATAGGTACGTTGGCAGCAGTCCCCCCCTTAAGTGTATATATTTTGTTAAATTGTTCTAAATAAAGTTCATAATTACAGGCATACTGATGTTGTTAAATTCATTTAAAATTTCTTCAATTGTGAAATTTCCCGCCATGAGAGCGTCCACCATGACAGAAAGGCCAGACTTGTTAACTTTATCGTCGGAAAATTCTGTGGTAGTCATCTCATTGCTAAAATCTTCCTCGTAGGCTATAAAAGACAATATTATAACATGAACAAATATATTGTAATAGTTGAAACAGTTTTACAAATATACTTATGAATTAGTATAAATATTAATTTACATGTATATTTAAATACCTATACTTATTTCTATTTTGAAATACATTTTTAGTTTCACTCATCATATCATCAAAGTTATCTTCCTCATTTCTAAGGGTCTTTACCAGCCTCTCTCCTCTTCATCGTGATGTTTCATTAACAAAACAAGTGGGTTGTGGCCAATGCTACTCTCCTTACTAACAAGTCACTCCATAAAGTATTCAAATTATATTATATGGAAAATTATCAGCATTTTCATGAAATGAGTTTGTTAAATTATTTTTTTATTTAAATATTTTATTATGAAAACTTGATAATTCTTCAATGTCATTTTATGTAAGTGATGTGTTTTTTTACCAATTTGAAAATAATAATTTCAAATTTTAAGTTTCATGAGTTTGGGGTCACTTTAAAATATTTCACATTTAAAAAAATTGAGAAACACTATTCAGATATCCTTCAAAGTTTGATGGGGTCTAAGATAAAATTAAATAAACATGCCGTACATACACGGGGTCTATAATTATTTATTTATTTATCGTATGGTACTAGTGAATCAAATGTTTAAAATCAAATTATAATTGATAAAGTAAAATAAACATGCCGTACATAGCACACAGTATATAGCATACAGCACATAGCACACACACAAATACATTGTGATGAAACTTTCAGAATATCATCTCAGCATGATACTAGTTATCATGATACTGTTACTTTATCTGCAATAAAAAAATACCCTTAAAAATTGCGAAATTGTAACTCCCCACTATATCCCCTTGGGTTAGTGAGGAGTAATAAATATTGACAGTTAATAATTTTGGTAATTAAGACCATCCTTATAACCAGTGTACATAAATTCTTTACCAACTGTGTTTTTTCATAGATCTGTAAAACAGTGATCACTGCTTTGTATTTGTGGTGGGAATGTACTTGTGCCTTTTTCTATCATTTAAAAAAACTAAATAGCGGGTACACAACAGTGGCGTAGCAATTTCGAAAGGGCCCCTAAAAATAATTGAAACGACATCATTTCCACTACAAATTTGCACTTAATAAATGTTCACATAACAGAGAAAATTATAAATAGACTCATTGATTATAAAATGTCTTTTTTCTTGCAAAACAAAAGTTTATTTTAAAATTCTATTTATGAAATTTATTACTCCTCACTAACCCAAAGGGGATATAGTGGGGAGTTATGATTTCGCATGCTGAGATTGTATTCTGAAAGTTTCATCACAATGTATCTGTGTGCTATGTACGGCGTGTTAATTTTACTTTATCGATTATAGACTAGACATTCGATTCTATTCAAATTTTGCCAATTTGTATATCTAACTCACTGAATAGTGCTTCTCATTTTTTTTAACTGTCATATTATTACAGTGACCCAGTTTTCATAATAAAATATTTAAATAAAAAAATAATCAAACAAACTTTGAATACTTTATAGAGTGACTTGTTAATGGGGAGTTTAGCGTTGGCCACAACCCACTCGTTTAAATTATGAATGATCTGTTTTGATATTATTTAGATTGTTTTTTTTATACAGCATGTTTAGAAATTGAGCCTCGTGTTAACCTGGACCTTCATGTTTTGCTTGACGCTGCTGTTAGGTATGTAGCTATGCCACTGGCACACAAAAAACTGGTACATCCAGATGCATAAACAGGCATACAATTTGTTTTATTAATATGATTATTAATGATGCTGAGAAATATTAGAAATATATGTATTGTACTTAAACACGGAACAAGATGAAATCACTTTATTGAAAAACATTGACTGTTGTCCTTTTTTCTTTCTAAACAATTTAACAAATTATTAATACTATAAATTGATATCAAAGAAGGATCGTCTAAATGTTCATCTATCAAAATATTATAATCAGATCACATTATGTGTATTGAAATAAATGTACATATATCACACCCCGGCGAGAATAATATCGCAAGACAAAAAACCTCATTTAACAGTAGAGGAAAAGAAAAGTTCACTTACATTTTAAAATAAATGTCCAAGTAAATTAGAAAAAGCAATTCTTAACTAATGTTACACAGATTACCGTTTCTAATTTACGTCTTATATTACATAATGTAAATTAACTCCTTTTTTTGGCTCAACTATTAAATTAAGGTTTTTGACCTGTGACAGTTTTTTCGATGAGGTGTGATATGTGTAGGTATTTGTTTTTTAAAATAAGAAACAGCTATTATATTAATATCTACTTACTGAAATAGCCATTATATTAATATCTACTTACTGAAATAGCCATTATATTAATATCTACTTACTGAAATAGCCATTATATTAATATCTACTTACTGAAATAGCCATTATATTAATATCTACTTACTGAAATAGCCATTATATTAATATCTACTTACTGAAATAGCCATTATATTAATATCTACTTACTGAAATAGCCATTATATTAATATCTACTTACTGAAATAGCCATTATATTAATATCTACTTACTGAAATTATTTTGCAGCGCAGCTTTATTTTTACTTTTAATTTCTATCATCTCTTTGATTTTTGCCTTGAGAGAATCATGAACAAATTTCTCATAAGTATTTATTACATATTTGAGATTTTTACCAGCGGTGCTATGTTTAAAGATTATGTCTGGAAATAACCAAATTTTGCAAATTCTCTCGTGGACAGATAGAGCTCCACTAAAAATCAAATTTTTTGTTCAAATGAAAATTTATTTCATCCATTAATATGTCAATAGAATTTTTTTGGTTTGTTTATAAATAATAATAAGGGAGTCAAAGGAAAGACAGAGGCTGTAATGGGATGACAATATTATGAGGAACTCGTCCTAGCTTTTTAATGTGCCAAAGTAGAGGGTCACAGCAAGTGATAGGAGAGGATCGATGGAGGAGGAAGTTATTGGAGGCCAAGGCTCAACAGGAAGAAGAAGAAAAGACATAATCCCCCAATTCAAGTCCGGGAGGTATTAGATTATTCAATTTCTTCTATGAAAAAATGTACCCATACTTGAGTTACTCTAAAATAATTCATATAATATGAATCTGTATCTGAGAAATCATGTCTGCTCTCTTCATCTTATTATATTTTTTATTATTATATAGTAGTGATTAAAATAAAGGTTGAAAATTTTGAAATGTAGGTAATTAGGTATATAAAAAATAAATTATTAATACTCACAGTACTATACAATTTAGTAATTCATCCATTTTTCCTGTGTAGCAATGTTGCTCTGTTTCAAAAATACTTTCTGAAATTCAAATAGTCATTACATAACATTTAAAAATTGATTTCAAATTAAAATGTTATTCAAGAGACTGCATAAAATAAACAATATTGGGATCAATGCAATTATGGCTCTATTTTATGTGAAGGTATTTACTTTTGTATTGAACAAAATAAATAATTCATACTGTGAAAAATATCAGCAGCGTATCTTCTAGCAATTATTGTATATTCCACTAATCCTTTATCACACTGATAAACACAATAAATAACACTACTGTAAAGAATATCAGCAGCGTATCTTCTAGCAATTATTGTATATTCCACTAATCCTTTATCACACTGAATACTTACTGTAAAGAATATCAGCAGCGTATCTTCTAGCAATTATTGTATATTCCACTAATCCTTTATCACACTGAATACTTACTGTAAAGAATATCAGCAGTGTATCTTCTAGCAATTATTGTATATTCCACTAATCCTTTATCACACTGATAAACAAAATAAATAATGCTTACCGCAAAGAATATCAGCAGCGTATCTTCTAGCCACTATAGTATATTCCACTAATCCTTTATCACACTGAATACTTACTGTAAAGAATATCAGCAGCGTATCTTCTAGCAATTATTGTATATTCCACTAATCCTTTATCACACTGAATACTTACTGTAAAGAATATCAGCAGCGTATCTTCTAGCAATTATTGTATATTCCACTAATCCTTTATCACACTGAATACTTACTGTAATGAATATCAGCAGCGTATCTTCTAGCAATTATTGTATATTCCACTAATCCTTTATCACACTGAATACTTACTGTAAAGAATATCAGCAGCGTATCTTCTAGCAATTATTGTATATTCCACTAATCCTTTATCACACTGATAAACACAATAAATAACACTACTGTAAAGAATATCAGCAGCGTATCTTCTAGCAATTATTGTATATTCCACTAATCCTTTATCACACTGATAAACAAAATAAATAATGCTTACCGCAAAGAATATCAGCAGCGTATCTTCTAGCCACTATAGTATATTCCACTAATCCTTTATCACACAATTTGTCCATTGCTTCAACAATATGCTTAGAATGTTTATCATGAATGTGTTGGTAGCTTCGTTGTGTCATTATTGAAAATGATGAATTCAGCACTTGACGATGTCTTTTCCAAAGTGATCCTATAAATTCAAGGTATATTCAATAGTCTAAAATTCTGAGTATAAAAGTTTTGTAGACCTAAAATTTTCTATATTTTCGGAAATTTTGGGCTCTGTGCCTCAAGGGGATCATAAGGTACGGACTGACACATACACACCCTAACACACAGACACACTAAATGTTCTACTCCAAATTCTAAATTCATCCATATATTTATATATATATTTTTTGTATTGCTTCTCGGGCAACTAACAGGTACCTACTATGTCAAATATTAATTTAAACCGCACCCAATAACAAGTTGCCACATTCTGGAGACTTACGATATTATTTTTATTGACAAACTTTTTTTAACATCTTAATAGAGACGAAGTTGGGATATTGTAGAAGAACCAGGAACTCGAGGCACCTACAGGGCTTACGACCTGTCATTGGATGGTTTACGTATCACTTTATGCGGTTGCGCAACGTTCACCAATTATGCCTTCTTATTGAGTTCCCTTATCGATGTAATTTTTTGGTCTCATTTATAAGGACTGTTGCTTTCATTGTTTACAAATAAAACTAATTTCTCAATAGATGGTGTTACAAAAAAGGTTTTTCCGTTACTTCATAGATGGCAATAGTATATATAGTTCCTTATTTTCAGGTGAATTATTACACACTATTCAAATATATAGAACTTTCAAAATTACATTGATAAGGAAACTCAATAAGAAGGCATAATAAATTGGTGAATGTTGCGCAAGCGCATAAAGTAATCACGTAAACAAGCCGATGACAGGTCCTAAGCCCTGTTGGTGCCTCGAGTTCCTAGTTCTTCTACAATATCCCAACTTCGTCTCTATTGAGATGTTAAAAAAAGTTTGTCAACAAAAATATCATTTTTTTTTAACAATAAATGAATATGTCCTTGTTAAACAAATACATATACATCTTCCTACGTTCCCTAAAATAAGCAAATAAATGCTTGTGCTATAGATGAACGAAATCGGTCGAGGCAGGATTCGAACTCACGATCACTGGATTACTAGCCCAGCGCGTTAACCGCTCTGCCACCGACCCATCTACATAATTTCCCATCATTTGACTCCCGATTAACCGACCCATCTAATTTCCCATCATTTGACTCCCGAAAGGGAAAAAATCCAATGTTTGCATTTATGCAATTAAAAATATATTCGATTTACTTATGATATTAATCGTCTTACAGATCCACACTGAAAACACAATTAAAAACTGTGTCTCCACCGGGAATCGAACCCGGGACCTTTGGCTCAGCAGTCAGATATCTAACCATCTGAGCCATGAAGGCCGATATTATTTATTTACTGTATTTATTCTACTCTCCACTACTATGAATGTACCTAATAGTATTCATCTATATCTACATGCTATCACGCCATCTTTCTCACAAGGTAGATAGAGAGAGCCAAACACCACATTTTTCTATCTTGACAAATATTCATGAACTATGGAGTGAAAAGCGGAATGTTTATAGGATGCAGGATTGTCGGATGTATTGTGGATATATGAATCTGTATAGGTCATTTTGCAATATATATATATGTCAAAATCAATTTTATTATTTACTAAAAAGTTCAATGTTTTTTTGTTTTCTATTTCTAACATGAATTGAATTAGAGTGAAATTCATTATTTGAGAAAAGGTATTTTAAATTGTGCCTCAACATATATTATGATGAAAAATATGTAGGATGTTTACGTTCTGTGTTAAATTCACATGTATTGTGATGAAAGTAACACTGAATGACATAATAATTTTACCTGATGCAGTTAGTAGACCTTCGTGCATCACTGTTTTCAAAATATCATATTTTTTCCCCTTCCAAAAAGTCATTTTATTTGTCAGGACAGCCTGAAAAAGAAAATGGTTTGTCATTTTACTTATTAGCAATTCAAACCGCTTTTCTTAACCAATAAATGTTTTGGAAAGTACTATCATTATTCTAATTTGCAATAATATATATGTAGATGCAGAAAAATCTTTCATTTAATAATAACTAAGTACTCTATGCCATCTGTTTGAGATAATCCGAACCAAAAATTTATATATATCGCAGAGATGTTGACATTTGTCTTTTATGGTGAATTTATTACATTTCATAGTCAATATACATTGTTAGTTGACATAAAAATGTTGCTTTCATGTCAGAAAAAATATTCAATATTTGTTAAATGTAGATATCTTTAAATCCAAAGAATACAATTATAGTTAGCCATCAGGAGGGGCAAGTCTGGTGAACAGGCTGAATCAAAACCGTCCATGTTTACCCATATCATAGATATAATTATCTTATGGAGTTCTCTAACATCTTTAGATATTACAGAACTCCATAAGATAATTATATCCATGATATGGGTAAACATGGATGTTTTTGATTTCGCCGGTTGACCAGACTTGCCCCCCAAGTTGGGATAAATTAAAAAAAAATACAAATATAGCAATCAAGTAAGGAACAGAATTTATGACAAATGTGCACCATGCCATATCTAAGGGCAAATAATCTTAGGATCTCAGGTTAAATAAAATAACATACCTCAAAGTCCTCAGCCTCTGATATCACCATAGCCAGGTCTGGTCCTAACCAAATTCTGAACAAGTCTCCATATTCCAATTTCATTTTTTTTAATCGGTTGACCATACCTGCAAGAAAAAAATGTTGACTTTCAAAGAAATGATTTTGTGTGCCTAAAATTATTGTGATATTCGAATCTGGATGTTTTTACATTCCTTTTTATTACAATACAAATACACACAAGAGTAGGGCCGGATAAATCATAGAACAATCAGGAACAAGAAGTCAGGGCGGTTGTCTTAAAAAAGGCGCTTAAAATTCTAAAATGTTAATCATATAAATCAAAAATTCGCATGTATGGCGCTCGGTTCTCTTTGCGTACCCGGATAGAGGCTCGGCATGATGGTGTCTATGTAAAAAATCGCGCTTATTGTGATTCGTCATTTTAGACCCGATGCAATTTTACATAATTTTAAATTCTTCTACAGTTAAAATTAAAAAAAAGTTGTGGGGGGGCAGATTCAAATATATTGCTACGGGCGCAAAAACACGTTTATCCGGCCCTGCACAAGACCAAGAGGCAACCCTAATCAGACCTAACACCCGACAAGTGGGAACGGGCCGTAAATTATCTTGAAAGACATAACAAAATACATTTAGTATGGGTCAAAGAGGTATAGACGGAAACGAGAGAGCATATTATAAGCTAGCCAAAAAGGGATCAGGGCTACCTTTCATAGCACCTGAACCAACAGTTGGCCTATTTGCAACTATGATTAAATATATAAATATCATACCATTTTGGTCTCCAAAAACTCCCAACTGTATAGCATTTCCCAAAATTGGTAAAGCCAGAGGACCAGGAAGACTGTAGGAGAGTGCATATAGTTTTCTTCGACTCCACATCCAATGTACCCACCAAGATATAAACAGAATCACTAAGGCACGGAGTACCAATGACGAGGAGAGTTCCTTTATGATAGATGTTACTGTTACCTCCATGGTGGAAACTGAAATTTTATAAAAGTCAATAAACATATGAATTTTTGTATACTTAAAAAGTTATATTTAGGTACATTAACGCTTACAGACAGAATCATCCTGAATTTTTTTCTAGTAAATCATGCAAAACTAGAAGAAAATTCAATGTACATAGGTACCAAAGAAAGCTACAATTCCAGCACACAAATAAATGTTGTAGTGGCACAGGGCCTAGCTACTGCCCTGTCATATGGATGCATACTCCTCCTAGCGTCCAATCAGCGAGCATCGACCTCTCTGGAATTTGGTGCTAGGGGCATATTTTAACTGAACGCACAAGCGACGCACTTCAGTGCTAATCTCTTCTATTTTTTGTTCATTTCATATGTTTATTATTTAGTGGATTTGTATTATATGTCCGAAAAGTTGTAACAAAAATATATGATTTAATATTACTAGTTGCATGTAACACATGAGATCCAACTGTCGATGGCGATAGTATGCATAATCAAAGAATACGTACTAAACTATAAACAACACAAATTAATAAATATTTGAAGATATTTTATTTTCTATATAAAACATATAGGTATGTTTGTCAAGATAGGATAGTATGGAGGTCAGTCTGTTTTTCCTACACAGCATATGAAAACAGTATGATGGTATGTATGTATGTTTGGAGATTTAAGTATCAAACTATTAAGTCTTCTTACATATTGTGTATAGGCGACTACCATACAAATTGTATGAAGTGATGTCGTCACTAAATTCAATATTTATAAAAATTGTTCAAAAAAATTGAGATGTGCTAATACAATGTTAATATTTTTTATATAAAATTAAATTATCTAGTTGGGGTGTTTCGGCTTTTTTTGATATTTAAAAAAAAATGGAAATATAGGCAGTTAAACTCATAAATTTATCATAAATAAAATATTTTTCTTAATAAAAAATGTTTGAGAAACCCTGGAATTTAAAAAAAAAACTAATTTGAGATTTTGTATTTGTCTATCTTTATAGCAATTTTCAGCGTTCTAGCTTTTATGGTTTCTGAAAAATAAAGTAAAAATTCAAATGTTGATAACCCCTGACTGAAACAAAAATTCACAATTCTGAGTATAAAAGTTTTGTAGGTCTATAACTGTTTATATAATCTGAAAATTTGGGCTCTGTAAATTGAGCGGATCAAAAGTTATAAGGGACACACACACACACACACACAAAACTCACATAAAATGTTCTACTCCGAATTCTGAGTAAATCCATGTATGGGAACATATATGCTGCGAGGCCTCTAGTTGGTGTTATTAGCATGCAAAAAAGTCCACTACACCATACAAAATTTTCCTTCGTACACGCATCTTGGCTTAATAATGTCGATTCATTAAGAGAATTGAATTCTCATGAACGAATCGACAGTTGGACTAACCTGGTACCTTTTATTTAACGTATCTGATTGTAATTTGATCAGTTCAATATTAATTTAATGAATGTCTTTTTAATTAGGTAGGTACACATCAAATATACAATGCGGACTGGAATTGAATAAGAGGTCGGAGCCGTCTAAGAAAGGGGTCTCTCGTGTGCTGAGCGTTTTCGTGAATTTACGACCCATACGGACACTTTCACATTTATTAAAAAATTTGATAATAATTACTTAAGACATAATAAAGTAGCGGTTGTTATCAAAATACCTATAAGTTATGAATATTTTACAATATATGTTGTAGTGTATACATGTTTTATTTATTTTTTATAGGCCATTGATTATAAGAATTCAACTTTTTGCTCACATCTGAATAAATGACGAATTTTCAATACATGTTTTATTTCAATTCCCGATTTTTCATGTTTTCTACTTGGAGCGATAACAAGGCAATCAAATGATGCAAAGAAAATATATACTTTAGAGGAAATTTAGTTATTATTTCTAATTTGAAAACTGCAAACTCAATACGCAATTGACGCCATTTTGCACAAACAAAACCTTCAGACACTCGCAAATAAACAAAATTTTTGACCGGATGTTTGTTGTGTGTGGTAAAATAACTCATTAGGAGCGAATTTGAACACTAATTATTGGATGTTTAATATATAAAATTGAAAAACAACACAAACAAAATAAAAAATACTGCTGCGGACATATATGTCCGGTAAGCACACGAGGGAGCGATATTCTGAATAACGGAAATGTTAGAAGCGTGAACAACAAACGAACATGTATGAGACATATAAATAATGTGGAGTTCAGTTCTCTCTGCCTACCCCGTGTCAGAGGCGTGATGGTATATATGCTTTAAAGTTGTAATATTGTGTATATGTAAATAACTTTATATGAATAAATAAAAAAATACTACTTCCATAACTCAATATTAATTTACTATTTCCATTACTCTATAATGTTGTACCTATATCACCAAATCTGTGATATAAAATATTTTATATGAACAACAGGTCAAAGGTCCCGGGTTTGATTCCCGGTGGAGACACAGTTTTTAATTGTGTTTTCAGTCTGGATATGTGACGATTAATATCATAAGTCTCCAGAATGTGGCAACTTGTTTGAGGGTGCGTGTTAAATTAATGTTTGATATAGTACCTGTTAGTTGCCTAAGAAATAAAATAATATGAAACAAAATAAATAGAATGTATTTTTGTATAGTTTACCGGAAAAAAAATTTCGCGAAATACAAAAAACGCGCTGAGTTTGCCAACAAGAAATGATAAGCGAGTATTATGTTTCTCGAAAATTGCAGTAATCTTTGATGCAATTAGTTGCGTGTATATGAGAGATTTTCGATATTATAACTCATGGTAGGAGAATATTATTTATAATATAAGGAAAAATACATATAAAATACTGACATAATAAAATAAACGTGTATTTCTTATACCTACCTACATTCCAAACAATTACCTATTATTTATAATTTCATCTAAACTGCATTTGATAATATTGATTATATTGCTAATGAAGCGTGACATTCAATTAATTTATATGACCTTTTCGATTTCTACCGGTAAAACTAGCAAAAAATACCTTTCCTTGTTTTAGAAACAAAAGGAAAACAAAATATTTTCTTTAAATTATGGAGGTTGGTTGCACGATGAATATATTATGTAAAATATGACATTGCTTATTATGGATCTTTTGCTGTTTATCTATTTTTGATCATTACGTTATTTCCAAGGCAAAATTACAACCGATCCATTTATATAAATATGTAAATATTCAAAGTGAAAATAACAAATAAACTTTTATTTTAATTTATAGTTTGTTGATATGTACCTATCTATTTGTTTTTAAGAAATATTAAATGGGGCATATAAAACTAATACCCAAATTTGAAATAAAATTCCTAAAATATGATAAACAGTATGTTTCTAAAAAAAATACCATAAGTATTTTCAACATTCATTTTATTTATTTATTTATTTAATATATCTTTACACTTTTATGACATAATGTTATATAATAATCAACCTCACTAGGACTAGCCTGTATCGAGGTCGAAAATTTTACAAAATCAAATGGTAAAGACAATAATATAAAATGATATAAAAATAGTATGTAATACAAAAAAAAACATAAAAGTATAACAAAAAAATTTAAAACTATAAGAAAAGATACATAAAATAACAGAATACAAATAAACACAAAAATGAACCCAGAGCTATAAAATATACCATGCTGCAGCTAAATACAGTTGGGTACCTGCGTCCATAACTGCAACAATAATTATATACATCACAACTCTGGACTCACTATATACCTACATACATACTAATAAAATTCTACACAAAAACTAGTGTGACCACACGTTTGGAATAAAATATAAATTAACTGACAATATGAATATAAATTATAAGAATAAAAATTATATGACAATGTGAACACTGTTGAATATATTTAGCATATTTATACAATTTGAAATAACATAGGATTTTACCAGTTTTTTGAAAATTATAATTGTTTTTGCTGATTTAATTAAAGTTGGAAGATCGTTAAATATAATAGGTGCTACATAAAAGTAGTTTCTCTGACCAAATAAAGTATTCATTCTATCTGGCCGGAAATTGAGAGAGACACTGCCTCTAGTCAATCTATTTTGTTGTGATCTAGTAGCTGTATCCAAATTGAGAGAGACACTGCCTCTAGTCAATCTATTTTGTTGTGATCTAGTAGCTGTATCCAAATTGAGAGAGACACTGCCTCTAGTCAATCTATTTTGTTGTGATCTAGTAGCTGTATCCAAATTAAAAAAAAACTTGCACAACGCTTGTATGATAAATAATTGTCTAGGGCTAAGTACACCTGTCTCTTCATAAAGTTTGTCAGTGGGATAGCGAAAATCTTTTTTATAAATAATTTTCAAAAAAGTTTTTTGCACTATGCAAAGCGGAGCAAGAGCAGTTTTAGAACACGCTCCCCAACAGCATATGTTATAAGAAATTATTGACTGAATTAATGCATAATACACAGATTGAAGTTCATTAATACCAATTACATTTCTTAATTCTCTGAAAATATATGTTAGTTTCCGTAACTTTTTTGATAAATTATTGATATGTACATCCCACCTTAGAAATCTATCTAACGTAACACCCAAATAACGTATAGAATCCACATTTTCAATTATATCACATTTGCAGTCAGAATAATCTTTACAATTATGAATTTTAAGTGAATACTCTGCTGATGGCACCCCTCTATTAGAAATACTGAATGTTACAAACTTAGTCTTTTTTATGTTCAGTGTAAGTAAGTTAGAATCAAGCCATTTCTTTACCCTAAGCAAGTCCTTATTACATGTGCTGTAAGTCTGATCCCAAGTAGGGGCATGAAAAATCAGTACAGTGTCATCAGCAAAAGTGATTATTTCACCACTGACATTCAGATCACAAAAATCATTTATATATACCAGGAATAATATAGGACCAAGCACACTTCCCTGGGGAACTCCATAATTTATATTTTGAAAAGTGCTTCTGTATCCCTGGACCTCAACTAATTGTGTTCTGTTTTTTAAATAACTTTCAAACCACAACAGTGGTTCTCTTTTGATCCCCAAAGCTTCAAGTTTCTTAAGAAGCAAACCGTGCGACACAGTGTCAAAAGCTTTGGCCAGATCTAAGAACACAGCCAGACATTTATTACCAATATCAAGATTTTTAGTTATAGATTTTAGAACACTGAGCAATGCATCACAAGTACTTTTACCCTCACGAAAACCATATTGATTAGCAGATAAAATATCATTCTTTTCCAAGTATGTCATAATCTGAGTTTTGACAAGTTTTTCAATGATTTTAGACACTATATTGAGTAAGGCTATTGGTCTATAGTTGTTCACGTCATATTTATCACCTCCCTTATATAATGGTATAACTTTAGCTTTTTTACAATGTGTAGGGAAATTGCCAGACTCAAAACTGAGGTTAATTATATGGGTAAGGGGCACAGCCAAAGCTGAATTATTTTGTTTGAAAAGAGATGAAGTTAAATGGTCAACTCCACTGGAGTATCCAGAACTTAATTGATTGATTGTTTTAGTAACATCTAGCACACTAACTTTTTTAAATGAAAATATAGAATTAACAACCTTTGACGGCCTGAACTCATGAGTTAAATCACTTTCACATTTACCAATGGATTTTATAAGGCTATCAGCAAATTTAAACCCCACATTACTAAAAAAGTTATTAACATAGTTTGTGGCTAACTCATAGTTTTTAGACACTTCCACTAAGTCATTATTTATTTTTAACGAGGTAAGAGATTGCGATTTTGTCTTCAAATTGACAGCTTCTTTGATAATAGACCATTTTTGCTTGATATTATCTCCAACATTATCAAATTTATTCTTGTAATATGAATGTCGAGTGGTCCTGACAATCCTAACGCACCAGTTCCTGTAGCGCTTGTAATAGTTGAACAGTTGAATATCATTTGGAGATTTCTTACTTTTCAAATGAAGGCTGTCACGTTTTCGTAGGCAGTTGATAACACCTGCAGTTATCCAGGGAGTAAGTTTTTTTATTTTAGGTTTAGAAATATTAGTAATGGTACATTCCTTTAGGCGTTGTTGAAGCAAGTGGATGAAATTGTTTGTAGCCTCATTCACTTCATCAGTTTCTAGGATTGGTAGCCACGTCTCAAGACTCAAACTAAAAGTCAGCTTCGTTTCATCGATTTGAAAAGTCTTTTTATTTTTAATTGGTGTATGTTTATAAATTTTAGAAGATTCCAATTTCAGTATAACAGCATAATGGTCAGTGATGCTAGTCCGGTAAATAAAGCCAGAATGAATAAATTTAGATCTTAACATAATGTGGTCAATACATGATTCTGAGGAATTAGTAATCCTAGTTGCATCATTAATTATAACTTTCAGCTTATGCAAGGCGATTAGAGATAAATATTCTTGAGTTTTGACATTGTCATGATCCAGAACATTGATATTTACATCACCAATAATTCCTAAATTTTTTTCTTTGGAACTAGTCAGTAAGAGACCATTTAATGAGCATAAAAATTCAGAAACTGAATGCTGTGATGGAGATCTGTAAATTGCCAAAAATCTTAGGTCTTCTGGCAAATCTATCTGCAAGCAGTTTGCCCCATAAATAGTCACCTCTGAAACATCTGCTGTAATGCACTGTTTAATAAAGACAACTACTCCATCATTTTGTAATTTATTATTTACAGTCTGATAGACTTGATAGTTCGGGAGAGATGGTAAATTATTTTCATGTCGAAGCCAACACTCAGTCAGAATTATAACATCGAATAAATAATCAACAGCACTCAAAAGAACACAAAATTGGTCAAAGTTTTTCTGAATAGAACGAATATTCAAACAAATTATTGAAACATTTGCATTTTTCATCATTTCAAAACAGGTATGAGGATTACTTATAGTTAATGACAATACATCATTATCCAGATCTGTATTAATAAAGTCATTCATTTTTTTAATTTCTATTCCCTGTTATCATATAACTCTTGAGTTATATGAGTTTCTTTAGATCATTTAGACATTTTATCACACTGATCCTCGATTCATTTTCAGAATTTTTGCGAATGAAAATCTTGTTGCGCTTGAACCAGACATATTTGTAATTCATATCTTTAGCCCATTGTTTAGTTTTCCACAGAAGCTCCTTATAGTAAGGTGTAATCACCTCCCCAATAAAAACTGAAGTATTGCTCTCTCTTGCCTTCTTACGAGCACTTAACAACTCTTGTTGGGCTTCATCCGTCTTAAACCGTAGCATGATTTTTTTTAATTTCTTTTTTTCCTTTGATCTGTCTGGGTAAACAAAAACATTATCGACAGTATCAGGGTCGATTTCAATGCCAAGCGCATCGAAAGACCTAATAACAGTCTTCAATGGGGGCTCTTCAGGCAGTGCATCAAGTCCAGATATCTCAACACACTTTTCACTAATTATACATTGTTCAAGATCAGCAAGTTGGATTTCTAGTTTATTTATTTTCAGATCTTTTATCAAGTTTTCGTTTTCCAGATGATCTACATTTTTTTTTAAATCCAAGATCTTAGTCATATTGTTAGTCATTTCATCATATTGTTTGCTAATGAATTCAATGTTTTTTATGACTTCACTCAGCTCAGTTTCAAGATTCTTTTTAATAGTAGAGATTTCAAACTCAATCTTCTCAAAGACTTCTAGTTTCATTTCATTCAATTTTTTATCCAAGTATTTCATAATTCGATCATACTGATCATCAGATTCCATAGTTTTAGCTCTTGTTTGTACAGGATTTTGAGGCATTTTCAGATAATGTTCACAAAAAAAAAATATATTGAAGTTATGGTCACCCCAATACCAAATTTGTTTACACTCAAATGTTATTGTTGCAAATAAAAAAACACTGCTCACAACACGTCTTCACCATACAAAGATAGTATTAACACTTTATCTAGTGAATGTTTGTCACATAATTATAAAACTCAGCATAAATTCTCCTAAAACTAGTTGCATGTAACACATGAGATCCAACTGTCGATAGCGATAGTATGTATAGTTGAAGAATAAGAATCAAACTATAAGCCCATAAATCCATATTATTGAATATTTTAATACATGTTGGTATGTATGTCAAGATAGGACAGTATGGAGGTAAGTCCTCATTCCTACCCGGAATATGAAAACAGCATGATGGTTCTGTATGTATGTTTGAAGATTAAGTATCAAACTATTAAGTCTTCTTACATATTGTGTATAGGCTACTGCCATACAAATTGTATGAAGCAATGTCGTCACTAAATTCAATTTTTATAAAAATTGTTAAAAAAAAATTGAGATGTACTACTACAATGTTAATATTTTTTATAGACTAGTTGCATGTAACACATGAGATCCAACTGTCGATAGCGATAGTATGTATAGTTGAAGAATATGTACAAAACTATAAACCCATAAATACAAATTATTGAATATTGCAGATATTTTGTTTTCTATACAACATATGTAGGTATGTATGTCAAGATAGGATAGTATGGAGGAAGTTCCGTTTTTCCTACCCAGAATATGAAAATAGCATGATGGTATGTATGTTTGGAGATGAAGTATCAAACTATTAAGTCTTCATACATATTATGTATAGGCGACTGCCATACAAAATGTATGAAGCGATGTCGTCACTAAATTCAATTTTTAAAAAAATTATTGAAAAAAAATTGAGATCTCCTACTACAATTTTAATATTTTTTATAGAAAATTAAATTATCTAATTGGGGTGTTTCGGCTTTTTTCGATAATTGTATAAGTTTTGGAAATATAGGCAGTTAAACTCATAAATTTATCATAAAAAAAATATTTTTCTTAATAAAAAATGTTTGAGAAACCCTGGAATTTTTTTGAAAAAACCAATTTGAGATTTTGTATTTTTCTATGTTTGTACCAATTTTCAACATTCTACCTTTTATGGTTTCTGAGATATATGGAAAAATAAAATAAAAATTCAAAAGTTGATAACCCCTGACTGAAACAAAAATTCAAAATTCTGAGTATAAAAGTTTTGTAGGCCTATAACTGTTTATATATTCTGAAATTTTTGGCTCTGTAAATTGAGCGGATCAAAAGTTATAAGGGGGGGGACACACACACACAGACACACACACAGACACACACACAGACACACGAAATGTTCTACTCCGAATTCTGAGTAAATCCGTGTATGGAACATATATGCTGCGAAGCCTCTAAGTTGGTGTTTTTTGACTTCAAAGTTGGAAATGCCGTGAAAAAAGTAGACCTCTCCATACAATTCTCGCGTATTCTGGCTTGATACATTGTCGATATGTTAAGAGAACAAAGTTCTCCTGAACAAATCGACAGTTGGAAAATTAAACTAGTTGCATGTAACACATGAGATCCAACTGTCGATAGCGATAGTATGTATAGTTGAAGAATATGTACCAAACTATAAACCCATAGATACAAATTATTGAATATTTTCAGATATTTTGTTTTCTATACAACATATGTAGGTATGTATGTCAATATAGGATAGTATGGAGGAAGATCCTTTTTCTTACCCAGAATATGCAAATAGCATGATGGTATGTATGTATGTATGTTTGGAGATGAAGTATCAAACTATTAAGTCTTCTTACATATTGTGTATAGGCGACTGCCATACAAAATGTATCAAGCGATGTCGTCACTAAATTCAATTTTTAAAAAAATTGTTAAAAAAAAATTGAGATCTTCTACTACAATGTTAATATTTTTTATAGAAAATTAAATTATCTAGTTGGGGTGTTTCGGCTTTTTTCGATAATTGTAAAAGTTTTGGAAATATAGGCAGTTAAACTCATAAATTTATCATAAAAAAAATATTTTTCTTAATAAAACATGTTTGAGAAACCCTGGAATTTTTTTGAAAAAACTTATTTGAGATTTTGTATTTGTCTATGTTTGTACCAATTTTCAGCGTTCTAGCTTTTATGGTTTCTGAGATATAGGGAAAAATAAAATAAAAATTCAAAAAATGATAACCCCTGACTGAAACAAAAATTCAAAATTCCGAGTATAGAAGTTTTGTAGGCCTGTAACTGTTTATATATTCTGAAATTTAAGGCTCTGTAAATTGAGCGGATCAAAAGTTATAAGGGGGGGGACAGACACACACACAGACATACAAAACTCACAAAATGTTCGACTCCAAATTCTGAGTAAATCCATGTAAAGGAACATATATGCTGCGAAGCCTCTAAGTTGGTGTTTTTAGCATGCAAAAAGTCCACTACGCCATACAAAATGTTCCTTCATACACGCTACACGCGTCTTGGATTTAAACTGCCTCTTCCTTCTAAAGAATTTCATTCTCTTGAACGAATCCACAGTTGGACAATTATTTAAAAAATCCTTTTTTACAACATTTTTTTTTTAATTATTCCATTTCTATGTGTCATAGAGAAATAAATATTTTATGTGCTTAAAGAGTGCATAAAATCGATTCGATCTGCTGAACGTACTACATTAAGTATCTCAACTCACAACACTGAATTTTTCAACTCTTCCTTTGAAGTACGTTCAGCAAGACTCTGGAATAATCCTGATATAATTTCGTCAAATTCGCTTACCATTTTCAAGAAAATATTAAAGCAGGGATATCTCTCCAAAAATACCTGATCCCTTTACTTTTCCTTCCTTCCCTTTGCTACGTAATATTTACTAAAGAAGGAATATTTATTCCTAAACACTTAATCTCGATTTCCTTTTCCTTCGCAATCCTTTTTTTTGCTCTGATGTTTTTTTATTTATCTTGATGTTATGTATATTTTCTTTGTTATTTTTTAGCTTTCATTTTTGTTAATGTAGGTACATATATTTATTTATTTATATCATCTCGTCACTTATAAAATCATTTATAAATACTATCCCAACCTCACTAGGATTACGCCTGTTTCGAGGTTGGAGATTTACATTATTATATTGATACATTACATCTACATCCATGCACCCACCACACAAAAATACAATATTTACTAATACACATAATTCTGTTATTCTGTAATCTGGTTGGTTGGAAGAAATTGCATAATGGCAATAAGCCCGCTAGTGGGCATTATATTTGTTTATATTATGTACAAAAAGTTAAATAAATAAATAAAATCAAAGTGAATGACCGATATTTTTTTTCCATTCAAGTCAAGTTTGTTCTTAAAATGCAAAAAATCAACAAATTTGGGGTTTCCGATATTTTGAATCACATATATACTGTTTTTAACTTAGTTACCCTTACTAATGCATAACTTCATAATGCATTGGGCGGTTTTAACATATGATGTTTTCAGTTACTAGATAGAAGCTTCCTGAAGATGACCGCCCCTATATTTGGCCTCCCCGAGGCCCGAAGGCTGTCACTGTGGCGTGATAGTGTCGAATGCACTCAGCTACCACCCGCGGAGGACGTGTCAGTGGGACACAACCTGCCTTATCCAACATGGAGAGCGCTCAATAGGCTCAGAACGGGTGTCTCCTGCTGTTACAGTGACCTCAAGAAATGGGGATACAGAGAGGAAGACATCTGCGAGTGTGGCGCCAGACAGGACAACGTGCACCTACTGTCATGTCCCATGATAGGAGCGGCATGCACGCACCAAGACACAGTACATAGATAGCAAACACTAGTTGAATCCGAGTGACCGAATATTGGGGGCTATGATTATTATGATGGTGTTCCGGACACGAAAAGTAAGTATGTAAGTCACTAGGTTTAGCGTTATAATATAATAATAATTTAATTTGGATAATTTATATAGCGCCGTTTTTGTGAATATCTCACCTCAAGGGCGCTGAAAAATTGATTACGTTGTATCATTTTGGCTCTGGTAAGATTTGCGAAAAAGGTGCGTTTTGAGTTTTTTTCTGAACGAAGATATATTTTCGGTTTGTCTGAGGGTGTGTGGGAGCTTATTCCATGCATTTGGTCCTGCCATGCACAGCAAATGCACGATCACCGAAATTAGTTGTGTGCACCCTGTTTATTTCAACTAATTTCCCAACCATGGATGAAGAGGCAGAACGAAGTGATGATTGTCTGTCATTTATTGAAAGCGGAATGCACAGTTCGGAGAGGTAAGTAGGAGCCATACCACCAAGTGCTTTAAAGATTATGAGACAGAGCTTATATTCAATTCTTTCGGGGACTTTACGCCAATGTAGATTGCGAAGATGGTGAGAGATGTGATAGAATATATTATGTCCTCTTAAGAAGGCCATTTCGCCTTGTAAGGGCCTTTACAACTAATTAAGATAATTTATGTGTAAAAATACATCTTATGTATTTGTGTAATAATTAATTGAAAAAGCACTTGCAAAATAAAACGGTTATTCTAATATTATATTATATTTTAACTTTTAATATTTTTTAAATTATTAACGTACCTAATGTAATTATACCTATTGCAGTATAAATTCTTAACGTACCTAATGTTATTATACCTACTGCAGTATAAATTCTTAACGTACCTAATGTTATTATACCTACTGCAGTATAAATTCTTAACGTACCTAATGTTATTATACCTACTGCAGTATAAATTCTTAACGTACATAATGTAATTATACTGCAGTATAACAACGTATCTATCGTTAAAATAAAATGTTCAAATTATTATATATTTTTTGTCACAGAAAGTATAAAGGTTCAATAAATAATTTAATTTAATCATAATTTAATTATAATTAATTCATTATAATTTAATTCAGTATAAATTCATACATTGTATTATTCTTATTATATTATTCATAGATACACACACGTGGGGTATAAATCATAATATGAGTTTCTAGTGGTCGATGCTTCCCCCAACTCTCCTCCCTACCTCTCTCCCTTCCCATCCTGTTTTCATAATTATTAAAATATTTTCAAAATTGTTAACAATTGTGTATGTAATAGGTATATTTTAGAATACTATAATTGGCAATATAAAAATTATCTTTGTATATTTGTATAATTTTTTCTTGTTTGCTGTTGTATTCTATAAAAAAAAATAAAAATAAATAAGTGTTTATTATTAAGTAGAGTTACCGGCAATCATCTTGACAAATCACATGGGATTCACAGAACGTAAATCTTATTTTTCGCTTGCTACTATGTCAAATTTAACACGTATCCAATATCAAACTGCCACATTCTGGGGACTTGAAATATTTTTCGTCTCACAGATCACTACTGAAAACACAATTGAAAATATGTCTCCACCGGGAATCGAACATGGGACCATTAACTCAGGAGTCAGATACCTAACCAACTGAGGTACGAAGGCTGACTAAATTTGCCGAAAACTATACCTAAAACAATACTATATTATCACGCCATTTCCCTATTTGGTGTAGGCAGTGTAGTGTAATTAATTATAGTAACTATACTATACGTATGTAAATTTATATATGTATTACCTATATCTTAATTAAGTTGTAAAAAAACAATTTTTTATCGTATATATAAAAATAAAAAATAAGAGAAATATCCAACAAAGAAAAGCAACAAGAAACACATAATATATTAGAAGAATTTAAATTTATAATATTCAGCACCTTGTTAATATTTTGTCAAACTTACTTTTCCGCGTACGCCTATTGTCGGAATATACTTTAAACAAAAATTATACGATATCTATTGCTGAACTTAAGGATGTTATTGAAATACTAAATTTGCATTTGTTGCATTCAGTCTTTATATAACATTATTGCAATAAACACCCACTGGTTTTCATTTTTGTTTTTAGTTATTTTTTCGTTACCTTGTTCCTATTATTATAATATTCATATTGAATCACAGAGTAAATAATATACAGAGTTGACATAAGCTACAACTTTAGGCTAGGATTGAAACTGGAGTATTCCAAACACTATGTTTAAATATAAATCGGATATAATTGACACATTTATATAGCAGTAAAAAGTATTGTAAGTCTATCACTCGGTCTGAGCATAAACCAATGCAAAACCAAACTGATGGTGATTGATAGAGCATGTAAACATCCCCCAATAAACTCTCTAAAACATCTTGAGATAGTACATGACTTCACATATCTGGGTTCCAACATATGTGACACCGGTGGTTGTGAAGCGGAAGTGAAAAGACGCATCGCCATGGCAAAGGGAACACTGGGAAAGCTCACAAGAATATGGAAGGACAGGACCATCACAAAAAACAAGAAGGCTAGACTCATCAGGGCTCTGATATTATCGATGTTCCTGTATGGTGTGGAAACATGGACACTTAGGGAGTCAGAGCGAAAGAGGATCGATGCTTTCGAACTGTGGTGCTGGAGGCGTCTATTGCGCATCCCATGGACAGCCAGAAGAACGAATGTGTCAATTCTAGACGAGCTGAAGATCGAAGATCATCATACGTCTGTAACATGACGATATGTTACAGACGTATCCTTCAATTCTTTGGACATATTGCCAGAAGGGAACCAGCAGACTGCCTCGAGAAGCTTGTTGTGATGGGCAGCGTGGAGGGACGGAGATCTCGTGGTCGCTCACCGACCAGATGGAGCGATTTAGTTAAGTCCACAATGGGGTCCTCGGTGACTGGTGCTCTGCGTTCAGCCCAAAACAGATTGGCACGGAGGCGGACCATACGTGTGGCGACGGACTACAGCCGCTATGCTCAGTCATGAGGAAAAGGACGAATATATAAAAAGTATTGCCTTTTGTAAGTTTAAATCTCTTTGTTAACAAAGTGTACTTTTTAATATTTGTAATGAGTACTTTTTTAATGTACCTATAATAAAAATTTTGTACAGTTTGGCGGGATTTTTTTTTTGTTATTCATTATAATATATGTAATAAATATATTATTATTTATTTGGTAGAATTCCACTTTGATTCAAATTACAATACATATATTTAAATTATTTTATTTCGATAGCTGTTTCTCCTTATTAGGGCATTGTCAAGACTCCAGCTCTGGGCAACCTGCGGCCCGCGAGCAATAGTCAGAATAATTATTTTTGTAAAAAAAAACTTCAAACATGGCCACTTCATTCGTACGCATTGCAATCGAAAAAAAAATAAACGAGCAGATTCTCGTTGAGCTATTTTTTTAAATAAACACAATAGAACTGAAAAATTCTGAACAGATTTCTCATTGCGCTGTTTTTTTTTAATAAACACAAGAGAACTGAAAACTTCTCGCTCTGCAGACTTTGTTTGATTTAGTTTATCAAAATAAACAAAAGAAAAAATTTTCGCCGCGTGGATCTTATATAATTTTATTTATCTAATTAAACACAAGGAAATTAATTTTTTCTCACTGCGCGGAATTTTTTTTATATCATTGTTCTAAAAATCAAAGGAAAACTGAACATTTCACGTTGCACGGAATATTTTTGGTATAGATAGCACTAACAATAATAATAAAATATTGATTGGAAAGGGTGGAATTTTTTATACAGATGGCTCAAGATCTCCTACTTCTCATTCTTCAGGACCAGCAGTGTATAACTCGCATTACTCCATTGAACACACTTTATCTTTACACAAACAATGTTCTGTTTTCACGGCTGAGTCTTTTGCGATATTAGAGGCTCTAAAAATCATTCAGACTCTAGGATTACAAAACTCCCTTATCCTGTCAGATTGCCTCAGCATATTAAAAAAAAAATGATAATTCTCCATTCTCTTCACCCGAAGACCAGATATGTCTGAACATAAGAAAAATTCTCCATCAGTTACATCTTAACCATAAACAAGTAACTCTAGCCTGGATTCCAAGTCATTGCGGAATCATAGGCAATGAAAAAGCAGACTCTCTTGCTAAAAAAGCCTCTGATAACACTAATATCTCAATTAGTACTATTTATCCCATTCCAACAGCTGACATCTTGGCAATCCCTAAAATAAATTTATACATCAACTAGTCTAGATACTGGATTACATCATCAGTATTAAAAGGGAAACATTTCTCTGCGATCCAAAGTTCTATTCCAACTAGACCATGGTTCTATGATATGAAATTTGATAAGCGTAATGTGAATTGGACACTGTTGCATAAAAAGTCATCTGTATAAAATTAATATTGTAGACTCACCTATTTGTGATTGTGGACGTGATGAGGAGGAAGATTTGAATCATGTATTTTATTAATTGGACACTGTTGCATAAAAAGTCATCTGTATAAAATTAATATTGTAGACTCACCTATTTGTGATTGTGGACGTGATGAGGAGGAAGATTTGAATCATGTATTTTATTAATTGGACACTGTTGCATAAAAAGTCATCTGTATAAAATTAATATTGTAGACTCACCTATTTGTGATTGTGGACGTGATGAGGAGGAAGATTTGAATCATGTATTTTTTAACTGTCAAAAATTCCCAACCCGTGAACTATACTTTCAAATGAACTCACTCCCCACCAGTATTGAGACGCTCCTGTCATGCCTTAGTCCTCATACATTACGAATGATTTGTAATTTTATCAATGTCAACAGTTTAAAGATTTAGGACTGTATTGAATTGCACAATAAACAATATTATGCTGTGTTTATGCCGAAGAACACCAACCTCTGGTGAACGGCAAAAAAAAAAATATATATATTTTTATTGGGAACTACCAAAGGAGAATCGAAATACCCGATTCCTCTCCTTTTCCTTCCTTCCCTTTGATACGTAATATTTATCCCTAAACTCCTGATCTCGATTTCCTCTTCTTGTTCCTTCCCAATACCCTTTTTGTTGCTATGATTTATTTTTTATTTATTTGTTTTTTTTATTTATCTTGATGTTATGTATATTTTATTTGTTCTTTTGTAGCTTTAATTTTTTTGTTGATGTACATGCATAATTCCATCACTCTGTAATCTGGTTGATTGAAAGAAATTGCCTAATGGCAATAAGCTCGCCAGTGTGCATTATATTTGTTTATATTATGTACAAAAAGTTAAATAAATAAATAAAAAATTTCGCTGCGCGGCAATAGTGATTTGTGAATTCTTAAAAACGAATTATAAATACATATATTTCTCCAGATCTGTAAAATTTCACAATCGAGATTTTAAGTGTTATGAGGCTAGTTAGTATTTTATTTCTGTTGCCCGTCGATCACTTCCAAATTTCAAAATCTGACAATTCAAGTTTGCACAGCCCTGGTCAAGACTTTGGCGGCTAGGGTTTTAATATATACCTTAACAGAAACCCTAGCCGGTAAAATCTTGACAATTCCCTAAAAGGCCAAATAGCTATCGACTTTTTATTTATTTATTTATTCACATAATTAAATTCCACACAAAATATTTAAAATAATTTTACTATATTGTACTTCAGTAAAATCTTGTTTTTATTTAAAATAAAATATTTAAATGTACTATTTCAGGGGTCGGCAAAGTGCGGCTCCAGAGCAGCATAAGGCTCTTTGGCTCCTTGAGTGCGGCTCTGGCACAAATATAAGAACTTTTAGGATTATTGCCACTCAAAGGTCAGACGCGTGGAGAGGATATTGATATGCTGTGGTGGAGTGTATGGATAAATATCATATTCCTCTCGAAAAAATTGTGTCAATTTCAACAGACGGGGCCAAAAGGATGACCGGCGTCAGAAAAGGGTTTGTTGTCATTTTGAAAGAAAAAATTAATCACGAGATATTGGCTTATCATTGCATTATTCACTAAGAAGCGCTTTGTGGGCAAACGTTACCGGAAGAAATGAAACAAAGTTATGGGATTAGTTATGGTATTACGATCATCAACTCTATTGTAGCTAAAGCTCTTAATCATCGTCATTTCAAAGAATTTTTATTTGAAATGGAGAGTGAGTACGCTGATCTTCTGCTTCATAACAAGGTTCGATGGTTATCAAGAGGAAACGTTTTAAAACAGATTTGGCTCTCAGAATTTTTTTGAATCGTTGTAATGTACATATTTGGCTCTTTAGCCAATAAGTTTGCCGACCACTGTACTATTTCAATTTTTCGAATAATTCCGAAAATATTCAAATACGTTATATCGTTTACCACCAAATTGGCGGCAAACAATAAACGTACAATATAACGTTGGTGGTCATGCGGTGTGTGCCTTGAAATGTTGCTAATGTCATGTCTATATATTATTAGCCTGTGTATTGAATATATTGAATTTTGACAGATAAATAGCACTGAATTATTGTATTTTTTGTTATTCATTGTAAATGCATCGTTCGTTTTCGTCGCTCATTTTTGAAATATCCTCAGATTACCCAAGTTTGGTACACCATCGATGTTTTTTTTTCTTTTTGTTTCTGTATATTTTATTTTCAATTTATTTGTTTGACACATCCTTGCACCCTGTGCACAGTGGCGTAGTTCAGGGCCTTATGCAAAAATATGTTAGTACGATGCTTTAATATTTTGTGAAGGTCCAATTGTTGGCCCTTCTTTGCCGGCTGCTCAGGTTCGAGCTACGCTCTCACCGTCAGGGGATGTCTTCGTTGCAAGTTAAGGTAGTTGAATAATATATACATTAAGGTTTAGCAAAATATATTTCTCGGTCACTTGAATGGGTTGTCACGCCGCCAATACAATTTCAATACAATTTATACATAGATACAATTACATACATGACTACAACGAAAGGTCAATACAATTTATTTTTGTTAGTAATCAATAATTTGAGATATATCGTAAATAAGTTAATTAATATTTTATACCGCGTGTGTCATCTTGAACCTCTACAAAAAATAAACAAAAAGGGTGTGACGGTACCTGGAGCCTTGTAAGGGTTTGTCGGTGTCGCATCGAACCGACTCTTCGAGAAGCACTAAATACTTCTCCAAGAGATGGGACAGTTCACCACCGGAAATGAATTCAGTGACTATGTACAGCTTCCCTCCAGTCTGCCATTTCAGGAAACAGCTCACAATGAAGGATGGCGACCGCAGACCTCTTGTATATGCACCTCGTCCCTTACTTGCTTTAAACAATTCTCGGATACTATCTGAGCTCGAGCAGAATCCTCAGAGCAAGCAATTTCTTAGATTCAACATGATGTACTTTGCGAAATGCACCCTTGGAGATAGCATCCAAATGTTTCAATTGCTTGCTGTGCGTGTCACAGTCGATCTTAAACTCGGGCAAGAAGAAGCTTTCGATATTAGCTACAGGCCAAGCAGTTCGATTGGCTCGGAGGGGAGCCATCAAAGTAGAATCATTCCAGGATATTCTGGACCAAGGAAATGAAGCGCTATACACGGAGTAATTACTGTTTGATCTTACACTAAAACTTCTTATAAAACCTGATCAACACAGCTGACTATGGTTATTTCTTTTCACTCTCAACACTTGATTATTAATCACTGGAGTTATCATTCTAACAAGTGTAGTGTGAACACGTATCTTTTTGATCCATAATAAATTTATATTTGTGCTAGCTTACAGTTCTTTCAACCACTGTTTAATTGTGAAAGATAATTAAGTTACTAATACCTCCACATTTTGAATAAAAAGTTGTCAACGATCTGAAGTTACTTTATTTTCAATTAATCCGATACAATATTATTCTATCGCACCACATTCGATATTATTTTTCTCCGATAAAAATACTTTCAAAGTCATACATACATACATACATACCATCACGCCATGTCCCTCGCGGGGTAGGCAGAGAGAACAGAACGCCACACTATTCTATCTTGACATACATTCACCGCCTCGTCAACATTCATGCTACGTCTCATGCATGTTCTTCTATTGTTCAGACTTCTAACATTTCCTTCTTTCAGAATATCATTCACATGGTCGAGCCATCCTTTTCTTGGGCGCCCCAAAGTCAAAACCGAAAAAAAGCCGGCGGGAATCCAGATATCAACTCGGCGTCACTTGCGCGCGCCGATAGATCGGAACGGCGGGAGAGTAGACGAAAATCGCCGCGCGCGCACCTCTAATTCTCATATCTGCCGATGGGGCGATACTGTCGGTGCGCGCGCAACTCTAATTCTCATATCTGCCGATGTGGCGATACGGTCGACTGAGGCGCGCGCAGCTCGAACGGCCTTCGACGGAATATAGATAGAATTGTTGCGCACGCACCCGTACTTTTCATCTCTGCCGATGGGGCGATAGTGTCGGTGCGCGCGCACCGAAGGTCACCATCTGTACCGAATCCAATGCCGTGTGATTTGAGTGTCGTAAGGAGTATTTATACTCCTTACACACCATCTTATCTTGGGAAAAAAAAGAAAAAAAAAAGTGTTAACGTCGGTTAGCGTCTAGCAATTCGGACGATGAGGTCGTCAATCGTAATAACATCCAGGGATCGCGGTCGCTGCTCACTACTAGAATGCCCCCAAGGCTCTCTCTTTCGGTTCTTAGTAATTGATGACACACGATGACAGGACGATGGACAAGATTTACCATAAAAATTATCAGCATGTTTGATCAACCCTTCTCATCGTCAAGGAAACATATTAACAGAAAAAATGATGCCCAAACTACAAGTTTAAATGAACGAGGTCGCTATTTCAAACGATATGCTACAATCGGAGTTGCCTATATCAAGCAACGTCGTTCATCCAACAATGATCATACAATAATACAAGTACAACACATTGTATGCATGACAAAAAATATTAACAGGAGCAACGAAGGACCTCCGATTATAAGTCCAGATGAACAAGGTCGCTATCGCAAACACTAGATGCCATAATAAGGCTTGCCTATATTAAGCAACGTTGTTCATCCAACAAGATCATACAATAATACAAGTACAACACATTATATACATGACAAAAAATATTAAAAATCAACAAAATTCAATATAAAACTAATTTACACAATGGTTCACTGAAGCTATGTTTCTTGATGTTGGGTGGGAAAAACCCTTTAACAAATGGCAGTGCTTTTTCCCCACTTCACTGACACTGATTAGAAAAACCAGTGGTTTAAATTTCTTGCTGTCGGAATATTTAACTTTACACGGAGGGAATACATATTTTTTTGGTTCAAGTATGACACTTACAAACTACGTACGAAACTATCAACTTATATACTAGCAACATAATATATATATCTAAAGTAATAAAGCAATCAAAATGTTAGTGTATGTGTGTGTGTATGTGTGTGTTTGTCTCACGCCTTCTGAAAAACCAAGAGCATCTAAAAATCTAATTTATGTGCGAACGTGTACCAGTATACCTGATGCAGTGTCACGCTAAAAATAATGCGATAAAAATGCTGAATTTTAAAAATATTTCAATAATTATTTTTTTCATACAAAATTTTCCAAGTCATATCTGTCAAAAAAGTGTACATTTTGCACGCAAATATCTGTTAGTTTAAAAGTTAGAAGTACGTATTTACACGAAGAAAATATATTTTCAAGTATAACTTAGCGTTTAAGTGAAAAACATGGTGAATATTTTGTATAATTATAATGTTTAACTTATTTTTAAAGTAAGCGTTTTGTACAAATGTACATATAACCCCGCCATTTTAATATCTTTTCATACGATATTTAATTTTCCTACCGAATGAATATGTTCTTTAAAATAATATACCTTTGAAATAAATGTGATTATGAAATAATAAAATGAAACACAAGACATTACAGCAAGTTTTAAGACATATATTGTAAAAGTCTGTTAATTATTAGTAAAGATATAGGCATAATAAAATTGCATAATTTGTATGTAATATTTGATATTTTGGACAATTTTCGTTTTTGTGGCTTCGAACAAACCAATGTATGTAGGTACCTACCTACATATCCAAAAAAATGTATCGAGCCCATTTGATAGTAATATTTTATATGTTCGATGGTTACTATGGTTACGGAAAGATTCTGATATTCAAATAAAATTTGATATGAATCGAATTTATTTAGAACATTGTTGTAGGTAGGTACCTACCTAATACTATTTACTTACAAATCAACAATATACTGATTTCCTATAGGAAAATTATTTTATTTATTTATTTATGTATGGATGCATGTATGCTATGTGCTCCTAAACCGTTTGTGCGATTACAATGAAACTTTGGTGAATTGTCGAGCGTATGCCCGGGATGGTTTCTGGATTTAAATTTTTTTCTTATTTTTCTTCTTCTTCGTGTATTTGGTCATTTTACCAATGAAAGCGGAATATCCTGGGAAACGAAGGTCCGACTGTCTCTCCATTTCTTCGCAGGTCTTCCAGGACGGTTCCTGGATTTAAACTTTTTTCTTCTTCTTCTTCATCGTGTATTTGGTCATTTTACCTATGAAGGTGGACTAACCTGGGAGAAGAAGTTCCAATTGTCCTTCCATCTCTTCGCAGGTTTCTGGATTTAAACTTTTTTCTTCTTCTTCTTCTTCTTCATGTATTTTTGGTCATTTTACCTATGAAGTTGGAGAATACTGGGAGAAGAAGGTCCAACTGTTCTTCCAACTCTTCGCAAGTCTTCCAAGACGGTTTTTGGATATAAACTTTTTTCTTCTTCATCGTGCATTTGGTCATTTTACCTGGACATTTTAGGTGGACTATCCTGGGAGAAGAAGGTCCAATTTTCCTTCCATATCTTCGCAGGTATCTGGATTTAAACTTTTTTCTTCATCTTCTTCGTGTATTTAGTCATTTTACCTTTGAAGGTGGAGTATCCTGGGAAAAGAAGGTCCTTTCATCTCTTCGCGGTTCTTCCAGGATGGTTTCTGGATTTAAACTTTTCTTAAGCGGCTGAAGGGACGGGATGTAATGAAGGGAAGGGATGCACTAAAGGGCCTGAAGGGATGGGAGGTATAAAAGGGCCTAAAGGGACGGGAGGTACTGAAGGGCCTGATTGGAAGGGACGTAATGATGGATTGAAGGGATGGGAGGTACTGAAGGGTCTGAAGCGACCGTTCGTGGAGTCTAATTCTTTTTCTTCGTTTTCTTATTTTATGTAGAACTTTGGTGAATTTTATACAAAACTATTTCCTATGGATTAATCTTCTTCTTCTTTTATGTAGACCTTTTAGTCAGTTTTTATGCAATCTATTTCCAATAGTCTAATTCTTCTATTTTATGTATTTTTTCTTATTTTATGTAGACCATTGAAATAGTTTTTTATACAAACTATTTCTTATAGTCTTATACTTATTCTTCTCTTTTTTATTTAGACTTTTGGGTTAGTTTTAAGTCTAATAGTCTATTGTGCAGAAATATTATTAACAATATGCACACTTGATGAAAATACATATGTAAAAACGAATGGGATGTGGGATGTGACGATGTAACCTGCACTAGAATATTTTCAATACTTTTGTTTAATCAAATTTAAACCATTTATATCATCCTATTTTGAATAATTTTCAACACCTTCATATTTGATTTCGTTGACGATATTTAAATAATGGGGGTTGTGGCCATTACTGAACTCTTCACAACGTTTATATTCAAATTAAAAACTATTTATTATAGTTTAAGTCTTTTTCTTCTTCGTTAATGTAGACTTTTGTGTCAATTTTAAGTCTATCAGTCTAATTGTGCAAAAATATAATGCACACTTGATGAAAAAATATAAAAACGAATGGGATGTGACCAACACTAGATCTTTTCAGTACATTATTTAATCAAATTTAAACCACATTCCAACATCCAAAATTACTAAATTTTCAATAGGTATATATTACAATTTGTTTTCGATGATAATATTTAAAAATGGGGGTTGTGTACAACGTTGATAAACTGTCATATTTAAAACCATTTCGCGTAGTCCATGCGTGCAGAAATTGTATATTATACTTCATTCACACTTTATAGCAATATATAAAAAAGAATGGGTTGTGGCCATCACTTGAACATTTTACAATGCTTAAACTCAATCAAATTTCAAACCACTTTTCATAGTCCGATATTGCAAAATAATTGGGTGACAATATTATAAAAACGATTGCTTATTCCTTCACAGTTTTACATTCTTGGCCAACGGCGGGACATAAAGGCTAGTACTTAATAATTAATTCTTATATTCCAATTAACATTGGTTGCGGTGTGACAATCCATTCTGCAGTAACAAATTTATACAAATAATGACAAAATATAAAGCACCATCAACGGTACGGGCTTAATTTAAATGAACGGTTTAGGGATCATCAAATAGTCGTACGATAAGATAGTATAAAATAAAACAGTGATAAAATAGACGCGGTGATTCAAGCAACCGTGGAAACGAGTATAAAAATGTTTAACGCAACTTAGAATAACATAATAGGAATGTAAGGAGGACTTAAAACGTGCAAAGTTGACACATCCTTCAAACAATATTAGACGGGAACACGTGTGCAGACAACTGGAACTCATTAACTCAAAGGTGGAATACAGTTGACAAACACACAGTATATACTTTGCCCAAATAGGCAGACGGAATCCACTTGGATGCCCATTCTCAATATCTCACTTAGACCGCAGATGAATGATTACACAAAGCAGAATCGGCAATCACCCAACAAACGGTGTAGTCAATGGGCTTCCTAGAGGTTTCCAGTAAGTAGAACCACTTACACCTCAAAGTGCGGACTTAACCACACCATGAAACAATTTCTCCTCCGGAGGAAGTTAGTCACTTTTCCGTCCTCAGAGACAATTTTCCACAATCCATGATCTCGTCAGATCATACTCGCCCAGCCATCGGCTAGACTGCAACTCCTACTTCAGATCTCTGGTGATCAGCCAAGATCTCATCATTCTTCCACAATGCTTTCTCAAGGGTGACAACAACAATTATTACCACTGACAATATGACATGATCACTGTTCAGTCAAGGGTACTCTGAATAATCATAAGAAGAAGAACATCAACTACAGTCACAGAGTGTCTAGACTCGTCACAAACACACTCAACTCACATTCGTCAGAAACAAGGCTCATCTTTCGCTCAACATCTGTCATACCAAGAAACATACATCATTCGTCACGGAAAGATACATTTATACACGAATAACGAGTCCAAACAAGTAAGGAAATCAAGAAGTACTGAGGGGGGAATGGGATAACCGAGTCGACAACGGTGATACACACCGGCCCGTATTTGTCGACCATGAACTTTCCATGTCGACTTTCAGTGACGATGTGGCTATATTTTCATTATTTTGTATTCATGCAGTTATATATATATATATATATTTTTTTTTTCTCTTATGTTATTTTATATTTTCATATTTACATGTTTTCTATGAATGCGTGTACGTGTTCTATGTGAAGTACTAATATATAATAGTCTGTAATTGGCTCAATTTATATGTAATTGTTTTATATAAAAAAAATTATACAGCTGTTGACTATTTATAAAAATAAATAAAAAAAAAAAAATAAATAAAAATAAAAAATAAAATGAAACACAATAATTTAGTAAATAGGCGCCACTTGTTTTAATTTAGGGGAAAACAAGAACCCGAGAATTTCATCCTATACCTTCGGTCGTATAAGGAAATATTAGACGAGGAGAGTGAGAGCACCATCAAAATGAACAGTTATCGGATATTGGCCGAATATACATATACAAAACAAAATTAGAATAATAGATACACGTCCATCTGGTAAGGATTTCGACATCAACAGTAAGACGGTAAAAAAATATTACAAGTACATGGTTCACAATTGCTTGAATCAGACGTAGACAAAATCTTAAAACTAACGTAACTTAAGCCTAAGAACGTGATGACCTACGTAAGGCAACATGGAAGGTGGACAGACAGAATAAGGGACAGTTTTATTCAACCTTGCGACCAACACATTCAAGTATGACTAGCGAATATGTGTCCAAGGGATGGGAAAGATGAGAGATAAGATATTTAGGTGAATTACATGAGGGAGTGGGATAAGAGGTTGTTCGGAGGTTTTTACTCCGCTCGCAACACAATAACAAGAGAGACCTATTCTACTAAACCCGGCCTATTGGGTGCCGAAAATGTAGCTTGATCCGGGGCCTTTTACGCCGCATTCAAAACTACAAAATGGCAGAGGTATTCTTTAGGCCCCAATCTGCAGGCGGTTTTCAGAGGTAGACTTTTGAAGAATTCGATGATGTTCAAAACATGTAGTTCCTGTCTAATCGACTTTGACTATGTCTTTAATGTGATACCGACCGCAAGGTTTACCTTGCATGTTACCCAGTAAGTAGATCTTGTCGGACACACACTGAAGTACCACATTCTTGACAAACTTAGGGGCAAGTTTGGAAGTAAAGCCCTTGGCTCCATCGGACAGAACGAAATTCCTTCTCCAGACTGTTTGACCCACGGATAGCACACAATTCTTCCTCCTTAAGTTGTAACGACTAGCATTCTTTTGGAATGCTGTTAATAGGTGAGAAGTTACTCGGTCGTATAATGTTTCAAGGTTCTCAAGTGATTTGATATAACTCGGGGAGTTGTGGTGAGGGTCATGTGGGTCGTTCTCTACATCATGCATTGAAGCATGCGGGTGGGGGTGGAATCCATGCATTAGGTAAAAGGGTGAGTGGTCTGTGGTTGCGTTAACGGTGTTATTTAATACGGAGCAAATTTTGGGAAGGTGGCCACACCAGCCTCTCTGGTCATCTTGCACAGAGATAGACAGGGCAGTGACGATAGATGCGTTGTACCTTTCAACGACATTATTTTGGGGATGGTACAGGGCGTTGTAGAACAGATCTTTTATACCGTAGTTTTCGAGGAACGTTTTGAATTCCTTGCTGACAAACTGTTTTCCGTTGTCCAGGATCATTGTTCGCGGAATAGAATAAGGTAGGAAAATGTTTTCTTCGATCAGTCTAATAATTGTTTTAGAATTGGCGTGGCGCAAGGGGAAAGCCCAGACAAATTTTGAAAACACGTCCACGACGGAGAGAATGTACATGTTTCGACGTTTGGAGAGTGGCAATGGACCAATTAGGTCGGCTGAGAGAGATTGCATCGGCCGATTAACTTTTTTGGGGACGGTCATGAGTCCTAAGGGTGGTTGGCGGTTCGGTTCATACGCCTTGCAAATGTCACAGTGTGAAAGAAATTGACGGATGGATTGAGACATGCCTCGCCAGTAATAAGTTCTGGAGAGGAATTCAAAGGTCTTATGGGCTCCAACATGGCACAGGAATTCATGAGTCGTCTGGATTAAGGGGTTGACATGGTCAGAAGGAACTACTACTTTCCAGCAGCGGTCGTTACCAGTAAGAGGGTCGTGCTTTGAATTTGAATAACGGTACAAGTGAGTATCCTTGTACATAAATCCAGGAACTGACGCCGGATCAGTCATTGTACTCTTCTTTATTTTACTATACCAAGGGTCTGTAGAACCATCAAAGGGTTCCACTAGACTGAGATTGTCCAATTCAATTCGACTGAGCCCATCGGCCAAGTTATTCTCTTTGCCCTTCTTGTAGACAATTTGAAAATCGTACTGGGACAGGCGGAAGCTCCACCGCATCAATCGGCCTGATGGAGATTCCATGCTTGTCAGGTACTTCAGGGATCCGTGGTCAGAGTATACGGTGAACGAAGTTCCGTCCAGGTATGGTCTGAAGTGTTCGACAGAATTTAATATGGCCAGTAATTCACGTTCTGTCACTGAGTAAGATCGTTCCTGGGGAGATAATTTCCGAGAAAAATAGGCGATTACATGTTCGGACCCATCAGGCATATTTTGGGAGAGATATCTGCCGACGCTTATGGCACTGGCATCACAAGTTAACGAAAAGGGAACAGTGTAGTCGGGTGTTTTTAAAACCGGAGCGGTGGTCATGGCTTCCTTTAGAGCACAAAAGGACTGCTCTGCCTCAGGCGTCCAAGAAAATTCTTTGGATTTAATTTTCGAGCTAGTGAGTGCGCACAAAGGAGCGGCTATACGGGAAAAGTTGTTTATGAACCTGCGGTAATAAGAACACATTCCTAGGAATCCACGGACCTGTTTCGGGTTTTTAGGTCTGGGGTAGGATAACATGACTCTTACTTTTTCTGGGTCGGTGCGGATTCCTTCTGAATCGATAATGTGTCCGAGGTATTTCAGGGAGGCCTTGCAAAATTCCGATTTTGCAAGTTTAATGGTGAGGTTTGCTCCACGAAGACGGTCAAGAACAATGTTAAGGGTCTGGAGGTGGGATTCGAAATCTGAACTACAGATCAGGATATCATCGAGGTAACAATATACCTGATCTTGGACGTCACAAAAGAGTTCATCCACCAATCGTTGCATCGCCATACCACTGTTTTTAGCTCCCATGGGGCAAACTGTATATTGGAAGAGGCCTCGTCCAGGAACAAAAAAGGCGGTCTTAGGTCTGCTCTCTGGCGATAAGGGCAACTGCCAATACCCATGGCTCAGGTCCAGCGCAGTGAGAAACTTGATGTCTTTTAGATCGTCAAAAATTCGTAGAATATTGGGGATACGATATGAGTCTGCCGTAGTTACTTCGTTCAGTCGGCGAGGGTCCAATACGAAACGTGCCGTACCGTCTGACTTAGGAACGAGAAAACAGTTGTTCAGCCAAGGACTGCGGCTAGGCTCGACTACACCGAGTTCTATCATTTTATCGAGTTCCGAAATGATCTGCTGACGGCGAGCGTGGGATACAGGATACGTACGTTGTTTAATGGGTGGGTGGTCGTTCGTATCAATCACATGGGACACCAGGGTGGTTCGTCCTAGTCCTTTCTTTTCAAAGGAAATCTCTTCGAATCTACTGCGAATGTTTTCTATTCCACCCTTCTGCGTAGCAGAGAGGTGGTCGTACGATACAAGGCACTTGGGGGGGGGTCTGGAGGACCGATATGACGACATTTTCTTTATTTATATTAATATTTACGTCCGCATCGGGGAAAAGTCGGGGGGCCAAGCCTGAGTCACGCAGGAATTGAGCACCCAATATTATCGAGTCCTCCAAGGATGGTACTGTACGAAAAGGTACCGTCAAGGTTCGGTTCTCGAAGGAGAGTGGAAGAGTAATAGTCCCGGTTATTGTATGGGGGGTCGCATCAGCTGTATAAACCACTCCTCCGGTGGGGCAGAAATCTAATTTAAAGTTCTCGAGGCTCGATGACAAGGAACCTCCCAACACGTTTGTGGCAGCTCCTGTGTCCAGTAAGGCTCGAAAATGGATGCCAGGAATTCGGCAAGACAAAAACGGGCGGCTGTAGAGGTCGTTACGGATGGATAAGGCGTTCATGTTGTATATATTATGGAAGCATTGAACCGTTTTTAGCCAATCCTCCCACTCCTTACGGTGTTCGGGGGATTGGCTCATTGGGCGTTTTTTGTCGTGCGAGAGGTTTTGGGTGGGGGACGAGAAAATTTCGAGGTGTAAGGAGGGTTCCTCTGGGCGTTTTGTCCTTCAGGACGAGGGGTGAAGCGAGGGTTGTCCCTTATAGGTCGGCGAGGGCACTCCCTGGCAAAGTGTCCCTCCTGTTGGCAGGAGAAGCAACGTTTGGCAGGGGGAAAGGCGACTGAGGTGACGGTAGGTCCGCGAGCAAGTGGTTGAGGGCAGACTGGCTTCCTTTGTTGGTCGAAGGAGGCGACCAGCCTTTCAATGGCCATTACAGATGTTGGATCAGCCGCAGCCAGCAGGGAATGGTAATCTGGAAGTAATCCCCTCTTCGCCACACTGATAATATCTGCCTCTGGGAGTGGAACGTCCAGCCCCGCGTTCAACTCCTGGACGCGAGATATAAAATCTATGGCCGGTTCTTGGGGCTTCTGCGCAGAACTCCAAATCGCCAATCTCCTCTCCTCCATGAAGTTTGGTGCTTCAAAGCGGGAAAGAATGGACTTTTTTAATTCCAGCCACGAGACGTCCTCGGAAAATTTCAACCGATAGAACGCCAGAGCTCTACCTTGAAGAAACTCTGGGAGGGCGAACGTTAGCTCTTCCACTCTTACTCGTCTGGAGCGGGCCACCTCCTCTAACCTTTTAAGGAATTCTCTGGCGTCGCCGGAACCGTCAAACGTTGGTACCGGCCAGGTGCTATAGTTCGTGTTGATGTGCGGGAGGGATCGGCTCCTCCGACGTAGTTAGGAACTTGTAGGTGGTGTTGGGGGTAATTGTGGAGATAAAAGCGAGCCATCAGTCTGTATTGCTTGCATCACTAGGGTGAGGTCCCTAGAGGCCTGAGCTCTGACCACGGGCGCGACTTCAGGAAGTTCAGGGCCCAGGTTTTTATTGTAGTCGTTGGCCTGCCTCCGAAGCGTTGATAGAGCGCGCTTGGGAACTACGCCGCGCGCTGTCAATGCATGCTTTAGCGTAGCGGCACTTGACGAGTTGACATTGGGGATAACCGAACACGCTAAAGATGCACTCATTTTTAGAGTTGACAATTATTTTTGTACTAAATTCAACCAAAAAGTACGAGAAAAAAATAGAAAATCTACCAGTAACTTGCAACGAGGCAGTTAAAACGAGTCCACACGCTTGGGCGCCATGTGTGAAGGTCCAATTGTTGGCCCTTCTTTGCCGGCTGCTCAGGTTCGAGCTACGCTCTCACCGTCAGGGGATGTCTTCGTTGCAAGTTAAGGTAGTTGAATAATATATACATTAAGGTTTAGCAAAATATATTTCTCGGTCACTTGAATGGGTTGTCACGCCGCCAATACAATTTCAATACAATTTATACATAGATACAATTACATACATGACTACAACGAAAGGTCAATACAATTTATTTTTGTTAGTAATCAATAATTTGAGATATATCGTAAATAAGTTAATTAATATTTTATACCGCGTGTGTCATCTTGAACCTCTACAAAAAATAAACAAAAAGGGTGTGACGGTACCTGGAGCCTTGTAAGGGTTTGTCGGTGTCGCATCGAACCGACTCTTCGAGAAGCACTAAATACTTCTCCAAGAGATGGGACAGTTCACCACCGGAAATGAATTCAGTGACTATGTACAGCTTCCCTCCAGTCTGCCATTTCAGGAAACAGCTCACAATGAAGGATGGCGACCGCAGACCTCTTGTATATGCACCTCGTCCCTTACTTGCTTTAAACAATTCTCGGATACTATCTGAGCTCGAGCAGAATCCTCAGAGCAAGCAATTTCTTAGATTCAACATGATGTACTTTGCGAAATGCACCCTTGGAGATAGCATCCAAATGTTTCAATTGCTTGCTGTGCGTGTCACAGTCGATCTTAAACTCGGGCAAGAAGAAGCTTTCGATATTAGCTACAGGCCAAGCAGTTCGATTGGCTCGGAGGGGAGCCATCAAAGTAGAATCATTCCAGGATATTCTGGACCAAGGAAATGAAGCGCTATACACGGAGTAATTACTGTTTGATCTTACACTAAAACTTCTTATAAAACCTGATCAACACAGCTGACTATGGTTATTTCTTTTCACTCTCAACACTTGATTATTAATCACTGGAGTTATCATTCTAACAAGTGTAGTGTGAACACGTATCTTTTTGATCCATAATAAATTTATATTTGTGCTAGCTTACAGTTCTTTCAACCACTGTTTAATTGTGAAAGATAATTAAGTTACTAATACCTCCACATTTTGAATAAAAAGTTGTCAACGATCTGAAGTTACTTTATTTTCAATTAATCCGATACAATATTATTCTATCGCACCACATTCGATATTATTTTTCTCCGATAAAAATACTTTCAAAGTCAAAACCGAAAAAAAGCCGGCGGGAATCCAGATATCAACTCGGCGTCACTTGCGCGCGCCGATAGATCGGAACGGCGGGAGAGTAGACGAAAATCGCCGCGCGCGCACCTCTAATTCTCATATCTGCCGATGGGGCGATACTGTCGGTGCGCGCGCAACTCTAATTCTCATATCTGCCGATGTGGCGATACGGTCGACTGAGGCGCGCGCAGCTCGAACGGCCTTCGACGGAATATAGATAGAATTGTTGCGCACGCACCCGTACTTTTCATCTCTGCCGATGGGGCGATAGTGTCGGTGCGCGCGCACCGAAGGTCACCATCTGTACCGAATCCAATGCCGTGTGATTTGAGTGTCGTAAGGAGTATTTATACTCCTTACAATTTATGAAATAATATTTCAGTTATTTATTTATTTTACTTCATGTGGCGGGTTTATTGTCATTAGGCAATTTCTTCCTACCAACTAAAGCAACGTGAAGCGATGAATAGTATAGTAGTAGGTACATTAAATTTACATATAACAAAAACATATAGAAAGATAAACACATAACATTATTAAATGTAAAAACAGAGATTGTGAGAGGAGAGAGAGGATGGGGTAGGAGGTTATTTTTTTATTAGGTACAGATTATCAACTTGTATCATGCTGAAATTGTGTTCTGAATCTGTGTGTGTGCTTTGTACTAAGTGATAATATGTGCTATTATGCTTCAGCTCAGACACGCTGGATTTTCGTGAGAATTTAATTTAAATAAATTTCTCCTCTGATTGAAAATCTAACCCAGGTATTTAAAAACCTTCATTTTAATAATGTGTCTTACTATATCGCGGACGTCAAGCCAGAAGGGTGTACAAACGAAATGACTATTTTACATGAGAGACAAAAAACTATTTATTTCTGTAACGGTTCAATTTATCCATGTAAATACAAGCATTTATGGTTATTTTAGGGAACGTAGGAAGATGTACATATATTATGTACTTGTTTAACAAGGACATATTCATTTTTATTATAAAAAATGTAGTTTTTTTGGAAAATTTAGCAAAAATGAAGGCCTCATCGAGGAGTATTACCTAAATTTCAATAAATAGTGAATTTATTATATATTTTACACATACGCCCCTCTGGCTAGCTAATGTTTCTAGATGTGGACTCAATTTTTGCATAGAAAATCATAATAATTATAGGGCGTAAAAACAAAATTTCTGGCTAGCTAATGTTTCTAGATGTGGACTCAATTTTTGCATAGAAAATTCATAATAATTATAGGGCGTAAAAACAAAATTTCTAAATAGCTACAAATCATTGAGAAAAAATATGTAGCTTAATTATGAGAAGTATTTAAACCTTTTGATAGCGAAATTAAGACAATTAGTCTATAGTTCTAAACCTTCTGCCATTTTTAATGTTTGTAGGTACGCCCTTCTGGATTGGCAGGTTTCTTGTCATCATCAAATTTTTCGAAATGTCGTATCATATTATTTTCTTTTTTCAATAATTTATTTTTCGCCCATCTAGTTCGATAATATTTCACAAAGATATCGGTCAAGTTTTCGGCGAATGTTCATACGCCCTTCTGGCTCAACAAATTCACCTATGCCATAGCATACGCCCAAAATTATTTTTTGAAATATTTCGAAAAATACGCAACGCAAAGTCGTGATTTTTTTACAGATGGTGGAATTCTTAATATTTTAACATCATTTTTGCAGATAGGTACGCCCTTCTGGCTTGTCGCCCGCGATATAGAGATAACCCATGGTATACCTACAATCTACTCGTGGACAGCGAACCAATCCTAATCGTACTCCATCGCGAGATTCACCATTATGGATCGAATGCGTAACACAGATATCAGAAAGATCTGCGACATTAGGGATAGTATGGAGGTCAGTCTGTTTTTCCTACCCAGAATATGATAACAGCATGATGTATGTTTGTAGATTAATTAGATACTTATCAAAATATTGAGTGAGATATTGTGTACTGTGTAGTGTTTACTGCCTTACATATTGTATGAAACGATGTCATTAAATTAAATTTTAATCAAAATTGTTAAAAAAAAATTTGAGATAAAATGCTACAATTTTTATATTTTTTATAGCAAATTAAATTATCAAGTTTGGGTGCTTCGGCTTTTTCGATATTTTTAAAAACTTTGGAAATATAGGCAGTAAAACACAAAAATTTATCATAAAAATGTTTTTCTATATATTAATGTTTTAGAAATTCTGGAATATTTTGAAAAAACAAATTTTTGATTTAGTATATCTCTATATTTATACCAATTTTCAGCGTTCTGGCTAATATGGTTATTTATATATATGGAAAAATAAAGTAAAAATTCAAAAGTTGAGAACCCCTGACTGAACCAAAAATTCAAAATTTTGAGTACTATCTATATATTTTGAAATTTTGGGCTATGAAAATTGAGCGAATCAAAAGTTATAAGGGGACATACACACACACGCACGCACGCACGAACGCACGCACGCACGCACGCACGCACGCACGCACGCACGCACGCTCGCACGCACGCACACACACACACAGACACACACACAAGACACACACAGACACACACAGACACACACACACACACACACACACACACACACACAGACACACACACACAGACACACACACACAGACACACACACACACAGACACACACACACAGACACACACACACACACAGACACACACAGACACACACACACACACACACACACACACACACACACACACACACACACACACACACACACACACACACACACACACACACACACACACACACACACACACACGAAATGTTCTACTCCGAATTCTGAATCCATCCATAAATACTGAACATATATGCTATGAAGCCTCTAAGTTGGTGTTTTTGGGATGCAAAAAGTCCACTACACCATACAAAATGTTCCTTCATAAACGCGTCTTGGCTTTAAACTGTCGATTCGTTTAAGATAATTAAATTCTCTTAAACGAATCGACAGATGGAAAAAATTGGTTGTAATTTTAGTCGAACGTCGTTGCATGATTTTACTTTAATACCAGTGGCTTAGGTTCAATTCGTAGAAGGGGATAATGTTCTAAGTTATAGGTAGGTATATATTTCTGTGCTTAAAAAATACTAACGGGTTGTTTCACCATCTCAAATTATAAAAATAATCATTGTATTTCATTCTTGATTGCTTTTGTATTATATATAATAGAATATTCAATATTCAAAGAACATATAAATAGAGACCATTGAAAATAAATAACGTTGTCACTCGTTCTTATTATAAATTTATACTATAAATCTAGAACTTTATCCAAAGATGCTGAAAGTTGATATAGCCGGTAAATAAAGGAATTTATTAATCTGTAAACATCTAATACTAATATTTATTTATTTTATTTTATACCCTCTCGATATTTATAACATTATTTATAAATACTATCCCAACCTCACTAGGACTACGCCTGTTTCGAGGTTGGAGATTTACATTATTATATTGATACATTACATCTACATCCATGCACCCACCACACAACAAATACAATATTTACTAATACGCAGTTGGGTACCTTAAATCATTATTGTGACAATAATATTATTCCACAGCAAAAAAGGCACACACAACTGGTACAATTAATGCAAGGTACATGGATATAAATTTATTTATTAATTTTCCTCAAAGTCCCACCAAGCAATGCCAACTTTGTGTTCTTTTACTTTTTTATTTACTTAGATTTAAGAATGTATACACATAGGTATATTATGATAGTGTTTGTTTATAATTGTTAAAGTGCACTTCACTATTTAGTAATAAGCTGTAAACAGTTTTTGGTCCTTGAATTGTTTTGTATATGTAATTAATTGTACTCTGTTATAACTGTTCTGTTTACATTGAAATAAAATAAATAAAAATCCTGAACTATATTCATCAAATCATAATTATCTCCTCGATCCGCACTGTCTCTTAGCAGCGCCATCTTAAAAAAACAAAATGATACGTTTTTCAAGATGGCGCTGCTCTTAGCGTTTTCCCTGTGATAGCACATAATACAACCTTCATTTTTGGTATTGATATTTTTTATTTTGTTTTCGATTCTCATGTGTTTATTTTTCCAAATGACATTTCCGGGACATCCAGACATGGCAGCAGCTTTGCTGTTTTTTTATCTTATTTCAGAACAAAGGTTAAATATGGCCCGAAATCTCCACACTCAGGAATTTGAAAGTCATTTTATTCTTCTATATTTAAAACAGTTTTAGACAGACCTGTTTCGGATATCAAGTTGGTACATGAGAAATTTTGTCATTTTTTTTCTTGGCATTAAAGGTACTTCTCAATCGATTTAATACAACAGGAAAATTATACGTAATATTATAGAATTTATTTACCAAATAACAAATCTTATTTATTAGGTATACATACTTTATTAAATAACAGCGAATAATTGATAGCCATAATTGTCGGCCTTCGTGGCTCAGATGATAGGAGACATATTTTTAATTGTTTTCAGTCTGGATCTGTAAGACGATTAATACCGTAAGTCTCCGAAGAACGTGGAAACTTGTTATTGGGTGCGTGTTAAATTAATATTTATACCTGTTAGTTGCCCTAGAAGCAATATTAAATAAATAAATAAAAACAAAGAAAATGTATATAACACTAAGATACTATTAAACAAAAAATAATAATAATTCATAACAAAAAAGGATATGGTAGGGACAAGGAGAGGAAATTGGGATCAGGTGTTCAGGGATAAATATTCCTTCTTTAGTTTTTTCTTGAAAATATTAAGTGAGTTAGACAACACAATTTCCGGACTAAGGCTATTCCATACATAATCTTTCTGATTGTACTTCGAACAAAGAGCTGAGAAATTATGGATAGCGTTGTACGTTCAGCAGATCGGAGTGAAAGTCCATGATTGGATAAATAAGTGAATTTGCTTTTGAGGTACTGTGGCAGGCTTTGATTCGAGAGAATAATGACAAAATGTGTATATTGCGCCCCTGGCGTATCCTGGACCAACAAAGAAGATTGCGGTAAGATGATATAATATGATCAAATTCTTTTAACCCAAAGATGAATCTGATACATATATTCTTGTGACGTTTAAGTTTATTGAGATGCACTTCATTAGCATACATCGGCATAATCAAACAATGGAAGAAGAAATGATTGAGCTAGAGTTATTTTACAACGGAATGGAAGAAAAATTTTAAGTTTATTAAGTGAATGTAGAAATATTTAGTACTACTAAATGCATTGTGTATGGCAAATTAAGCTTGATTACTGGCATAAGTGCTTTATTAATTTTATTTCCTACTAACATACTGTTTTTATATTCTCATTGAATAACTATGTAGGTAGATAAAAATATTTGTTAACATATTTATGTAGGTACTTATATTTGTTTATTTCATTTCAGTAAACTACAGCTTTGTAAATTTGTGGTTACATATTATATGGTGCTATTAAAATTAGTACAGGCCAATGATGTTTTCTTCTAATTAAAATAATGAAGTAGAAATAATATTTAAATAATTAGGTATGCTGAGCAGTAGGTAATTGAATAACATTAATAAGAGAAAAATATGATTGATATAAAAAATAAACAATACAAAATAAGAATAAAATGAGGAAATAGAGGGATTATTGGTGTAAAGGAAAGAGCTTGTTTGAAGGAGTTAGGGAACTGGGTTTTAAAATATCTTTATTTGTTTACGGTAAGTTTCTAAGGAGTCATGGAAAATGTCTGTGTGATTAAATTTTAGATTGTTGTCATGTTGAATTCTGTAAATATTCGAGTTATATCTGTAATTAGTATGGCAAATAGGTAGATGAAATAAATTTTTCAAACGGGTGTGCCTGTTATAATAATATTATAGAACTAAACAATATTGCTTCACCATCATTTTTATCTCATGTTAGTTCGTCATGAGAGTAAATTTAAATCTAATGCTGTAAAAATAGTTTTTTCTTTAAATTAAACATCAGACAATTTTAAAAATCGCTTATTTTGCGGCATTATATTTATATTTGTAAAGATTTTAGTTATTTTCGTTTTCCTCGTAAGTAAATCAATATGAAATACGCCACTTTAACCTTGACGAAACGTCAAACAACTGTGATTTGTAGATTCGACCAGCCCTCTACCAGACGAAATTATTCCGTTGACATTGCCTTAAAATCACCTGCGGAATTCGCTCATACTACCACTTTTAAGATTTTAGTGATATTTGTGTGATATGGTATAAGAAATTGTGTACCCGAAACGCTCGTACTACGACATTGTGATTAGTCAAACCGTTTTCGTTGGGGATATGGGAGAAATCTCACTGTATCTCGTACTACGCGCCATAGTACCTGTTGTTGCCCAAGAAATAGGTAATACAAAATATAGTAAAAAAGTAAATTTTCATGAAGTTTTTAATTTATCAAAATATTATTTTGTTTATAAAATGAACAAAAATTTAAGTCTTTTTACTCTTTGCAGTAATGTTGTTATTGTTGTATAGGTACGTCAAATCTTGAAATCGATTTTTTTTTGTTTTATTTTTGTATAGCTTCTCGGGCAAATAACTAATATGTAATATTAATATAAGATTTTTTTATAGTCTGACGGATCCAGCCTGAAGACACAATAAAAGGAGCCAACACAATTATTTCTTCTTCAAATGTCGACAATTCCTAAACAGATATTAGTACAAATATTAGGTACGCACTGTAACTGACGTAAAGCTGTTGTGCGAGAAGGAAAAAAATAATAATTAGTTTCCCTGAGGACAAAAGTTTTCATAATACACCATACACACAAAAACTCTTGGCATGCACTCTCTACATGAAACCTGTTGAGACAATGCATAAATTAATGTTGAATAGATGATGGATATGTGTCAATGTAAAAGAATGCGTTGTTTGGTTCTCTCTGATTACCCCATGAGAAGTTAGCATGTTAGTATGTAGATGAATACTATTACATTCATAATAGTGGAGAGTAAAAATATAGTTTTCTATAGAAACACATAAGTACAATATTAATATGAAGTCGATAAATCAATTTTCACAAAAATATGCTATTTAACTACTGTTATAGGTATACATTTTTTATAGAAATAAGAAAACACGCACTTTCCCCAATACAACACTATTTGACATGTTCAAAGTACCCAAAGTAGATAATATTTATAAAAAAGTGTCTATTTTGCAAATTTTCAAAGATAATGTTTTACAAAAAAATGAAAAAAATAAGTCTCTGCGATTCCAAAATGATTTTAAAATACCCAAATGTAATACAGGACAATTACAAAACAACTACATTTATTTGGGAATACAATTTTTCAATTGCCTCCCAAATGAATTAAAGCAGATAAAAGAATTTAAAAAATTTAAACATAAATTAAAATTGCACTTAACTTTCTAAAATAGTAGTTTTCGATTTTGTTGTTTTGATTTGTTTCAATTTCCAGTATTTTCTTTTTTTTTATTTTTGAATATGTGTTTTGATATATTTGAATCGTCTATAATTCTATATTACTCATTTTTCAATTATTTTCATGTTTTTCTTTTTTTTTTCTTGGTTTGAATATGTATTCTGATATGTTTTCTCATTTGAATATTCTTCTTTTTCATTAATTTTCAACCTTTTTTAATGTTGATTTGATTTTTTTTTGTTCATGTATGATTTTATTTAATTACTTTTACTTTTATGTTGACTTTGCTTTGTATTGATATTTTTTTGTTCATGTATGATTTGATTTAATTACTTTTACTTTTATGTTGACTTTGCTTTGTATTGATATTTTTTTGTTCATGTATGATTTGATTTAATTACTTTTACTTTTATGTTGACTTTGCTTTGTATTGATATTTTTTTGTTCATGTATGATTTGATTTAATTACTTTTACTTTTATGTTGACTTTGCTTTGTATTGATATTTTTTTGTTCATGTATGATTTGATTTAATTACTTTTACTTTTATGTTGACTTTGCTTTGTATTGATATTTTTTTGTTCATGTATGATTTGATTTAATTACTTTTACTTTTATGTTGACTTTGCTTTGTATTGATTTTTTTTTGTTCATGTATGATTTGATTTAATTACTTTTACTTTTATGTTGACTTTGCTTTGTATTGATATTTTTTTGTTCATGTATGATTTGATTTAATTACTTTTACTTTTATGTTGACTTTGCTTTGTATTGATATTTTTTTGTTCATGTATGATTTGATTTAATTACTTTTACTTTTATGTTGACTTTGCTTTGTATTGATATTTTTTTGTTCATGTATGATTTGATTTAATTACTTTTACTTTTATGTTGACTTTGCTTTGTATTGATATTTTTTTGTTCATGTATGATTTGATTTAATTACTTTTACTTTTATGTTGACTTTGCTTTGTATTGATATTTTTTTGTTCATGTATGATTTGATTTAATTACTTTTACTTTTATGTTGACTTTGCTTTGTATTGATTTTTTTTTGTTCATGTATGATTTGATTTAATTACTTTTACTTTTATGTTGACTTTGCTTTGTATTGATATTTTTTATTTTGTTATAAGTGCTTCCCTCATCAAGCACAAGATTGTAATCTTTTTGATGAGGTACTGCAGGGAAAATATGTAAAAATATTATTACTAGTGAATTTATATATTGATTTGTATTATAAAATTATTTATGTTAAATAAATAAAATAAATAAATAAATAAATAAATACCACGCTTTATATTTTTACTCCTCTCTAACCCAAGGGGATATTGTGGGGAGTTATGATTTCGCAAATTTTATGTCTATTTTTTTATTGCAGATTATCAACTAGTATCATGTTAAGATTGTATTCTGAAATTTTCATCACAATGTATCTGTGTGTGTGTATGCTATGTGCTGTGTGCAGCGTACTGTGTGCTATGTATATCTAATACACACTTGGACCCCATTAGATTTTGAAGAATATCTGAAATATCTTATTAATTTTTTTTCAATTATTTTTCACAGGAAACTTAAAATTTGATATTTTTGTTTTCAAATTGGTAAAAAGGCACATCACTTACATAAAATGGCATTGAAGAATTATCAAGTTTTCATAATAAAATATTTATATAAAAAATAATTCAACAAACTCATTTAAAAAAAATGCTAAATATTTTCCATACAAAATTAGAATAGGTACTTTATATAATGACTTGTTATTGAGGAGTTAAGCGTTGGCCACAACCCACTCGTTTTCTTTAAAGGTTGAAAATTCTTGAATCCACATTTGAAGAGTGTATTTTTGTATCAAAAATTCGAACAAACTAAAAAAAATAGATTTTCCAGACCGTGAGAGCATTTTTAAAGTTTTAACAGATGAATTAATGGAGAAAAAATGAAATGTTGTCAATGGAAAACCAATCAACTCTAAGTTAATGTACTTCACACATATGGTATCAATATGAAGTTCATCGGCCTTTTAGTTTGGGCTGTACAGAGGAAATGATTTTTCATATTTGTGTACGCATAAGGATTACGGCATACATACAGAAACATCACGACGAAACTCAAAGTATGTACTATCTACATGATACCCGTTGAGAAATTGATGTAAAAAAATATACTTAAAAATGGTGAAATCATGACTCTCCACTATTCCATAGTAGTGGAGAGTAAATACTGTTTCCACCGAGAATCGAACCCGGGATATTTCATAATAATTCAATCTAAGTAAAGTTTTGTATACTTACACCTTGTTTCCGATGACATTTTTAGCAGTAAAAAATGTATTAAAGAATCGAAGAATATAAACAGATGTTGGTATGATTGTGATTTTCATCCGATTACAATGACAATACATACATACATACCATCACGCCATGTCCCTTGCGGGGTAGGCAAAGATAACCGAACGCCACATTATTCTATCCTGGCACGCATCCCTCGCCTCGTCCACATTCATGCATCGTCTCATACATGTTCGTCGATTGCTCACACTTCTAACATTTCCGTCTTTCAGAATTTCGTTCACATGGTCGTACCATCCCTTTCTTGGGCGTCCCCGACCTCTCATTCCATTCCTTTCCGCTCTGTATATTTTCTTCGTCAGGCGCTCCTCATTCATTCTCCCCATGTAACCAAACCATCTCAATGTGTTCACTTTCATTCTAGTATTGACATCTTTCTTCATCTTTACATTCTTTCCTTATGTCCTCATTTCTTACCCGATCATACATCGTTCGATCGTTACAAATTCTTAACGATCTCATTTCAACTGCATTTATTCTGCTTTCATGCGTCTTCTGCCATGTCCAGGTTTCACTTGCATACGTCAAGGTTGGCACTACCATGGCTTTATGAATGGCAACTTTGGCATCCTTTGATATGTTGCGATCATTTATAATTGGTCTTAGTGCTCCATTCACTCTGTTTCCTGCCATAACTCTTCTTTCGATCTCTTTATCGAGCCGCTTCCATTCCGTTGAAATATACTTTCCAAGTATACATATTCGTCGACTTGCTCGAGCCATTCGTTCTCTACACTTAGGTATACTGGATAGTTTAGTCTAAGCCACTATCAACTTTCACAACTTTTAAATATGAATATCATATTTGTATATTTCATTATTTTTTTGTCAAAATTAACCATACGTTATACTCTGTTTCGCAGACTTTTATACTGTAGCAAAAATATGTGTGAAAAAATATTTTAAAATATAATTAACATTATAAAATAGAATAAGGACAGCCGACCCTAAGAAAATGGGACAAAGGCGAGGGCGAAGAAGAAGAAGAAAATAATTAACATATTAAATATAAATATTTATATAAAATATTTTATTGAACAAAATATTCGTTAAAGTTTTAAAGCTTAGAACATCCATATATCGTTATGTATAACATTTATCTAAATAAATCATTACATTCAACAAAATATCAATTGATCATTTTACAGTACCTGTTACTACGAAAAATATATAAATTTACGAAAAACAATATTTATAAACAAGACAATTAGGTACCTATTGTATTCATAATAATTACAATTATTATTTTTATTCTAAGAACGTTTTATAATTGAAGTACCTACATAGGTATAAATGTGATGTTTTTCGATCTATGTAGGTAATTATTTCCCAAATTACAATAGTTATGATATAAAATAATTTAAAACAAACAATATTAAATGAAATACTTACTTTAAAATTAAATCAATTGACTAATAAACGGCAAATAAGTTATTCATAAAGAATTATATAATACATTGAATGTTTACATTCATTTCACTATTAATATTATTTCATCTTTGAATATAATTTAATTTGATTTGCAATGTCATAATAAAAATATCTTTATTAATATCATAACGATTGATTTCGTTTTTAAAATGTTATACCTATGAAAATATATATAAATCAAATAATTTAATTCGCATAAAAATGTATAAACAATGTCGTATATAATAAAAAAATACAGTCAACAGTGTCCTGTGAAATCAAACACATATTATACTATCTACCAACTATCAATATTTACTTAAAACGAGTGTGTTGTGGCCAACGCTAAACTCCTCACTAACAAGTCAGTCCATAAAGTATTCAAATTTTGTATGGAAAATTTTCAGCATTCCAATGAAATGAGTTTGTTCAATTATTTTTTTATTATGAAAATAATATTTTATAATTTATATTTTATTACGAAAACTTGATAATTCTTCAATGTCATTTTATGAATGTGATGAGTCTTTTAACCAATTTGAAAATAAATATTTCAAATATTAAGTTTCCAGACCTTGGGGTCACTTTGAAATATTTGATAGTTAAAAAAATTGAGAAGATATCCTTCAGATATCCTTCAAAATCTAATGGGGTCTAAGCAAGTATTATATATAAGTTATAGAATATTTTACTATATCAATTATAGATAAAAGTACTAAATAAAAAATAAAATAAAATAAAATTTAGCAAATATGTATATCTAATACCTACTTAGACCGCATAAGATTTTGAAATATATCTGGATAGTGCTTCTCATTTTTTTAACTATTAAATATTTTAAAATGACCTCAAGCTCAGGAAACTTAAAATTAGATTTTTTTATGTTCAAATTGGCAAAAAGACACATCACTTTCATAAAATGGCATTGAAGAATTATCAAGTTTTCCAAATAAAATATTTAAATAAAGAAATAATTGAACAAACTCATTTCATGAAAATGCTGAAAATATTCCATTCGAAATTTGAATACTTTTGGACTGACTTGTTAGTGAGGAGTTTAGCGTTGGCTGTAATCCACTCGTTTTTTCATGGATTAGTTTTTCCTATCATTGGAAGTGATAACTAACAGTTCATGTGGGTCTACAAGACTAATAACAGACGTAAAATTCAAGACCTATTTTTGGCGCTTTCTTTTCAAGATTCCCCCGACCGCATCGATAACAATTAGATCTATCAAAGCTTCTCGTGCGACTTTGTCTTTCATGTTGCGAATCTTGGGGTTCTCTTCCCAAATTTTCTTGCCTAGCACCTTTCTCATCCGCTTCTGCATCACGAATATCTGCCACGCCTTCTTCTTGATTGTTCTTTTTCGTTCTTCCACGGAGAGAACCTTGTCGTTTGATGCGATTGACAATGATGATCTCAAAGGAACTCGGTAATCTGGATCACTGTTCTCGTCATTATGCTGGACTTGCATCGCTTCGAACTCTTGGAGGAGATGTCCCATTACGTCATCAGCTTGATTGTTACCATTGGATTCCATATTTATAACTGAAAGAAACGAAAGTGAATAACGTTATCTCAAAATGTATTTAAAACATAATTTATAGTATGGAGAGTGGCACGCACGGCACGTGGCACAGTTGATAAGCTTCACAAAAGCACAGTTTGGCTTATGTGCAAGTGTCCTGAGTTCCATCCCCCAACAAAGAAAAAAAATATTTAAATTCATTTCTCATGCAAATATTGCTTCTGTGTGCTGGAAGCCCTGGTAATATGTAAGAAATTGTCATATAACAGTATAAGTAAGTGTGGTATACGCATAAAGAATTGAATGAGGATGAATTTCAGCCAATCAAAGTGTTTGAAAGGAGTGAAAACAGAACAACGTGTCAACTATCAAGCAGAATAACGATTTGTGATTTATTTGTTTATTTAAAATAATCCAGGGTATATTGGACACCCCTGACCTAATTGAAATGATAAAATTCAGAGTACCGATAAGGTTTGCTTCACTTCAAAATGCACCTTTTCATATAGAGAATCTTCCAAGTAATTTCATTATTAACTCACCAATGCATAGATTGCATCGGCTTGGGAACCAATATAGTGCAGTTGATATATTTAATGTACACACTATAGATGGTTTCAAAAGGATGCTTAGCGCAAACTACATTTTTTGATTTTTGGTTTGTTTATTTACTGGTTTGAAAATAGAATCTAAAATAATATTTATTATTTTTTTTCTTCTTCTTTTCGTGTGTAGTTATATTGTCTTATATTGTCCTTTCTTTTACTACTTTTTTTATTATTTATGTTACGCGACGTCCTACGTAGGCGGTTCAAAGCGAACGCGATTGCGAAGCGATGCGGTGCGGATACAAGCGAATTCAATGCGATGCGGTGCGACGCGGCGGCTCTGTCCTACGTGTGCGCGAATCGTTCCCTCTGCCGCCACCTAATGTCATGGATGTACGTATATAATGACAATTAATGTCAATTGAAAATAAAAATACGTTTTCGTTGCTCTATATGTCGAGAAACGACATTTTACGTTTTTATTTTCACAATCTAATCTTTACATCTCCCCTCCCAAAGAAGAAAATTTTCACCAAAATTTTCTAATTATACGTAGATACTTTTTTTTTTTTTTTTTGGTTTTTATGTAGGTATTGTTTTTTATCAAGTAACTTTGCTCTTCTATTTCCCTTTAGTCTTCGATTGAACATCTGTAAGGTCTTTTACTGCAGTATTTGTCCATGAGTAGATCAATCCGTGCTTCATATTGGCTAACTGTGCCAATGTCGTACTTATCAGTTGATTTGTAAGTGTCTATCAATTTGTATATTTCTGATTTTTGTTGAATATTTGAATTATTCATATTTATTTTGAAATCTTCTTTTTTTATATGTTCATCAAAATTTATTGAACATGATTTTTTTTTATCATCTTCCTTATTTATAGGATATTTTTCTTCTTTTATTTTTATTTCTTCTCTGTTTTGAGTGATTCTCAAATTCTCATCTTGAACCAGTCTAAACTGTTTTATGATATCCAGTCCTATTAGAAAATCATATTTAAATTCTTCTCCATCAATTATATAAACATTGGCGGTTTGTTCAATATCAAAAATTTTGATTTTAATAGCTGTCAAACCAACTGTCTTTTTAACACCATTAATTGTTATTAAATTATCACATTTTGAATGATTCTATCTTTCTCCATTTAGTCTTATTAATTTGGAATTTATCACAGAAACATTTGAGACAGAATCATATATTCCAAATGTTTCTAGTTGTGAATTTGACTTGGATTAATGGTGTTATTATTCGTTTTTTTGTATCATTATTATTGAGTTCAACATCAATGACTGAATTGTTTATTGTTTTATTTTCGTTCTTCTTGTATGATTGATGATTATTTTCTTCTATCTGTTTAAACCAACACTTTTCTACTGGATGGAACCGAATACCTTTGTTTAAATTTTCACAAGTTTTACATGGTTTTATTTTATCGTTCTTTCCTTTATAATCATTAGTATTTATTATGTTTTTGCTAAAATTCTTTTTGTTCGCTACATATTCATGTTTTCCGATTTCATTGTAGAGGCTCGCAGTTGATTTTACCCTTTCTTTATCAATTTTATCCATAATATAATCAGGTAATCCCATTATAATAAGATTTATCATAGTTTGGTTGTCAATATGCTTGTTGATCTCTAGTAATAGTCTCTCCTTTTTTGTGGCATATTCCAATAATGATCCTGCTTGAAATTTATAAGTAAAAGCATATTTCACTTGGGACCAACCTTTATTTCCATATGTTTCACAAAAGTTGTCTTTCCATAGTACCCATTCAGAATTCACCGTCAATTTTATTAACATACTGCTATACCAATCTTGGCATTGTTTTTCTAATAGATATTTTAAAATCTCAATTTTTTCTTCATCCTGTTGGATCTCAAATCTTTCACATTCACTTTCAAATTCTCTTATCCATTGGTCAGCATTTGATGTTTTATTTGAGAATTTTTCCATCAAAAATCTTTCCGCAGTTTTTCCTATATTTATTTTTCCTTGTACATCGCTTCTAGAGTTAATTTGCGAATGTATTTGCACCGCTGTAATTTCCTCTAGAAATTGATCACCAAACTGTACGTTTCCACATTCATCTAAATATGTTTTCCTCATATCTGTAGTTAACGTAATCCATATTGATCTTGTTTGGTTTATTTTTTTAAGTGATTTTTTTACTTTTCTAAACACATCAGAGAAAAATATATCCGTGTGTTTACTTACATGCTTCGACTCATTAGGGACCTCGAAAACACATCCTTCTGGAGTCTCGATTGAAGTTATGCATATATTGTTTTTTTTTTCGTCCGCTGATCCCAATACGACGAATTTAAATTTAAATTTTTCCATTTTACTTAGTTAACAAAAATGTCGTTTTATAATGACAATTAATGTCAATTGAAAATAAAAATACGTTTTCGTTTCTCTATATGTCGAGAAACGACATTTAACGTTTTTATTTTCACAATCTAATCTTTACACGTATATAAAATACTTAAGAAGTATGTACGGCAGAGAAGTGAAACTATTATTGTGTACTTATTTATGGGGGATATCACAATTTGTATGAAGAATTACGTGATCTTGAATTAATAAATGAGACTGAATTTACATCTTTCCGGGAAACATACCAAAATTTGACATTCGTGCAAGCGAGAGAAAACTTTGTGTGTTTTGAACATCCTATTGTAAAATAGCAATAATAAATAAATTATGTGTTTACTTTTAGTCCCATTTATTTTTGCCAAATCCTAAAATTCGCGGTTCGATAATAATAATTCTTTTGTCCCAAAATATGGGACGTTCATGGACAGAAATTAAAATTTCTGTTTCTGACATGTCAAAAAACAATGGCACCGCTATCAATTCGCGCGAAAATATCAAACCAACTGATCGCGTTCGCTTCGCATCGCACCGCGCCGCATCAAAACCAACTCGCGGTCTGTAACGTAGGACACTTCCATAGTTACCGACTGTTTGTTATTTTCGCATCGTCCCGCGCCGCTTCGCATTCGCTTTGAATCGCCTATGTAGGACGTCGCGTTATTGATGTATTTGCAATTATTGTTGTTTTGTTGTGCCTACATTGTTATTATTTATCTTGTCTTTTATTGTAAATGCTCTATGAATGGCGTACATATATAATAAATAAATAAATAAAAATTATCTGGAGAAGAACGACTCGAGCATGTCGACGAATATATCTATCTGTGGAAGTATATTTCAACGGAATGGACGGCCTGATAAGGATATCGAAAGAGTTTTGGCAGGAAACAAAGTGAATGGAGCACTTAGACCAGTCATTAATGACCATCGCAAAAAATCAAAGGATGCCAAAATTTTCATTCATAATGCAATCGCAGTACCAACCTTAACTTACGCAAGTAAAACCTGCACATGCCAAAAGTCGCACGAAAGCAGAGTAAATGCAGTTGAAATGAGATCGTGAAGAAGAATCAGTAACAGATCGATGTATGACAGAATAAGAAATGAGGACAAAAAGAAAGAATGTAGGATGAAAAAAGATGTTATTAATAGAATGAAAGTTGACACATTGAGATGGTTTGGCCACTTGGGAATAATGAATAAAGAAATCATGATGAAGAAAATATACAAAGCTGAGAGGAATTGGATAAGAGGTCGGGGGCGCCCAAGAAAAGGATGGCATGACCATGTGAACTATATTCTGAAATACAGAAACGTAAGAAGCCTGAACAACGGACGAACATGAATGTTGATGAGGCGATGGATGTGTGTCAATATATAGAAAATGAAGTTATTGCTATTATTATTGTTATAGTAAAAAACTATATATTTTGTTCTTATGTACAAATATATCACATAAGATAATAAAAATTAAATCACTTATCTACAAAAGTTCTACAAATATTTATTTCCTTCGAAGGACGTTAGTTTCGACTGATAAAGATTTATCAATTTAAATCAGTTCAAAATTTATCAATAACTGCAGCAAAGACAAAATAAAAACGACAGATATATTATACTAGCGTGTCCGGACAATTGGCCGTAGCCGATTGGCCGTGGACAATTGGCCGTACGCCCTTTTTACCGTATGGACAATTTATCGTGAGGACAATTGGCCGTGAGGACAGTTGGCCGTGAGGACAATTGGCCGTGGGGACAGTTGGCCGTGAGGACAATTGGCCGTGGGGACAGTTGGTCGTGAGGACAATTGGCCGTGGGGACAATTTATCGTATGGACAATTGACCGTATGGACAATTCACCGTGCGGAAACTATTTTTAGCATCAGAAAATTTTTTCTTTCTTTTTTCGTTTGAGTTAAATAAATTGCGTGAATAAAAAAAATGTTCGTTTATGGCGACGAACCGATTGCCTTATTTTTTTATTTCAAGATACTAGGAGAAATCCAATATGTCGACAGTGATTAAAACGAAATTTTACAAAATAAGCGGTAATTATGTAGTTCTAATTTGCTATATTTTGAGATATAAGAAGACGTCTGTTTTTAGACTTCTTCTTGTTCTTTTTTTCATTTTTCGAGATGGATATCGATTTATACTAATAAGAAGGTGTAGATTTCGAAACAATTTAAACTTCTTTGTTTTCTTTTGAAATGATGAGAAACCAATATGGCGGCCGTTATTTAAGGATGAGTTTTCAAAGTGAATGATTATGTTGGGTTTATCGAGTTTTAATTTGCTACATTTTGAGATTTAAGAAGACGTCTGTTCTTAAACTTCTTCTTGTTCTTTTTTTGATTTTTCAAGATGGATATCGATTCATACTAATTAAAAGGTGGAGATTTGTTAAGAGAATAACGTTCTCTTGAAAAATCGGCAGTTGGATTATAATATTAAAATTTTACCGTGTTATTTCAAATATTAAATTAAATTTTAAAAATAAGAGATAAACATCTATTCATATATTATGTACATTCATCTTCTCAAGGGGGCCGTATACATTCATCGCGTACATTCAACTCATTGAGTTAATTAAGATTAGATTAGGATTATATTCATACTTTAGAAACCTAGAAACCTTTTAGTTTAAAAATATATAAATAATTTATTTAATACTAAAATTTGATTTTAACTCATTTTTAAGATTAAATGTGCATTAATATTAGATTATTATCTAGTACTGATTTATACATTTTAGATTACGACAAGATAAGAACCCATCAAGATCGTGGCATGAGTACCTAATCATCTTTATTTTTCATGCTTCCTAGGTTTTCCATTCCCTCTGATTCATAATTTATTCAAAAATTATACATTTCATGACTGATGTAAAATACCAACTTTGAAGTTATATATATTGAATAATACAACAATATAAAAATTAGTATTTACTTACTTGGATATATAGTTGCTCCAATGGTCGTTAATAAACTTCAAATTATATTACTATAATTGAAATAAGTAGTAAATAAAATATGTATCCACACAAAATCACATTACAAAAAGTTGACAACTCACAAAGGAAATTAAAATCGTATAACACAGAACAATGTAAAATTATCAATGCAGGTAATGATTAGGAATATTGTGGTAAATTGAATTTATTTTGTTTGACCCAACAAAATAGGTACCACCCTTCATCCCCTCCATAATCCACCCTTTCCACAATCCTTCTTGCGATTGGTGGATATTAAATAATTTGGGAATTTCCAGGATTTAAATTACGCAGTGTCTCCAGTGGCGTAGCCATAGATATCCGTAAGTATTTATAATTTAAAAATGTTTAGATATAATATGCAAACAATATTGTGATAAGTATTTCGTACTTGTATACATCTCTTTTTAGTGTTCATACATATTATATACATCTCTTTTTGTTTTCATTTTATAATATTATTGTATGTATTAAACGTATTTGTACTATTTTATTTACTATGTATTTGTAAAAGGCTATTTAGCCGTTGATGGAATTAATAAAAAAATATTATAGGTACTCGTTGGCCATTGGCGTAGCTATATTTATTTATTTATTTATATCATCTCGACACTTATAAAATCATTTATAAATAGTATCCCAACCAAATATATATCCCAATCAGTGACGGCTCTTCCTAAAGGGCTCTCGGGCTCAGCCCTCCCAAACACTTCGTCCTAAAGATTTAAAAAAATGTATGTAATTAAAACTTGAGAACACATTATTTTTCTAATTAATGTTTGTCGTCTGACGCCTGTAGTATATCTAGCGAAAGTATTTAAACCTACCTGCTTTGAAAAGCAAGCAGGATTCTATGAAATGTTTCATTTCTCGGGCACAGTCGACTTGTGCCCGGAGAACCCGTACAATTCAGGCCGCAGCTCGCCGTACACGGTGAATGTATGCCGATTTCGAGCAAAACGGGGCAGTGCCCGCGAAGTATTATAGTATATTTTCATTCATTCATATTATGTTGTACATTGCGATGGTCGAACGCTAGGTAAGCAGTTGCAATTACTTGAGGCTAACATTAATTGATATTAAATAGTTTAAACTATAAATCATCCGAAATATATTAGTATTATTATTTAATTAATTGATACCATAATATTGCAATAAGACATAAAATGTGTAAAATCAGAAAGCAGTCTTGCGGCTGTTGCCAGAAGTTTTTTTTTTTCAATTTTGTGTGATCAAAATTTATTAGCTGTCACAAATTATTTTATAACTTATCGATACATTTTATTATAAACGTTATTAAAAACCCAACAAAATATAGCATAAATGATCAGGTCATCTTAATTTCCGATAAGCAAAAGAATTATGGAAGACACTGATAATTTCAATATACAAAAATAATATTGTGTCACATAATATTTGCTTTCTGATTTGTGTTGTAAGTTAATTTCTCTTCTAGGTTAAATTATAATTTTGAGCCCTTATAAGATAGTAGGTCACCAGCCGCCACTGATCCCAATACTATATATCTTACTAGACCACAGCTCATTTTTACTATTGTCGGATGAGATGTCAAAGTTTACATTAAATGCGAAAATATTCAACATAAAAAATAATAGTGTATTACAACTAGGTACTTAAATAATATGTTGAAAAATTTGATTTATTAGAAAAATATGATCAAATGCTAATACATAATAAACTTATTCATAACCTCAAATGATAAAGATCTTAATAACATGTTTCTTGTAACCAATTTCCATTCGATTTATAAAGCAGACCGCACACGCGAGTCCCTATTGACTATATTAAAGACTAACTATACCTAACCGAAAATTATACGGGATGAAATTAAATACTACATCTAAATAATAGTATGTTTTTTACACATCTTCCTACATTCCCTAAATTAAGCAAAATTCTTGTGCTATAGGTGAACGAAATCGGTCGTGGCAGTATTCGAACTCGCGACCACTGGATTACTAGCCCAGCGCGCTAACCGCTCACAGTTTAATAGCGATTCGCGAAGGGCGATATGCTTTATTAATTGAATGGAAAATGGTTGCAGGACAAATATTATCAATACCTTTGTCATTTGAGGTTAGGTTAGGTTAAGTAATTAATAAGTTTATTATGTATTCGCATTTGATCACATTTTACAAATTAATTCAATTAATCAACATATTATTTACATAGTTATATGATACCGACTGTTTGACTATTTTTTATTTTTTAAGTTGAATATTTTCGAGTTTAATGTCAACTTTGATAGCTCATCCGACCATGGTAAAAATGAGCAGTAGTGTATTCTAAGATTCTAAGGTCTTTTAATAGTATTCATTTTGGGCTCTAATGTTGTAAGGGGCCCCACCTTTTTTTTATTATATTTGCGCATATTTTTTATGTTTACTAAGGCTGGGTTATTTCAACAAAAGCATCGGTACTAGTATAGTTGAAATACTTTGATTTCATAACATTTTTCAAATTTAAATATATTAGTGGCATTAGAATTCAACGAAACAACAAAGAGTTTTGAACAATTTTATGAAATCAAAGTATTTTGACTATACTATTACCGTACTTTTGTTGAAACAACCTAGCCTTATATTGCATACATTTGCACAGAATAATATATTTATAATGGAGTGTATTAAGCAAATTAAATCGTTGTTCTGTAAAAAGAGAAATTTATTATTAAAATAATTATAAAATACAATAAAAGTAATAATAACATAAACATAAATAAATAATAATGATAACAAATATAATTTTACCTGTAAAAAGAGAAACGACATTAAATGCTTTTAGTTCCTCCTTTTTAGAATCTTAACTGTCACTTTAAAACAAATATAAAACTAAAACTTTAATATAGAACCAATTCAAATAAAAATGAAATAAGTACTTCTAGGTGACATCTATGTAAGTACTTGTTTTACATCTTCCCCCCCCAAAAAAAATTATATAAAACAATACTACTTAATTAATATAATTTTTATACAAAACAATACTTAATGTAGTACAATTTTTCATTGGCTAATACAATTTTTTTTTCTATATATTTAATCAATAATTGGAACAAGTTTTGTGATATGAAAAAGGTTTGATTCTAATTTCTTGTGACCTGTATCTATTCTGTATATTGAGTTTGAAATTTTTTCTAAAATTTTATATGGTCCAATTTTTAATTCATCCAATTTTTTTCTGTTTAATCGATTTCCGTTTTCAACAAATACAGAGTCTCCGATTTTTAATTCGCATTTTGTCCTGTTTTTGTCGAAATGTTGTTTATTATAATTGTGTGATTTTATCGTATTTTTTAAGGCAAGTTTTCGATCTTGGAATAAATCATTAAGTGTTTTTTCCTGTTTTAATTCATCTGGCAAAATAGTAATATTTTTTCCTTCTTATAAATATTTAGGGGCAAATCCAGTTACTGTGTGTTCTGTTGTATTATATCTTAGGATACATTCATGTGCTATTGTCGTCCAGGCCAATTTTCCTTTCCTTTCATTTACCTTACATCTTATTTTATTAACGATTGTTTGGTAAAGCCTTTCATTCAGGCCATTTGAAAAAGGTGCATTAACTGCGGTGAAGACAATGGGTATATTCTCATTACTTAAAAAGTTTTTAAAATCTTTTGAATTTATTCCCGGATATTGATCCGATAGAATCATACCAATTTTATTTCCTTGCATCGCTTTTCGAACAAGGTTTATAAAGTCACTCGAACTTTGACTTTTTGAAGTCAAAATATAGGCATACCTCGTGAAATGATCTACAAGAAGATGTAAGTATGTCTTTGTAGAACGTGAGCCACCAAATCCACCAATTGTATCTATAGACATTATCTCAAATGGGTAAGTTGCAGGACCTAAATGAGACATAAGTCCAAATTTATATTTTCCTCGAGATTTGTTTTTTATGCATATTTCACATTTTTCGCAGATTTTTTTAATATTATCGGTTAAATTTTTTGCTGTGTAGAATGGTATAATTTTATTTTGCATTTGTTTTGTTCCTATATGACAGTAAAGATAATGTATATTTTCTATAAATTTTTTACTAAATTCCTCTGATAGTATTATTTTTTCTTTTTTTCCAATTTTTTTGTAGTATATTTCATCTTTCAGTTTTAATTTATTTTTACTATTTTTCAAATCTTCATTATTTTTCTGATCATTTTGTATATCCCCTAGTTTTATTAAGTTTACGATTCTTAAATTTTCTTCCTGATTTTCATGTGGTTCTAACACCGGATTTCTGCTTAAACAGTCTGCTTCTAAATTGTATTTTCCTGGAGCGTATATTACTTCAAAGTTAAATTGAGATAGATAATAAGTTAATTCTCCTAGTTCTTCATCTGTTCTGGCTTTTATATTCATTCTTTCTAGTGGTTTATGGTCTGAGTATACCGTGAATTTTTTTCCTATGAGCCAATGTTGCCAGTATTTTACTGTCTCCTTTATTGCTAAGCATTCCAAATATATTGCCTTTTTCTTTTTTTGAGTTTCATTTAATTTTCTCGAAAAGTATGCACATGGTTTTTCTTCTCCATTTTTTTGTGGTTGTTTCAAGACAGCTCCTATGCCCTGTATACTCGCATCTGTGTAAATATTTATTGGCAAATCTGGATTATATATTGTTAAAATAGGTGTTGAACAAAGTAATGTTTTAATTGTTTCAAATGATTCTTGACATTTTTCTGACCAAATAAATTTTTGTCCTTTTCTCAACAAATTATGTAAAGGGTCTAAAATAATTGATATTTTTGGCACATATTTAGCATAAAAATTTATTTTTCCTAAAAATTGGCGCACATTTTTTTGTGTTCTCGGAAGAGGAAATTTTTTTATAGCAATTAAATTATCTTTTAATGGACATATTGTGTTATTCTTGATTATATGGCCTAAATACTTCACCGAATTTTGTGCAAAGTTGCACTTGGAAAATTTCAATCTAAAACCTTCTTTCAAAATTGCTTTTAATAATAATGATAAGTGATTAATGTGTTCTTCAAATGTTTTTGAAAAAATCAATATATCATCTATATAATTCACTGTGAAATCTGATAGTTTATGTTTCCTTATAATGCTACTTAAAATTCTTTGGAAAATTGCTGGTGAAGTTTTTAAACCAAATGGTAAACAGGTCCACTGAAAATGACCTTCTTGTGTAACAAATGCTGTTTTTTTTTATCTTCAATTTTCAAAGGAATAGACCAGAATGCCGAGTTTATGTCCAATGTTGAAAAAAATTTACATTCTCTCGTTTTAACCATTAAATCCTCGATCAATGGGAAAGGTTGTGACTGAGGAATTATAATTTTATTTAAATCACGAAAATCTATACACAATCTTGATCTTTTTCCGTCTTCTTTTTTATATGCCAAAGTCACCGGTGCCGCGAAAGGACTATATGACTCTTCTATTAATTTGTTTTTTAACAAATTGGATACCTGTTGTTCTATTTCTTTTTTATCTTCAATAGTGCATCTATACGGTCTTTTACTACAATATTTATCTATTAATAAATCAATATGTGCTTCATATCCTTTTACCATACCTATATCATATTTATCTTTAGCAAAGAGTGATCTATAATTATATATCAATTCATCTATTTTAGACTGTTGCTGGAGGTCTAGATGATTTATTGAAATTTCAAAATTGTCTACTTCTATTATGTTCATTAAAGTTTATTTTATATTCATCATTACTTTGCCCCCGGTGTTAGCCCGCGGAACCTTCGGACGCCAACACGAGGACCGATGCGTCGGGATATAAGCCTAGGTTGCGGCTCTAAGGGCCCAGGCAGTAAAGGCGGGGGTGGGCGGCCGACGCTGTTGTGCCCTCGTCATTCTATACTTAGAGAAGAGCAGGACGGACGCCTCTAGTCTCGCTCGGCAGTTACTCGTCAACTGTGGCGAATGTTGTTGTGTGGTTCGGGCACACCGCCGGCGCAGACGTCGGGTCAGACATCCTGTGTTGACAACGAGACGTCAAATCTGACAGGTGATGATTGCGTCGGATGCCCCCGGTGTTAGCCCGCGGAACCTTCGGACGCCAACACGAGGACCGAGGGGTCGGGGTACAAGCCCCTCCGACTTGAAACGGAGTGTACTTAGCGGCCGATTTCGAGACCAATCGGAGGCCCTGACGTGTGTGGTTGGATTCTCGGGGGCAGTGGTTGAACCCGATGGATGGTGGATATTTTGTGTTTGTCCGATGTTGCGGCTGCGTCCGGTGGTGAACAGGGCCAATGAGCTCTATAGCGTCGCCGGCGTGGAAGTGGATCGCGATCCCCCTCATCCTTTTTCTTTTTTATTATATCCAAATATTTATTATTATTAATATATGAATATTTTTTTTCTTCCATTTCATTACCTGAGAACCCAGGAATTATTTTTTTATTATTTTCATTATCTACTTTGTCATTCTCGTTTTCTTTTATAAGGCTTATGTATTTTTTTTGAGTAATTTCTAATTTTTCATTTTGCATTAACTTGAAATTTTCTATGCAATCTAATCCAATCAAGAAATCATAATCGAAATTGTCTTTATCCATAGCAAAAACATTTATGTTTTTCTCAATATCAAAAATCTTAATCTTTAAGGTTACAATACCCATAGTTTTTTTCACACCATTAATCGTTTTTAAATTAATATTTTTCTTATTATTATTTATTTGATTATGTTTCAAGCACAATAATCTCGAATTGATTAAAGATACATTTGATCCTGAGTCATAAATTCCCCAGATTCTTAAAGTATCATTTATTAACAATTTAGTTTTGATTAATGGTGTAATTATAAGTTTTTTGGATCAATTTCATTTAATTCTGTTTCTAATTCAGAGTTATTAACATTTCTTATATTATATTCTCTTTTATTTTCATCATTATTTTTGTTTTGGAACCAACATGATGATTCGGGATGATAACGAATTCCCTTATTTTGTCTTTCACAAATCCTGCATGGTTTGTCTCTGATATAATTTTTTTTTATTATATTTTGAATACTAGTCTTTTTTTCTGAATGATTTTTATTTGCTAAATTTTCTAAACCTCTAATGTTATTAAATAAATCACTAGTTTCCTTCATGTTGTTTCTATCAATTTTATCAGATATAATATTTGGTAGTCCCGTAGCAATCAGATCAATAAGAGTGCATTTATCTATCGATTTATTTATTTCCAATAAAAGTCTTTCTTTTTTTAAAGCATATTCTAATAATGAGCCTTGTATATATTTGAATGACATTGCATACCTGATTGGTGTCCAACCTTTGTCTGCATAAGTTTTACAAAAGTTATCTTTCCATGTTGACCATTCTGAGTTTACAGTATATTTTATAAGCATTGACCTGTACCAGTCAAGACATGACTCATCCAGAAATAACCTCAAAAGTGTTTCAATTTTCTTAATATCTTCTTCAATTCCCAAACGAGTACATTCACTTTCAAAAATAGTTATCCATTGTGATACGTTAGAAGTTTTTGTCGTAAAATTTTCTATAACAAAATTAACTGCTAATTTTTTTATATTATTAGGTTTACAAATATCTTTTTTAGCTATAAAATTGTCAATAATTTTTGTCTCCTGTATTTTATTTTATGTAATTTCCTCCAAATATATATTATCAAACTGTAAGTTACCATCTTCATCTATGTATGTTTTTTGTAACTCATCTATTAACGTTATCCAAACTCTTCGTACTTGATACCTTTTTGTTATACTTCTTTTTACTTTAATAAAGGCACTTGTTTTTATTATTTCTTTGTGATTGCTCACTGGTTGTAGATCTTCTGGTATGGCATAAACCTTGTTATCAGTTGTGGTGATTGAGATTATATTATAAACATTTGTTTTTCCATCAATTCCAGGTAATGTTTTAAATTCAAAATGAAGTTTCACCATTTTATGTATATTGATTTTGTCGTTAAACAATAATGTCGTTTTATAATGGAGTGTATTAAGCAAATTAAATCGTTGTTCTGTAAAAAGAGAAATTTATTATTAAAATAATTATAAAATACAATAAAAGTAATAATAACATAAACATAAATAAATAATAATGATAACAAATATAATTTTACCTGTAAAAAGAGAAACGACATTAAATGCTTTTAGTTCCTCCTTTTTAGAATCTTAACTGTCACTTTAAAACAAATATAAAACTAAAACTTTAATATAGAACCAATTCAAATAAAAATGAAATAAGTACTTCTAGGTGACATCTATGTAAGTACTTGTTTTACATATTTATTTATTTAAACATTCAAAATTACATGTTAAATAAACAATTATTATTGTTTCCTTTCCTAATTTAAGCTAGGAGCTTGTGTTTAGGAAAGCAGTAGCTCTTTGCTTACATAATAAAAATACATACTTTACACAGAATCTATAAAACAAGTGACATAACTAAAAAAAATAATTAATTAATGGAGGTACTGCTGCCAACGTACCTATTTTACAATTTGATATACCATCATTATTTCTAATCAAATCGTTTTGAAAAAAATAATTTAGATAGTTTGGGTATTTATGTATATATTTTTAATAAACTATAAGGCGTAGTTCAATATATTTTTTTTTAAATTAAAGAAGACAAAAATACCTAGAAAAATATCATGTGACGTTGCATTAATGCATCAGGTTAAGTTAATAAACCTAAAAAAACATTTATTTTCCATTCAGCGCCATTACGAAATAAAAGTTTTTTTGGTTTATTTACTTAACCTGGTGCATTAATGCAACGTCACATCATATTTTTATTTTTATTTTATTTTATTTTATTTTATTTTATTTTATTTTATTTTATTTTATTTTATTTTATTTTATTTTATTTTATTTTATTTTATTTTATTTTATTTTATTTTATTTTATTTTATTTTATTTTATTTTATTTTATTTTATTTTATTTTATTTTATTTTATTTTATTTTATTTTATTTTATTTTATTTTATTTTATTTTATTTTATTTTATTTTATTTTATTTTATTTTATTTTATTTTATTTTATTTTATTTTATTTTATTTTATTTTATTTTATTTTATTTTATTTTATTTTATTTTATTTTATTTTATTTTATTTTATTTTATTTTATTTTATTTTATTTTATTTTATTTTATTTTATTTTATTTTATTTTATTTGGGACACTTACAGACATTGACAATCGCATACAAGAAAGTATATCATAATAATTATACATAATGTCAATATCCAATTGGAAGTGAACACAGCATGCGAAGTTCATAAATTATTTACACAAACATATTAAAATATCCAAGATAAAATCAGTAATAAAAAAACTTTAAAAATAAGACATAATTATACAAAACCTATAAAAGCATAAAGAAGCAACAATAAAAAGTACAAAGTAAATATAGAGAAGCATATATAAAACAATGTAATGTAATGAAAATTGTGCATATAACAAAAAAAAGGGATGAAAACATCAACAGAAAATCTCCTCTCTACTCAGAATCAATAGCATTCTTTTTTTAAATACCTCTCTTGTGTTGCAGAAGATATCAACTATGTTGGAGTTGCTATGACTATTGTAAATACGGCACATGCGATACAATGGATTATAAAATGATATGTTAGATATACAGAACCCTATGTGAAAAATATTTGGGTTTCTTAGTGATTTAATATTGACGTTATATTTTAAGTCATTGACCAGCTGTGTGTCCATCACATTATTTATTATATTAAATAAACATGCCACGTCCGCCACTTTTCGTCGAGTACTCAGCTTAGAAATATTAAAAAAAATCAATCTCTGATTATAAGTTAACATGTAACGACCTATACCGGCTCTATAAGACAGAATTTTTACAAACTTACTTTGGACAGATTCTAACATTTCAGTTTTATCCGATACCTTATATTTTTTTATGAATTTAAGTTAAATGTCAAAAATCGGGGTATGCTTATTATTTTCCTACAAGAATATATCCAGAACATAATTAAATAGTTAAGGTATATTTTTCTTTATTAATATCCAAACTAACTAGGTTATTTTTTTTTCAAAATGATTCGTTTTGTAGTAATGATGCAATTTCACATTGAAAAAATAGGTACGTTGGCATCAGTCACCCCCTTAACAAAAATAAAAAAACAAACATTTCAAAACCAAAAGCAATACAAAAAGAATTAAAAATTATACATTTCTCTATCACCTTATATATTTTTTTCTCCAATGCGATGATTGATTTCTTCTTCCTTTCCTCTTCGTCTCCTTATCCTTTTGTTGTCCTGTCATAGCTATGAACTGTTCTTATATATCTTACATAGGGATTGTATTTCATACCTTAGTAGTTTGACGTATTTATTATAATTATTTTTATTTATACTCATTAAAATACTCTCATATAGAAACTTAACTGTAATAAATTATTCATATAATATGTGCTTCTCAAGTGTTTATGATAGCGTTTGTCCCAGAGAAATGATTATGTGCTTAAATTACACATGCAGGTTGTTTGAAGGTTGTGGAAACTACCAGTCGACTCGAGTGAGTGTTAACTTTGTATCACACTATCTAATTAATTGTGATCTGATTTTTTATGGAGATGGTATATTCAGCCAATATGCCAACACCATTATTAGCGAAGGAAATTTAGGCCGGTTATGGAACAAGGGTGCGCCGCGATGTGATTTTTAAAATGAGGACCAAATAAAAAAAAACTTTTTTTTCACCTAAAATGGGAAACTAACATTAATTTTCATATCATTTTAGTAAGTATATAATTTTGGAAATTGATTTTCATTAATTTATGCATCAAAATCAATATAATAATAATAATCACTTCCTTGCACCCTGCGCAAGTGGCGAGTTTATTGCCTTATGGCAATTTCTTCCAACTAACCAGTGTTTCCAGCCCAGAAAAGTAATATTTGCGTGAGAAATTAATTTAAATAAATTTCTCCTCTGCTATACATTCTAGGATTTACTTCGAGAATTTAAGATAAATGTCAAAAATCGGTGTATGTTTATTATTTTCCTTCGAGAATATATACAGAACATAATTAAAAAGTTAGGTCATTTTTTAATATCATGTTTTCTGTCACTAGATTTAGCGTTATATGCCTTCTTAATATTATTCACATTTCACGTGTTTGTGAGTTCAAGTATAATGTAGGTAGGTACTAGTGCCAGTAATTACTTTATTACGCATAATTTGGGATTAGTAAGTAAATAATGGAATGTATGTTTTTTTGTGTATTACCCATTACAGTTGTACGAGAATCCCATTAAATTATTCATTTACATTTTTTTCCGTTGTTTCCAAGAAGGTTTATGTGACAAGAAACCTAAAATTTATGTCCTACAATAATGCCACGATTAACTCTAACAAAGCTTACAACTTATGTTTTTATATTCAATGATTCAATTTTTGTCTTTGTTTGAAGGAAGTTCTGAATATTTCTTAAGATATTTGGTAATAGTTTACATACTTCTTTTGTAATGATTATCCATTCGCACAATCACGGAATATCCCACAATGTGGGCAAACTAACGACTTTTACTTAATATTATATTATTATTATACTGTTTGTGAATACGTCAGTAACAGTATGTAATATATTATCTTCAATTAAAAGGCTTTATAATCCAAATTGTAGCTGCGCTCGTTTTATGTGATTAACTTAATGAATAGGTTGTTAAATTTGTTTTTTTTTTCAGGAAAAAACCAGCATGTAATATTGATAAGCTTTGCACATCTTTAGTTACAGAGACCATTGGATCAATTGAAGTCAAAATGGCCGAGAATTTGAGGTAAAGTTGCCAATATCGTAATTCGCATAGATTTAATTTATTTTTCATCGATGATAAACGATTGTTTTTTACTTTGTGGAATTTTTATTTTTTTCCTTTATTTCCGGGTATAAATATTTTTTCTTATTTTTTTTTTGTTTAATATATTGTCAATAAGTTTACTATAATTGTATCCATTATTTGTTGCAATTTGTTTAATTAATCTTATTTCATAACTATAGTTTTTATTCGATAAAGGTATATTTATTAATCTGTTTATGAGTGAAATGCTGAAACCTTTTGAGAAAAAGGATAGTTGAGATAAAATATGTATTGTGAATAATTATGTCTGTGAAAGTGTCTTTACGGAATATATTAAATTCTATTTTACTATTTATAATGGATAATTTTAAATCTACAAAATTTATACTATAATCCATGCCTATTCCAAATGTAAATTGAATATTTTTGTGTAGTTTGTTCAAGAAATTAAGGAAAATCTGTAGTTGTCTCAATGTACCAGTCCAGATACCTCCACTCCAGATACATCCACGTACCTTTTCCAATAATAAACAATATAAACATATTTCAATAATAAGACATAACTATTAAAAATTCAATTTTCTAGATTATTCATAAATATGTCCACAAACAAACGACTCGTTCTTGACTCCATTGCCAAACCATCTTTTTGTTTATAAATTGTATTATTGAATTGAAAAAAAAATTGTTTAACAACAACATTACGCAATTTATTTAAGTAAATCTGAAGCTAATAAATTCTTTTGATATATTTGATAATTTTATTGAATTTTCCAAAATTGTTTTTGTTTCTTCTATGGGAATACCTGGATAAAGATTAACTACATCAAATGATACTAATAATGCATTGTTGGGGATTTCCATATCCTTAAGGCTATTAATCAAGTCTATGGAATTCTCAACAGTGTAATTTGGTTGAAAAACATTTTAATCTATTATGATTTTGTTAAGTGTCAGTTAATTTATGACATTACAGTTAGACACAACAGGTCTAATGGGTTGATGGGTTGAAAAAAGAAGAACTTGATTTAATGTCACATCGTAAATAATATAAAAAAACAACTGGAGTTACTCGTCCTAAAAAATGAGTTTTCTAATAAAACAGTTCCCTAAAAAAATATCACCCCTTTTCTTAAAAAATAAGTCTTTTAAAAAAATAACACCCCTTTCCTAAAAAATAAGTCTTCTAAAAAAATAACACCCCTTTCCTAAAAAATATGTCTTCTAAAAAACACTTTCCTAAAAAAATAACGACCCTTTTCTAAAAAAATAACGCATAAGGTCGGTTCTCTAGGGTCTCTATCAATTAGGTAGAAAGTTTTATGTAAATAATTTGGGTGAATGATTTTTTTTCAGTGTCTGTGCGGCCTTAAAGTCATTAGCGTGTAAATTAAATTAATAAAAACACGTTTCACTTAATTTAATAACAGTTGTAGGTAATAAAATTAAAATACCTTTTATTTTTTATAGAGTGTGAAATGTGAGGCGAGAATAAAATATGTTTTTGTTATTGTTACATAAAATTTATTTAAATGATGTAGGAAATATAAAAACCATAATTACCTATACCATAATTTTTTGTACGGGATAAATTATTATCAATATATAATATTAATCGTCAAAATTACGGATGTTGACAAGAAGAGTGCGGACCGTGATTTTGAATGCAATAGAGCGAGACAGGTATATTTCGATTCACTCCATAGAATATTATTAAGTATTTAACAAAAATATTATTGAGTGTAAATATTTCATTATATTATATTATAAATAATATTTTATCAGTTTCAAAGTAACGGTATTTAACAGAAACGTTGTACGACGATAATTTCCAAATGTCGATTTCTAAATTTAGCATGTTTTTTTTTTTCAATTTTGATGTCAAAAAACACCAACTTAAAGGCTTTGTAGCATATATATTATTATGCTATCCAACTGTCGATTTGTTCAAAAGATCCACGAAGTTTCTAGCTAAGATCTTGTATGGCCAGGTCTGTTTTCTAATGTTTTTTTCCGAATTTTTCTTCCAATCAGGGGTTATCAACATTTGTTTTTTTTTCATATATCTCAAAAACCATAAAAAACAAGAACGCTGTAACTTTGAATAAATATTGACAAATACAACATCCTCATACTTGTTTTTATGAAAAAAGTTCCAGGGTTTCTCGAATTTTTTTACTAAGAAATTTTTTTCTGCAGGCTGTGAGAACCAAACACCGCATTCTTCTATCTTGACACACATACATCGCCTCATCAATATTGATACACTGTCTCATACATGCTCATCTTACTAGCAGGTAACGCAATTTTCCTTAAAATTTCTCAACAGGTATCGTGTAGAAAGTGCATACTATGAGTTTCGTGACAATGTTTTAATGTGTATGGTGTATTGTGAAAACTTTTTTCCTCTAGGAATAATATATTTGTTTAAGAATCTAATAGTACTTCATAAAAATGCATTTGGAGATTGTCGACCTTTCAAGAAGAAAAAATGAACACTTACTATGGTGTGGAGAGTTTAGTGTTGGCTACAACCCACTCGTTTTTTAAGAATTTTGGTGAAAAATGAATATAGCGACGACGTCGTTTCATACAATTTGTTTGGCAGTATGCACAACATCTACTATGGGGACTCTCAATAGTTTGATATTTAATCTCCATACATACATACATACATACATACATACATACATACATACATACATACATACATACATACATACATAGCAGCAAGATGTTTACATATTCAGGGTAGGAAGAAAGGACTCAAGTCCTCAATCACGCCTCAATGTTTTGTGCGCATGCGTATACCTATCCCTCGGGTATCTTATACAATGGCAGAAAAGTGTGCAATTTTAAATAATATGCTCACCCGAACTCGTCACTGGACTATTATGATAATATCATAATTTTTATGAGCTGGATAGTAAAGCAATTATTTTTTAAATTGCTTTTAAGAATGGCAAAAACAAAACATTAAAAATATGTATTAGGTTCACCGATTCACTATTTCTATGGACATTGGGAGATATACTTGTAAACCAAATATAACTTTCCAATTTCAACGTGTGGCTTTGTTAGCTCTATAAGTGCACTGGACTTTTTAAAATATTAAATGTAATTTCAACATAGCAGCAGTCACTGAAAGAGAATTTCCAAAAAATGTTTGCAGTCAACTTGTTCCTGGTACTTTTATACTATACGAATAATGTCGTTTTAGGCGCTAACGAAGATATCCTCAGAAAAACGGACAGACCTTTCGATCATATTGAATCCATAATACATAAATACTGGAAACAAAATGCCCAAAGGCAATCCTCCGTTATAGTTACAATAGGCCGAAGTATTTCGAAGCACATTGTATCCAAAGACATCTTCGTCGAGTTGGATAAACCCGTGTACAGCTACGAACTCGAAAAATATTGGGACGTCAACAATTCTTACATTGAAATCTTCAAAAGGCCAGTCCTCGAAAGGGATGCCGTAGACATGATCATATTTTCTGATACCAATAATAAACATGCTATCGATTTCATGGCGAATTCGCGATCTGAATACAACTACATCATATGTGTACTCTCCGAAGACGATATGATCCATATCGAAGACGAGAGCACTAGCTTTCTGATCAACGGTATTGTTTTGCAAAACGAAGAAAGCAAAGTCACAATAACAGAATACAAACCTAGTTTAGATTGTACGTTTCCTATATCATTCAAGAGTGTTTACGAAAAGGAAATAGACATCGATAGTCACAATATATTTGATTCTAGCGCCGTTGTGAAATCTGAAGAATGCAATGAATTATTAAAATTCCTGTACTTTTTCAACGACGACAATGTAATGGAGCATCCGATTTATGCTCTCGTGACGTATATTTTGAAAAGAAAGAGCGTAAACGTCGAAGCCGATTTGGATAGAAACACATATGACGAAGGTAATAGTTTCGTTGTCGATTGTTCAACTTTAGAAACGATGTTCTTCATCTCGGACAGTCACACTGATGATTTCTCGAAAATCAACAGTCGGTTATATCTGGGTTCAGAAGACATCGTATGGATCGTCATATATCCATCCGATATCGAAGAGGACACAGCAGACCCCATCTGGATGGTACTCGTATTTTGTTTCTTGCTGGTGGTGGTACTCATCGTGGGTAACAAGTTCGGGCTTTTCTTTCCCGTGCACGACTTTCTCCTTAAACTTGGTCCATTCTGCTGTCGATCTCGTTGCCTCGTCAACCCAGCGGTAGAATCGAGAGGGTTCTGTTCATTTCTTGGATCATGCTCTCCTCGATAATCGTGACGAGTTACTTTATGATTCTGTACGAGTCTATAACGTTCTCTGTGCCGAAGCGCATCGCGAGTCAAGATGAATTGTTCGACTCGGATATACCTATATACGTCATGTCACTTTTCTATTTGGATCAAATAATTTCTGACGAAGAAGAGGAGTTGTGGAGCGATCCGAGATTGGACAGAATTCGCCTGTTTTACGACACGTTCGACGATGTGTATTTGGACAATTACGATAGAGCGCCGACATTCTTGGAGCAATTGAATTTGAGTAATAAAAAAGGAACGATAGCCGTTCTTCTGGACAAGCACCACGTAAAAATGATTCTGGATAAGTACCCTGGTATTCCACATTATTTATTACCCAAAGTGGCTGCTTCGTACTACGTGTACTTGAGGGTCAACTTTGAAAATTGGATATTGATACACATGAGAGATACAATACTGAAATTAGAAGCGGCAGGTCTTATTGACAAATACATCAGGTACAGTTATAATCCCGATGAAAAGGGATGTTTAGAATTAACAATGAGGAAGATCAATTTGAATTCCTTGACAAATTTGTACGTATTGATAAGTCTTTTGTATATATTTTCTTTTCTTGTGTTTATTGGAGAACTTGTTATTAACAAAATTGAAAAAAGACGCATCCAGCATAATAATATTATTTAAAATAAAAAATATCATGTTTAAAAAAAAACTGCAGTCTACTAAGAAATAATCTAATTTTGTAAATATTTTTGTTTTGTATTTGCTACCCAAATGCTTATAACTACTGCAAATTGGTATTTGTTATAAATTGAGGGTTCGTTTGATCTGTTATACTTACACTGTCTTTATGTTAAATTGTCGATCTGAATACAGACCAGCCTTAGTTAGGTCGATAACTACCTACCTATGTACATATTATTATGCAAGTACTGTTTGTGAAGATACTAAAATAAAGAAATCTTAAAATTGAGAGACAATCATTATAAATTCCAATTTTTGTGAGGACACGAGATTTTTTCTCTGATTTGAGCAATTTTTATTGGATCTAAATATAGTGTAAGTTTATTTAAAATTCTTCCAATTTTTGTAACCACGGGGCCCTGGGCTACAGCCCAAAAAAGCCCATGGTTAGATCCGCCCCTGAGTTTATTAACTTTTGAGACAGGTTGTTTCATGTTGGTTGAAAGAGTAAGGCATTAAACACACATTTGTATACTTTATGTAAATGAAGTATATAAACATTAATAAATTGATAAAGTACCTATATGCATTTGTTGAGTCAGTGTCAAGGCTGAATGACTGTAATACTATTTAAGCCGGTTTGCCCAAGTATCAGCTTGTTAGATTACAAATAGTACCTATTCAACGTAGCTGCGAGGTACGAAATATGGAACTGATAAAAGATGTCACATAACGCCTCTTCTTAACTACACTGGTTGAATGGGTTGAAATTTCCAGAACGAGAAGACTTTAAGGTATGCCTGATAGTGTTTAAGTTTCTGAACGACTTGGCTAGACTGCTACACATTACATTCAAAAACTGTGTCAAATGAATGTTCCATCAGGAAGACAGCTTACACTGAGATCATCTGGATCACAAACTACCAACTCTTCAAAAGAATTGGTATGATTATGGTTTCAGTGTGAATAGTCCTTTAAAGTGGAATAAATTGCCCCTTGACTTAAAGTGGAATAAATTGCCCCTTGACATACGTGGAGCTTAGAGTACACCTTCAGTAGACTTCTTAAGACTGCCTTGTTTCTGTGAGCCAAGAAATAAGCTACAGCGCCCTTGGAGTGATATTGTATCACTAAACAGCGCTATAGAAATTCTTTTTATTGTTATTTCTTAGAACTTATTTTGTATAACGTAGGTAAGATTATAATAATTTTATTTTTAATAATTAACAAGGAAATATAATAATTTACAAGGAAAACATTTTGAATTATCAGTCAAAATAAATTAGTTTATATTGATGGTAGGACAAAGTTCACTTATAAATACCAAATTAACCAGTCGTAGAATCGTTTAAAATAAATAAATTTTGTTTTAAAGAACGCGAGAGCATTTTCAAAATTTAGACACGTGATATTATATGAAGAATTTTTTTGTTATTTATGGAAAGCTTATCAGTTCTATGTTCAAGCTCTTTACATTATAACATGAAATCAAATTACTGAACTTTTCCATACATAGAAATTTATCTAATTACATTTTTATTCATACTAAATGTTACTACCAGGAATATAAATTTTCTTCCGATAGTATATTTTTATGTTAAGATAAACAAACTATTAATGCAGTATAGTGAAGAATGCTTATGTTGTATGAAATATTTTAAAAAAAGCAGATAAATTTTGATATAAAGAACGCGAGAGCATTTTCAAAATTTTGACACGTGATATCATATGAAGATTTTTTTTGTTATTTATGGAAAGCTAATCAGTTCTTTGTTCAAGCTCTTTACATTATAACATGAAATCAAATTACTGAACGTTTCCATACATAGAAATTTATCTAATTACATTTTTATTCATACTAAATGTTACTATCAGGAATATAAATTTTCTTCCGATAGTATATTTTTATGTTAAGATAGACAAACTATTAATGCAGTATAGTGAAGAATGCTTATGTTGTATGAAATATTTTAAAAAAAGCAGATAAATTTTGTTTTAAAGAACGCGAGAGCATTTTTCAAATTTTGACAGGTGATATCATATGAAGAATTTTTTTGTTATTTATGGAAAGCTAATCAGTTCTATGTTCAAGCTCTTTACATTATAACATGAAATCAAATTACTGAACTTTTCCATACATAGAAATTTATCTAATTACATTTTTATTCATACTAAATGTTACTACCAGGAATATAAATTTTCTTCCGATAGTATATTTTTATATTAAGATAAACAAACTATTAATGCAGTATAGTGAAGAATGCTTATGTTGTATGAAATATTTTTAAAAAAGCAGATAAATTTTGTTTTAAAGAACGCGAGAGCATTTTCAAAATTTTGACACGTGATATCATATGAAGATTTTTTTTGTTATTTATGGAAAGCTTATCAGTTCTATGTTCAAGCTCTTTACATTATAACATGAAATCAAATTACTGAACGTTTCCATACATAGAAATTTATCTAATTACATTTTTATTCATACTAAATGTTACTATCAGGAATATAAATTTTCTTCCGATAGTATATTTTTATGTTAAGATAGACAAACTATTAATGCAGTATAGGGAAGAATGCTTATGTTGTATGAAATATTTTAAAAAAAGCAGATAAATTTTGTTCTAAAGAACGCGAGAGCATTTTCCAAATTTTGACAGGTGATATCATATGAAGATTTTTTTTGTTATTTATGGAAAGCTAATCAGTTCTATGTTCAAGCTCTTTACATTATAACATGAAATCAAATTACTTAACTTTTCCATACATAGAAATTTATCTAATTACATTTTTATTCATACTAAATGTTACTATCAGGAATATAAATTTTCTTCTGATAGTATATTTTTATGTTAAGATAAACAAACTATTAATGCAGTTTAGTGAAGAATGCTTATGTTGTATGAAATATTTTATAAAAAGCAGATAAATTTTGATATAAAGAACGCGAGAGCATTTTCAAAATTTTGACACGTGATATCATATGAAGATTTTTTTTGTTATTTATGGAAAGCTAATCAGTTCTTTGTTCAAGCTCTTTACATTATAACATGAAATCAAATTACTGAACGTTTCCATACATAGAAATTTATCTAATTACATTTTTATTCATACTAAATGTTACTATCAGGAATATAAATTTTCTTCCGATAGTATATTTTTATGTTATGATAGACAAACTATTAATGCAGTATAGTGAAGAATGCTTATGTTGTATGAAATATTTTAAAAAAAGCAGATAAATTTTGTTTTAAAGAACGCGAGAGCATTTTTCAAATTTTGACAGGTGATATCATATGAAGAATTTTTTTGTTATTTATGGAAAGCTAATCAGTTCTATGTTCAAGCTCTTTACATTATAACATGAAATCAAATTACTGAACTTTTCCATACATAGAAATTTATCTAATTACATTTTTATTCATACTAAATGTTACTACCAGGAATATAAATTTTCTTCCGATAGTATATTTTTATATTAAGATAAACAAACTATTAATGCAGTATAGTGAAGAATGCTTATGTTGTATGAAATATTTTAAAAAAAGCAGATAAATTTTGTTCTAAAGAACGCGAGAGCATTTTCCAAATTTTGACAGGTGATATCATATGAAGATTTTTTTTGTTATTTATGGAAAGCTAATCAGTTCTATGTTCAAGCTCTTTACATTATAACATGAAATCAAATTACTGAACTTTTCCATACATAGAAATTTATCTAATTACATTTTTATTCATACTAAATGTTACTACCAGGAATATAAATTTTCTTCCGATAGTATATTTTTATATTAAGATAAACAAACTATTAATGCAGTATAGTGAAGAATGCTTATGTTGTATGAAATATTTTATAAAAAGCAGATAAATTTTGATATAAAGAACGCGAGAGCATTTTCAAAATTTTGACACGTGATATCATATGAAGATTTTTTTTGTTATTTATGGAAAGCTAATCAGTTCTTTGTTCAAGCTCTTTACATTATAACATGAAATCAAATTACTGAACGTTTCCATACATAGAAATTTATCTAATTACATTTTTATTCATACTAAATGTTACTATCAGGAATATAAATTTTCTTCCGATAGTATATTTTTATGTTATGATAGACAAACTATTAATGCAGTATAGTGAAGAATGCTTATGTTGTATGAAATATTTTAAAAAAAGCAGATAAATTTTGTTTTAAAGAACGCGAGAGCATTTTTCAAATTTTGACAGGTGATATCATATGAAGAATTTTTTTGTTATTTATGGAAAGCTAATCAGTTCTATGTTCAAGCTCTTTACATTATAACATGAAATCAAATTACTGAACTTTTCCATACATAGAAATTTATCTAATTACATTTTTATTCATACTAAATGTTACTACCAGGAATATAAATTTTCTTCCGATAGTATATTTTTATATTAAGATAAACAAACTATTAATGCAGTATAGTGAAGAATGCTTATGTTGTATGAAATATTTTAAAAAAAGCAGATAAATTTTGTTTTATAGAACGCGAGAGCATTTTCAAAATTTTGACACGTGATATCATATGAAGATTTTTTTTGTTATTTATGGAAAGCTAATCAGTTCTTTGTTCAAGCTCTTTACATTATAACATGAAATCAAATTACTGAACGTTTCCATACATAGAAATTTATCTAATTACATTTTTATTCATACTAAATGTTACTATCAGGAATATAAATTTTCTTCCGATAGTATATTTTTATGTTATGATAGACAAACTATTAATGCAGTATAGTGAAGAATGCTTATGTTGTATGAAATATTTTAAAAAAAGCAGATAAATTTTGTTTTAAAGAACGCGAGAGCATTTTTCAAATTTTGACAGGTGATATCATATGAAGAATTTTTTTGTTATTTATGGAAAGCTAATCAGTTCTATGTTCAAGCTCTTTACATTATAACATGAAATCAAATTACTGAACTTTTCCATACATAGAAATTTATCTAATTACATTTTTATTCATACTAAATGTTACTACCAGGAATATAAATTTTCTTCCGATAGTATATTTTTATATTAAGATAAACAAACTATTAATGCAGTATAGTGAAGAATGCTTATGTTGTATGAAATATTTTAAAAAAAGCAGATAAATTTTGTTTTAAAGAACGCGAGAGCATTTTCAAAATTTTGACACGTGATATTATATGAAGAATTTTTTTGTTATTTATGGAAAGCTAATCAGTTCTATGTTCAAGCTCTTTACATTATAACATGAAATCAAATTACTGAACTTTTCCATACATAGAAATTTATCTAATTACATTTTTATTCATACTAAATGTTACTATCAGGAATATAAATTTTCTTCCGATAGTATATTTTTATATTAAGATAAACAAACTATTAATGCAGTATAGTGAAGAATGCTTATGTTGTATGAAATATTTTTAAAAAAGCAGATAAATTTTGTTTTAAAGAACGCGAGAGCATTTTCAAAATTTTGACACGTGATATCATATGAAGATTTTTTTTGTTATTTATGGAAAGCTAATCAGTTCTATGTTCAAGCTCTTTACATTATAACATGAAATCAAATTACTGAACGTTTCCATACATAGAAATTTATCTAATTACATTTTTATTCATACTAAATGTTACTACCAGGAATATAAATTTTCTTCCGATAGTATATTTTTATATTAAGATAAACAAACTATTAATGCAGTATAGTGAAGAATGCTTATGTTGTATGAAATATTTTAAAAAAAGCAGATAAATTTTGTTTTAAAGAACGCGAGAGCATTTTCAAAATTTTGACACGTGATATCATATGAAGATTTTTTTTGTTATTTATGGAAAGCTAATCAGTTCTATGTTCAAGCTCTTTACATTATAACATGAAATCAAATTACTGAACTTTTCCATACATAGAAATTTATCTAATTACATTTTTATTCATACTAAATGTTACTATCAGGAATAAAAATTTTCTTCTGATAGTATATTTTTATGTTAAGATAAACAAACTATTAATGCAGTATAGTGAAGAATGCTTATGTTGTATGAAATATTTTATAAAAAGCAGATAAATTTTGATATAAAGAACGCGAGAGCATTTTCAAAATTTTGACACGTGATATCATATGAAGATTTTTTTTGTTATTTATGGAAAGCTAATCAGTTCTTTGTTCAAGCTCTTTACATTATAACATGAAATCAAATTACTGAACGTTTCCATACATAGAAATTTATCTAATTACATTTTTATTCATACTAAATGTTACTATCAGGAATATAAATTTTCTTCCGATAGTATATTTTTATGTTATGATAGACAAACTATTAATGCAGTATAGGGAAGAATGCTTATGTTGTATGAAATATTTTAAAAAAAGCAGATAAATTTTGTTCTAAAGAACGCGAGAGCATTTTCCAAATTTTGACAGGTGATATCATATGAAGATTTTTTTTGTTATTTATGGAAAGCTAATCAGTTCTATGTTCAAGCTCTTTACATTATAACATGAAATCAAATTACTGAACTTTTCCATACATAGAAATTTATCTAATTACATTTTTATTCATACTAAATGTTACTATCAGGAATATAAATTTTCTTCTGATAGTATATTTTTATGTTAAGATAAACAAACTATTAATACAGTTAAGTGAAGAATGCTAATGTTGTATGAAATATTTTAAAAAAAGCAGATAAATTTTGTTTTAAAGAACGCGAGAGCATTTTCAAAATTTTGACACGTGATATTATATGAAGAATTTTTTTGTTATTTATGGAAAGCTAATCAGTTCTATGTTCAAGCTCTTTACATTATAACATGAAATCAAATTACTGAACTTTTCCATACATAGAAATTTATCTAATTACATTTTTATTCATACTAAATGTTACTACCAGGAATATAAATTTTCTTCCGATAGTATATTTTTATGTTAAGATTAACAAACTATTAATGCTGTATAGTGAAGAATGCTTATGTTGTATGAAATATTTGAAAAAAGCAGATAAATTTTGTTCTAAAGAACGCGAGAGCATTTTCAAAATTTTGACACGTGATATTATATGAAGAATTTTTTTGTTATTTATGGAAAGCTAATCAGTTCTATGTTCAAGCTCTTTACATTATAACATGAAATTAAATTACTGAACTTTTCCATACATAGAAATTTATCTAATTACATTTTTATTCATACTAAATGTTACTATCAGGAATATAAATTTTCTTCCGATAGTATATTTTTATGTTAAGATAAACAAACTATTAATGCAGTATAGTGAAGAATGCTTATGTTGTATGAAATATTTTAAAAAAAGCAGATAAATTTTGTTTTAAAGAACGCGAGAGCATTTTCAAAATTTTGACACGTGATATTATATGAAGAATTTTTTTGTTATTTATGGAAAGCTGATCAGTTCTATGTTCAAGCTCTTTACATTATAACATGAAATCAAATTACTGAACGTTTCCATACATAGAAATTTATCTAATTACATTTTTATTCATACTAAATGTTACTATCAGGAATATAAATTTTCTTCCGATAGTATATTTTTATGTTAAGATAGACAAACTATTAATGCAGTATAGTGAAGACTGCTTATGTTGTATGAAATATTTTAAATAAAGCAGATAAATTTTGTTTCAAAGAGCGTTAGAGCATTTTGACAATGTTGACACGTGATATCATATGAAGAAATTTTATGATATCTATGAAAAGCTAATCAGTTCTAAGTTCAAGCTATTAATATTCTTATATCAATATGAAATCAATGAACTGAACATTGCCAAATATAAAAAAATTATCTTGTTACATATAAGTTTCATACAAATATCCATTAAATAAAATATAATTTTTGAAACCGTTGAATATTTTTCTTTTAACATTGACCAACTTTGAATACAATTTTATGAAGATTCTTGGTGTTGTATAAATAGTTGAAACCAAATTAAAATATCTCTAATTTCCAGGTCGTGAGAGCATTTTTTCAGTTTTAATAGATGAAATTATAAAGAAACATTGGGAAAAAATGAACCGTTGTCTATGGAAAACTAATCAGCTCTAAGTTTATGGACTTAACACATGTGATATCAATATGAAGTCAATCGGACTTATAGTTTGGGCTGCAGAGAGGACACAAAAAAAAACAACGTAAATGATGAATTCATAGAGAAGAAATCAAAAGTTGTCTATGGAAAACTAATCAGCTCTAGGTCTTTGCACTTTACACATATGATGTTAATATGAAGTCGATCAGACTTATAGTTTGGGCTGTAGAGAGGACACAAAAAAGATAAATGCTACGGCGTACGGCGTACGGCGTACAGTGTATACGCCATACACACAAACACATCACGACGAAACTCATAGTGTGCATTCTCTACATGATACCCATTGAGAAATTGATGTAAAAAAAATACGCTTAAATTTTTCGAAATCATGACTCTCCCCTATTCCATAGTGTGGAGAGTAAAAAGGGAAACTGGTTGATTGTACCTACTTTATTTACAAATATAACGAAAATTGATTAACGTTGCGAATTTCGAATTTAAGAAGTAACGAGAAAGAATGTTTTCCAACTGAAGATTTGTTCAAGGGAATTGAATTTAAATTTCGAGACCTATTTCTACAGCCATACAAGTGATCATTACGAAGACGATCAATACTATGAATATGAAACATACGGTTACAAACCCATCGTTGAGCCTGAATAGGATGTGATTGAATAAGCATCTGTGGAGGATTATAGCGAAGACGATACGATCGTGAGCAGTATAACGAATATGAAGAGTACGATGACAATGACATCAAAGAACCTAATTAAGATGAATTCGAACAGGCATCTGAGGAGGATGATTATGATGATGACCGAAAATAGTATTATTAACATGAAGAGTATGATGACGATATGTCGTCAACAGTCCACCTGATGGCCGAAAATTAAGAAAAAAGGCTATTTACAACATTTTATAAATTAAAATAGGTATACCTACGTTTTGTTTACCACATTGCATAGTGGTGCCTTTAAATCTCATTCTAATATCATGAAAATAACTATGCAGAGATTCGTAGTATGTTTTTGTGGTAAATGCCATTAAAAATCCAGGGTCCGAGACAGGGAGCAAGAAGCGTGAGACGTCCTCAGACACAATGGTCGGACTGCATCAAAGCAGTGGCAGGGAGCAATTGGCAGTGTGTGCAAGAAGCGTGTGATGTCCTCAGACACGGTGGTTGGAATGCATCAAAGCAGTAACAGGGAGCAAGAAGCATGAGACGTACTCAGACACAATGGTCGGAATGCATCAAAGCAGTGGCAGAGAGCAATTGGTCGGACTGCATCAAAACAATGGCAGGGTGCAATTGGAAGAGGTGTGCTCAGGAAAGGGAGGAGTGGAAGAAGAAGAAGGGGGAGGCCTATGTTAAACTCTGGATGCAAACTTGCTGATGGAAAAGCATTAAAATAGAAGCATATTTATTTATTATTCAAAACATTAATATTACACGTTTTTAATACAAATCATTAGGTACACTAATATTAATGAATAAAAAACTGACTATAAGTATCTATCTACATTGAACATATCGATTGTCCATAGAAGCTGTCAATTTTATATTTACTTAAATTACAAATTTAATTAGATTTCATATTAGAGTTTAATGAATATTTTTTTTTTATTTTTACTCTCCACTACAATGGAATAGTGGAGTCATGATTTCACAATTTTTAAGCGTATTTTTTTACATCAATTTCTCAGCGGGTATCATGTAGAAAGTGCACACTGTGAGTTTCGTCGTGATGTATTTGTATGTATGGCGTACGGCAAATAAACGGTAAATACGGGAAAATACATACTATGAGTTTCGTGACAATGTTTTTGTGTGTATGTTGTATTGTGAAAACTTTTGTCCTCTGGGAATCTTATATTTGTTTAAGAATCTAAAAATAATCTACTTCATAAAAATGCATTTAGAGATTGTCAAACATTCAAGAAGAAAAAATGAACGCTTGCTATGGCTTGGAGAGTTTAGTGTTGGCCACAACCCACTCGTTTCTCTATGATTTAATCTGTCAAAACTTTCAAATCACTTATTCGTTTTGGATTTTTTATAAGTAACATTTTTTTTGGAATCTAATAGAAATAAAGTACAAAAAAAACGTCAACCTTTATTCAAGAAGAAAAAATGTAGGTATTATACACATATTATTTATTTATTTATTTTGTTTTTTATTTATTTATTTAAATAAATAGATCTATACATTACATTACATAGCCGAATCTATAGTAACATATTAACAATTATTTAAAATTTTCATAATATAGAAGAAAAAATGTAGGTATTATACACATATTATTTATTTATTTATTTTGTTTTTTATTTATTTATTTAAATAAATAGATCTATACATTACATTACATAGCCGAATCTATAGTAACATATTAACAATTATTTAAAATTTTCATAATATAGTTAAAACATTTTAGTCTATAATAGGTAAAGAAAAATAAACACGTTCTACATAGCCCATATCATCTAGTACATTGCAACTACAATCCCAGCGTGATACTAGTTGATAATCTGCAATAAAAAAATTATAACCCTACACTATATCCTCTTGGGGTAGTGAGTAAGTAGTAAAAACCGCATTGAAAAAAGCTACAATGAAAACATAAATACTGATCAAGGAAATTAATAAAAATGAAGACACCCTTTTTCAAAGTTTTCTTCACACATTGAATTTGTCTTTGTTACTCCTCACTAACCCAAGGGGATAAAGTGGGGAGTATATGATTTCGCAATTTTTAAGGGTATTTTTTTATTGCAGATTATCAACTAGTATCATGCTGAGATTGTATTCTGAAAGTTTCATCACAATGTATCTGTGTGTGTGTGCTATGTGCTGTGTGATATGTACGGCGTGTTTATTTTACTTTATCGATTATAGACTAAAGTACTCATTAGATTCTTTTCAAATTTTGCAAATTTGTAAATCTGATACTCACTTAGATCCCATTAGATTTTGAAGGATATATGAATAGTGCTTCTCAATTTTTTTAACTGTCAAACATTTCAAAATGACCCCAAGCTCAGGATTTTCAAATTGGTAAAAAGACACATCACTTTCAAAAAATGGCATTGAAGAGTTATCAAGTATTCGTAATGAAATATTTAAATAAAAAATAATTTAACAAACTCAATTCATAAAAACGCTGAATATTTTCCATACAAAATTTTAATACTTTACAGAATGACTCGTTAGTGAGGAGTATAGCGGTGACCACAACCCACCCGTTACTTATAAAGACTAAAACGTTTTTCCTCTTTTATGACCCTCGGCAAACTTTCATATAATTTAAGCCCATTATACATTGTGTTGAGACTTTAATTCGTTTGTCTAATCTAATATATTATCTGTTACTTGTGTCATATACTTACTATTTCTCCTAAGAATGGCCAGACATTTGCGCATGTCACCGCCCATTAGGCATACTTATCCCCGCTTTACAACCATCTCTATTCAACCTTCAATCAACGGCGTAAATAAATGGGGTAAAAAACCCACGTCAATATTGTGAAGTATTATTATTTTTAAACAATAAAGACAATAGCTTGATTTCAATAAAGATAAAGACAATAACTTTCAATAAACAATAAAGACAACAACTTTCCTTATAAATAGTATTAAATTGTCACAAAGCCCTGTTTGCAGGGTGAATTGCATAATACAAAAAAAACTTGATTTCAATTTATATAAATATTAGGTACCTTTATAAAAACAAATTGTGACATAAATAAGGAAAGTAGGTAATTGAATTTATTTTGAATGTCATAAAATTATTATGTGTAAGTAAATAATGACAAGAAACAAAGAAAAGAACTTAATTTTATTTTTAATGCTATTAAAATATGTTCTGATTGCAAAAAAAATACAAAAATAAATATATAAAGTTGAATATTTTACCTGTCCATTTTTATTTCTCTTAACTGGCGAAAGTGACGAACTGGGGGTAATATGTTCCATGTTGCTAATACACTGTTAATAACTACACTGGGGATGTCGACTGACTTAACTAATACCTGTGATTAGTCGACCGTTTATTGCGGTGGGCGGTACCTGCGTAAAGGGGGTCTAAAAACAGTTCTTACTTGGTCGCTCTTAGGAGAACTGGAGTATAGAGTGATATTTGATTCGTGAGATTTTTGTATCATGCCATGAAGCATTTTATGTATAAAAATTTAAATATGAAAGTGTACTTTGTTTGGTTTAGATCTTTTAACAATTTATACATCATTGTTCTTCTATAACAATTTAAAACAATTCTTATAACTCGGTTTTGTATTATTTGGATTTTTTTTTATTTCAGTTTCATTACATAAAAAGGCAGTGGAGAGTTTAGTGTTGACCACGACCCACTCGTTTTACATAAATATTGTTTTATAGGATTCACATTTACATAATTTTATATGCAAATACCTAAAGTGAATGATACACAAAACTCGCTATAGTTATTTTTATACATTCTTTGTGAATAACAGGTAAATCAGGTATATTTAATATATTATAATAATGCATGTACAAATATTTCATTGCAACCAAATTTGAATACAATATCTTCATTTTAAAACACATAAACAACCATCATTGATAGAACAAGAAACAGCGGCTTGCGTCATAAGCTGTTTGTTTACACTATGGAATCATGGAGAGTCATGATTTCACAATTTTTAAGAGTATTTTTTTACATCAATTTCTCAATGGGTATCATATAGAGAGCGCACACTGTGAGTTTCGTCGTGATGTGTTTGTATGTATGGCGTACGGATTATCCTTTTTGTGTCCTCTCCACAGCCAAAGCTATAAGTCCGATCGACTTCATATTTACATCATATGTGTAAAGTGCATAGACCTAGAGCTGATCAATTTTCCATAGATATCCGTTAATTTCTTCTCTATGATTTCATCTGGCCAAATTTTCAAAAATTTTGTTACAACAAAAATACACTCATCAAAAATGCATTCAAGTATTGTAAAAAAATAAAAAAAATGTATGTTTTGCCATTATCAATGTGAAATAATTTTCATATTTGTATGAAAAATTTATATAAAAGAAGTAAAATAGCTTCTGTAAGGGAAAATTGAGTGATCAACTTCATATTGATATTGTATGTGTCTCTATAGACAAATGTATTTTTTACTCTCCACTTCTATCTTCCTCAAGGGGTAGGCAGTGAGAACCGAACACCGCATTCTTCTATCTTGACACATACATCGCCTCATCAACATTGATACACTGTCTCATACATGTTCATCTTGCTAGTAATGCAATTTTACTTAAAATTTCTCAACAGGTATCATTTAGAAAATACCACATACTAGATATGAGTTTCGTGACAATGTTTTTGTGTGTATGGTGAAATTGCAGTTTAACATCAAAATTTGCTTTAAGAAGAAATATTTTTACGAATAGTCGTTTTTGATTACATTTTTTAAAAATTAAACAATATTATGCAATAACATGGGTTGGTGCAATAATGAAATTGCTTCATAATAATAAATTTGCAGAATGAATTTTATTGCTAGATAACAATTTGATTAATGAATCTGAGATTTCACATACCTCGAAATAAAAAAACACTTGTATTTCATAAAAATATATTTGTGTACAAGATTATTTTTCTTGCGTTTAAGAAAATCGTATATAATAATATTTTACATAACTGTAAGTACATAAAAACATGATAATAAGTTTATTGAATAACTGATTTATAACTCTTTCAGCATATTATATGTTACCTACATCATATCCAGCAAAAAAGTAAGATAACACCGATTCTATCAATATTAAAGTAGCAAACAATGATTTGAAAAGTCCGTAATAGGAACACCCTCATCAGGTTCTACGACGGAGTTGTCATTACATTGTAAAAATATTTGTAATAATATGACATGATAGTGTGATTGTCGAGTATCCAATTGAATTAAAATGTGCAAAATCATGTACTCCGAATCATTAAAGTTGGGAAGGCGTGTCAAGGCACGGGGAGTTTCTGTTCCAATAGCGATTGTCATATGCTCCGATCAAATATGAAGTTTTTCTTTGCCTTTTGGTACGCTTCTTCATTTTGCAGAGCGGTTTTGGGGAGTTCCGTTAGTTTCCTGTAGACGAACGTAGAAAAAACATCCAGTACGTCTCCGATCTCGAAATATTTATACCATACCTACGATTTTCATTCAGAACTTTGTCTTAGAAACAGATTTGAATGCAGGTTAGTCATAAATGAATCGTACTTCAAGATCCACATCTTCAAAAGGTTCAAGACATGCTACATGGTGTCCCTGTTTTGAATATGGTGTCGATTTTCTCGATGAAACGAGCGTACCTCGACTCGATTGCCTCTATGAACCGATTACTTTAAAGTGTAAATTTGAACTGAGAGCACACTTGACACAACCAAACCACAGACAAATGAATCGATAATTTCATCACTTACACATTTACACAAGATTACACATTTCATTATTTTTCCTATTTAGCGCGTAATGTCTTTCCGGGGACATGTATAGTCTTGTATTGAGACTTTCTCAGTTTGTGTTTGCTGCCGGGAATCCTCTCTATTTTGTAAATGTTATGTTTGACAACTGTGTTGGGCTGTTTCAACTGCTTACATAATGAAACGTCCGAATAGAAGTCCAGATCGGAAACAAGATCCAGTTTGGCTTCAGTGGCAATTACAAACTCCACCTGAGACTTGACAAATGTGTTGTCAACTTCATCATTCCTTGAATCACAACCCCAGCTAGCCTTCTTTTCCACAAGTAAATGTGTCACTCTACTCCAGATAGAAAGCTGTATCTGTGCTGCCATATCAAGAGATAATGCCCCACTAGGCTCAGTTCAACTGTCACTCCGTTGCCCAAGGATATCCACTCTGAATAGTCGTGTAACAGGGACACAGCCTGAAAAGCTGGAGTTCTATCACTGGCAGTTCCTGCCCAGACGTGTTCCATTAGTTCACCCTGTCCCGTGAAGAAGGAGGAGGGACGAATTTGCATTCCCTGAACAGTCAACTCCATATCGGCTTTTGCAACGTCATCCCTTTCATCTGCTGGATCCGATGGTGCATCTTCCTCACTGCTAGTGCTGCCTCCCATCAAACCTGAGAGACCACCAGCAAAAAGACCCAAACTGAACTATTCTTTTTGTTCTCCGTCAGCTTCGATGATGACATCCACATGACCTCTCTTGAGAACCCCACCGGATATTTCTTGGATAGTCACCAGAAATCCATTCACCCATTGATTCTTCATGAAACTACGAGAGAATGCCGTTGTTAGACCTTTTTTGTCCTAGAACATGCCAGTTATTTGCTTGCTTATTTGACTGTGTGATATTTTTCAGGGTGTTTCTGAACTTGGGACAGTTATCCGAGAGCATCACCAATCTTTGATACAAAAAATGCTTCACTTCAAACTCTTTCTCGTTTGTCGTCAAAAACTCCACCAGCCCTTTCATGACATCCTCGCTCGGCCTAGAGTCCAAGACAATGTCCACGCTAAGAGTTCTGCTACTCGAGTCAAACCTCCTCGGAATCTGATTTGATGCAAGTCTTGATGACCGCCTCGTTCCAGAAGGATTTCGGCATGGCCCTCAGGGACTTCATGGCCGCAACGGAGACAGACTTTTGACCGGTCAACGCCTCGTTCAGAAGCACTTTGATAATGTCGGGATGCTGCAGGTTCTTCATCGCTCTTATGTACTTGGTGCAACATTCAGAGAGACGACGACTTGATTGCCTCTATGAACCGATTACTGCTTCTCAGTGTCACCCAAGACTTGCCAGATTTCGTTGACGATATTCGGGATGTTTTTGATGTGGCTCTTCAGAGTCAACTGGTGCACTACAAACTTCGTTATAGCTTTGGCGTAAAGGTTGTTTTCTTCGGACGACTCACTGAGGAACATTTGGATCTCTTCTAGATCCTCTTTGATAACGTGCAGATCGTAAAGATCGTTCAAAAAGTCTCGTATTTTGGATTTTCACTCGGTCCAACCCTTTTTCGTGATGTCCAACGTCTCCATGGGTAAGCTCTTCTATACCTGGAGGATTTCGGTTTTTTTATGGTAGAACTCTCTAAAGGATGAGGCGAACCACTTCTTCATCTCCTGGTAGACTTCTGACCGCCAGAGTAGCTGAATCGTGAGCAGGCGAGAATGGTTGAGGTGAACGAACCAAGATGCGTCTACCGTAGTTGTATTTATTGAATCACAAATTTAAATCTCTTTCTGTGTATTTCTATGTTGCCTACATCATATCAGCATTCCAGAAAACCATGGATCGTTTCGACATTGACTACAAGGGTATTCAGCAAGATGTCCACAGAAATTGCAATACATAAATCCCCTATTCAAAATGAGCGTCCAATCCATTTATTTTTTTGGCGTTGTCATCGTATTCTTCATATTCGTTATACTGCTCACGATCGTATACGTTATTATCCTCCGCAGATACGTTTTCAATTTCATCCTCTTCAGGCGCAACAATGGGGTTATCATCGTATGTTTCATACTCATAGTACTGATTGACTTCGTAATTATCACTTGTATGGCTGTTGAAATAGGTCTCGAACTCTTCGACTCCCAACGTAAGGAGATGTGAAGTTTATAGCTACATTATCAAATCACTAAACTAAAGGTACACTGGGTGGTTCATTAAATCTCCAAAACTCATATTCTTCAACTTTTTGCGGTGATTTATCTTCATATTTCAATGAAGATAACTTGAAACCTTTCTTGCGCGCTTCTTCTATATCCGAAATGTTACTTTTTATCAATTCTTCCACGTGGATGTTATTAAACATTTCTTGTACTTTGTCTTAAATGGGCCCTTCAATTGCATCGATAATTTGATAACGTAGCAAATTTGGAAGAATATTAACAAGAAACTCCACAGCATTGTCAAGTGTGCCGGCACCATCCCATGGAACTTGTATGTTGCCTATTTCTAGCTGTAAATCTCTAAATTTGGGATGTTTCGTTGTATCCAGAGACTGTCTTAAAGTTATTCGAGCGCTGATGTACTCTACTGAAAAGGTTGCAGTTCCCACACGAGATGTTAGACCATCCATAAATACTACATCCCTCTGATTTTGTCCTTTCAATTTCTGCGTGCCAATTTCAATATCAGCAATAAGTGTCTTGTTTATCATAGATAATGATATATTTCCTGCATGGTGAAAGGAAGAAATTCCCGTCAACCATGTGTGTGTCAAAAGAACTAGGAAAACTCCAGAAGTTGAATTATAATCCTTCACAAAGTACGGATCGAGACCCATTCCTCTCACTTTTTTTCTTGCATCTGAAATCACCATATCAAGGGGTGAAATTGAATTTGAAAACCGTACATCTTCTACCACTTTGTCGAGATTTTCATAACTTTATTTCTTATAATTGAATAAGCATCTTTTAAAACGTATAGTTTGAACGAATCAAATAAGAAGGTTCCAACAGAGTTCAGTATTCCCTGAAACATGGAGCCCATGAATCCAATCCATGGAATCCATGGAAATATTTCCAAACGTTAAATCCAAATTGATATCTTGTACTTGTAGTTTCCCATTTCTTTCAATACCCAAATTTGCTAATCCTTGAATATAAACATCCGTCAATTTAACTTCAAAGGGTCCACGAGATCTGCTAACCCATGTTGCCATGGTGTAATTGCCATAGTTGTCGGCATTTTCTCGGGGTTCATAAGCAGTGTTTTAAATATCTTGATTTTGTCCTTCATCGGGGTTATCTGGAACAACTATTTGAAGGGGTTCACCAACGACATCGATTTTGTCTGGATTTTCAGCTTCATCAGGTTCATCGTTGATCAGAAGGTCGTTGTAATGGCCGTCTGGATCTTTTCTTCTTAAAAACGTAGCTTTTGACCTGATGGTCATCTCATCAATAATAATTCTATGATTCTACGAATAATAATTCTACGTATTTTCATACTCATAGTACTGATCGTCTTCGTAATTATCACTTGTATGGCTGTTGAAATAGGTCTCAAACTTTTCTACTCCAACTGTGAGGTTGGAGACGTGATTTTCTATGGATTTTGTATTATCTAAAGGAACACGCTGTTGTGATTTTCCTCATTATCCTAGTCATAATTGTTGTTATCGTCAGAATCAATTGCATCAATTACGTTGAGATTTTCAATGCCATTCCGCGCTGTTTCTTAAATATGTAGAAAAATCCCGTTTTTTGATTTCTTTAACTTAGTTACCATATCCGGCCCGTTTGGTCCGCGGGAGCTATTTGATTTCACTCCTACCCTGCATATCTACAGAGCATTCCCCTATCCGCCACCTGAGGACGCGCTCTCTAGTGGTTGGGCTCCACCGAGAGATATGAAAAATGAGGGAAAAGTTGGAAAATGGCTCTTCTCAATGTTTGATTATGAGATGAATTGTTGACTACGTTATTTGATATATTGTCATCGTCCTCATCATATTGATAATACTCTTCACGGTCGACATAATTATTCTCTTCATATGCCTATTCGAATTCATCCTCATCAAGTTCTTCAATGGCGTTTTCATCATAACTTAAATAATCGTATAATAGTGAATAAGTGTGTTTCAGGTCCATATAACCAACGAGGGGTGAATTTAAGATAGTTTTAAGTTATTTTCAATTAATAGAAAGTGATATTATGTAGTGTAAGTGTTTCATCTATAGACCCGGAACGAGAGCAGCGGTTGGTAAGATCTTTCTGATTTATTATTATTTGTTTTCTTTGCTCTGAACGTTTCGTTTCGTAATTTATTTTAGCAAGATTGTCATCAATATTACACGTGCATTTCATGTATTTGATTATTCTTTTCAGCACTATTATTCTCTGTTCCACGTGTATTTCCTGTATTTAATAATTCTTTTCAGCGGCCGTCATCACTGGTTTTTCTAATTTATTTTCTTTTTAATTTTACAGCAATTTTTATTAACCGATAATTACTATTACGCGTGTATTTCTGTCAATTTAAGCATTGTTTTATTTTATACGCTCAACACGTTCTTTCGTCTCCACCATATTTAATTATTGTATTGACTAGCCGGCATGTAAACACTTTTATCAACGCTCTTCTTTGTTATATGCGATAACAAATAAAACCAATCATATTCGTTATACTAATCACGATCGTCTACGTAATTATCCCCTTTATCCTCTTCAAGCTCTACGGTGGGATTTTTATCGTATATTTCATACTCATAGTACTGATCTTCTTCGTAATTATCATTTGTATCGCTGTTGAAATAGGTCTCGAACTCTTCAACTCCAACTGTGAGGTTGGTGACGTGTTTTTCGATGGTTTCTGTGTCATCTGTAGGAATATACTGTTCGACTTCATCTGATTTTTCATAAATATTGTCCTCATCGTCGCAATCATAATTGAAATTATTGTCAGAGTCAATTGCATCAATTACGTCGAGATTTTCAATGCCATCCAAAAACTTCGCGGTGTAATCTTGATTTTCATTTGACTCTGCGGGAATGCTGTCGACATTTTCTCGGGGTTCATCAGCAGCATTTTAAACATCTTGATTTTGTCCTTCATCGGGGTTGTTTGGAACAACTATTTGAAGGGGCCCACCAACGACAAGGTTGTTGTCTGGATTTTCAGCTTCTTTTAGCTCGCCGTTGACCAAAAGGTCGTTGTAATGACCGTCTGGATCATGTCTTATCGGAACCTTAAACCTGATACCGTGGTCATCTGAGCTATAAAAATCTTGGAGGGCTCTAATAATTACTATACGGATCTCTGCATTCTTTACATGATATTGAATGCAATGTAAGGGCACCACTTTACCATGTGGTAAACAAAACGTATATCTCAATTTATAAAATATTGGAAAATGGCCCTTCTTCTAAATTTCCGGTCGTCAGGTGGACTGTTGACGACAATGTTTGATGTATTGTCATCGTACTCTTCATGTTGATAATTTTCTTCCCGGTTGTCATCATAATTATCCTCTTCAGATGCCTGTACGAATTCATCCTCATCAAGTTCTTCAACGGCATTTTCATCATACTCTTCATATCCGTAATGCTGCTCACGGTCGTCTTCGTAATTATCCTCTTCGGGCTCTACGATGGGGTTGTCATCGTATGTTTCATAATCATAGTATTGATCGTATTCGTAATTATCATTTGTATGGCTGTTGAAATAGTTCTCGAACTCTTCAACTCCAACCGTGAGGTTGGAGACGTGATTTTCTATGGTTTCTGTGGCATCTGTAGGAACATACTGTTCGACTTCATCTGCTTGGTCATATAGATTGTCGTCGAGATTTTCCTCATCGTCGTAATCATAATTGAAGTTATCATCAGAATCAATTTCATCAATTACGTCGAGATTTTCAATGCCATCCAAAAACTCTGCGATGTAGTCTTGATTTTCATTTGACTCTGCGGGAAGGTTGTCGATATTTTCTCGGGGTTCATCAGCAGCGTTGTAAACATCTTGATTTTGTCCTTCGTCGGGGTTGTTTGGAACAACTATTTGATGGGGTTCACCAACGACAACGATGTTGTCTGGATTTTCGGCTTCATCTGGCTCATCGTTGATCAGATGGTCGTTGTAATGGCCGTCTGGATCTCCTCTTATCGGAAACGGAGCCTGGAACCTGATACCGTGGTCATCTGAGCTATAAAAATCATGGAGGGCTCCAATAATAATTGAATCATCCTCGCCTTCTTCTTGGTAGAAGATAGCCCCGTTCCTCAAATACACACCTCTCAGGACCCTTCGTGTTTCATGCTTTGGTGCAAACGTGAAGACACACATTTTTTTATAATCTGAAACAAATGCAATAAAACACGATTAGAACGGATCGTGTAGATATGATTTACATAATATATGCGAGGTGAATGGGAAGCAGCTCATTGGCTTCAGACAACGCGGATTCGAATCTTCCCACCATCGATTTCGTTTAGCTATAGCAGAAGCTTCATTTATAATAGTTTCATGTAACACATGAGATCCAACTGTCGTTGGCGATAGTATTTATAATTGAAGAATACGTTCCAAACATAAACACTTAATCACAAATTAATAAATATTGTAAAATATTTTGTTTTCTATATAAAACATGTAGGTATATATGTCAGGATAGGATAGTATGGAGGTCAGTCTTTTTTCCTACACAGTATATGAAAACAGCATGATGGTATGTATGTAGGTATACCTAAACTATTAAGTCATCTTAGATATTGTGTATAGGCCACTGCCATACAAATTGTATTCAACAATGTCGTCATTAAATTCAATTTTTATAAAAATGTAAAAAACGAGTGGGTTGTGGCCAACACTAAACTCTCAACACCATAGTAAGTGTTCATTTTTTCTTCTTGAAAGGTTGACAATCTCTAAATGCATTTTTATGAAGTACGTACATTTCTATTAGATTCTTAAACAAATATAAAAACAAAAGTTTTCACAATACACCATACACACAAAAACATTGTCACGAGACTCATAGTATGTATTTTCTAGATGATACCTGTTGAAAATTTTTAAGTAAAATTGCATTACTAGCAAGATGAGCATGTATGAGACAGTGTATCAATGTTGATGAGGTGATGTATGTGTCAAGATAGAATTATGCGCTCTTCGGTTCCCACAGCCTACCCCTTGAGGAAGATAGAAGTGGAGAGTAAAATATACACTTGTCTATAGAGACACATACAATATCAATATGAAGTTGATCACTTAATTTTCCCTTTTAGAAGCTATTTTACTTCTGTTATATACATTTTTCATAAAAATATGGAATTCTTTACACATTGATTTGTAATAATTTAATTTTTAATAATTTATTTGGCAACGATACATAAATACATTATGGGCCTTACTTACTATTTGTAATTTAGGTTTAAGCTGATACTTACCCAGTTTTTTGTATGGCCAAAACTGACTTAGCATTGGCTTAAACTCGTATTATAAATAGTAAGTAAGGCCCTATAAGTACATAATACAACGTTAAGTACCTACCTAGGCTATAACAGCAAAATAATTTCAAGATTACAGTGATAAGATATCCTAAATTTAATGTTAGTTTACTATTAAAGATTTAAGAGGACATATAACGCTAAACTTAGTGACTGAAAACATGCTATATGTAAAACCGCCCAATGCACTATGAAGTTACGCGTTAGTAAGGGTAAATATCGCATGCGTCAAAAAAGGTTTATACGTGATTTAAATTATCGGAAACCCCAAATTTGTTGAATTTTTGCATTTTAAAAAAAACTTTATCGGTCATTCACTTTGATTTTATGCACTCTTTAAGCACATAAAAGATTTATTTCTCTACGACACATGGTTATGGAGTAATTTTAAAAAATGCTGTTAAAAAGGTTATTTTTAATAATTTATTAATGGGAATTTAGGCTGAATTTTAAAATTGTGTGACGAACATTCACTAGATAAATGTTGAAAGAGAGATTTTTTAAAAAGTTTGTACAAATTAATATTAGTGACGACATCGCTTCATACAATTTGTATGGAATACACAATATCCAAGTTCAACTATACGTACTATCGCTATCGACAGTTGGATCTCATGTGTTACATGCAACTAGCAATAATAAAACTGTACAATTGGGTCCCTAATAAGGACCAAAATCAAATTTCATCTTTCTTGGTGTTAATGTAAATTGTAACAAAGGTATTCTTTTATGTAACCTGTTGTCACAAAAATGTTGAGTTAAAAAAATATGTTCGAAATAGTATTTATAAAATATGTAATGTTAAAAAAAATATAATTGCTATTTTTTTGTTAAATTAGTTTTATTTAAATATATTTTCTGTTCGTTTTTATGAACTTTGATGAAAACAATACACAAAAAAGACTTGAGCGAGGAACAAGAATTGAAGGCCATTCAATAAAAATACAAGTGCCACGAGCTAATAATGACCACGACAAATGAGAGCGCGTATGAGACGAGACGTGGACGATAATAAAACTATGTGTATCGAGATGAAGTAATATGGAGTACGATTATCTCTGCCTACCCCAAATAGGTAAAAAGCTTGCAGTGTGATACAAAAAACGATTGTGATTTTAAAATATATTTTGTTAATGTTTCAAAAATGGTCATTTCCGGCGATAATTTGAATTACTTATCATATGTAAATGGACGAAATATGTTTCATATTCACATATCATTACGCCATTTCCCTTTTTAGTGTAGGCAGAGAGAGCCGAAGGCCAGACTATTTTTTCCTGACATGTATTTTTTGGCTCATTCTTTAATCGCGTCATTCATGCTCTTCCTCTTATTCTGACTGTGTACATTTTTTATTTATTTAATAAAGTTTATAAAATGCTCATTTTTTCCCTTCTCAATCCCATTCATCAAATCCAATTTATTTTATTTCGAAATATGGAACATGGAAATTATATATTATAACTGTAAATGAGCCGTTATGTACCATCCCTTAAACAAAATAAATAAAACATGTCTTCCTACCATTAATTATTCTATCACACCGGTATATATCATTTTGAGACATAGAAAATCTCATAGCATCGCGGCATACCATAAATTTTATTATTCTATCACAACGGTAGGTATATATCATTTTGAGACATAGAAAATCTCATAACAACGCAGCATAACATAAATTATTCCATCACACCGGTATATATCATTTTGAGACAGAAAATCTCATAGCATCGCGGCATAACATAAATTTTATTATTCTATCACAACGGTAGGTATATATCATTTTGAGACAGAAAATCTCATAGCATCGCGGCACACCATAAATTTTATTATTCTATCACAACGGTAGGTATATATCATTTTGAGACAGAAAATCTCATAGCATCGCGGCACACCATAAATTTTATTATTCTATCACAACGGTAGGTATATATCATTTTGAGACAGAAAATCTCATAGCATCGCGGCACACCATAAATTTTATTATTCTATCACAACGGTAGGTATATATCATTTTGAGACAGAAAATCTCATAGCATCGCGGCACACCATAAATTTTATTATTCTATCACAACGGTAGGTATATATCATTTTGAGACAGAAAATCTCATAGCATCGCGGCACACCATAAATTTTATTATTCTATCACAACGGTAGGTATATATCATTTTGAGACAGAAAATCTCATAGCATCGCGGCACACCATAAATTTTATTATTCTATCACAACGGTAGGTATATATCATTTTGAGACATAGAAAATCTCATAGCATCGCGGCACACCATAAATTTTATTATTCTATCACAACGGTAGGTATATATCATTTTGAGACATAGAAAATCTCATAGCATCGCGGCACACCATAAATTTTATTATTCTATCACAACGGTAGGTATATATCATTTTGAGACATAGAAAATCTCATAGCATCGCGGCACACCATAAATTTTATTATTCTATCACAACGGTAGGTATATATCATTTTGAGACATAGAAAATCTCATAGCATCGCGGCACACCATAAATTTTATTATTCTATCACAACGGTAGGTATATATCATTTTGAGACATAGAAAATCTCATAGCATCGCGGCACACCATAAATTTTATTATTCTATCACAACGGTAGGTATATATCATTTTGAGACATAGAAAATCTCATAACAACGCAGCATAACATAAATTATTCTATCACACCGGTATATATCATTTTGAGACAGAAAATCTCATAGCATCGCGGCATAACATAAATTATTCACATCGGTAGGTATACATAATTTTGAGACATAGAAAATATCATAGCATCGCGGCATATTCCACGATGTGGAGTAGCCAGCTACGGGTGAGCATTTCCTTATAAAAGGAAGCACGATATATGCGCGTATACCCACACACCAGTCTCGTCTCTTCTAAAAAGGCACTACATTCAGAATGGGTGGTGAACCTCATTGCTGAACCGTATAAGATGTTATTGTTGCCTGTTGCATTTTCGATTACCTGGCTGTTTAGAAAACGATGATAGTTCAGGGGCAATCGCGGTAGTTAATTTAATAACTTACTAAAAATAATGATATTTTTTTGATAAAAAAAATAATAATAACTCACCATATAAGACTGAGACAAAAATCGAGATTCGAAAGATAAAAAAAAAAACACTGAATTTATTTTACAATATTAAACACTAGTAAACGTTTGAGATAATTGAAACTAAAAATATTACAAAAATAAAACAAAAGATATTTTGAAGTTGAAAAAGTTTTCGATAGAAATGTCTGTTATTAAAATTAAATACTTTTAAATAACACTGAACTGGCACTAAATACTAGTAAGTAATTACTGAAATATTCAGGGTTTAATGATTAGTGGGGGCTGAATATGGGCTTATATAGGGGTCCTGGCTTAGAACAGTGTATGAATTGAGAAGGGGTGGGGGTAAACTATTCAATGATTGGCCGAACCGCCCCATTCTAAGTGATTCACACAGATAAAGATAACAGTTAGTTTTTCAGAATACGGCAGGGAAAACGGGTTGTAAGTTAGAAAATGAATATTTTCACAATTTCTACTTTTTTTTATTAAAAACAAACAAACATGAAGTCATATAAACAAACAGTACAACAAATTCAATGTAAACAAAATATCATAAACCAATTGTGTTTTTTTTATATTATGTTTTAGAGGTCGGCCAAGAAAAAGTTAGCACGATCACATAAATGTTAGAAATAAGAATAACAGAAGAGCGTGTATGAGAAGATGGTTTGGTTCTCTCTGCCTACCCCTAATAGGGAAAGGGCGTAATGTTATGGCAAGTTTAAGTTTTCTTCTCCTCTTCTCAGCCCACCAATCTGCCACTGGCGAATATGGGCTTCATCCAAGATTCTCTATATGTATGTCTTAATATTGCGCCCGCTGTATCCATTTTTTTTTTAATTTAGGGATTATGTCATCTGCACATCTTTTTTGTAGTCTACCGACACTTTTTTTCTATAATAATTATAGGAAAAATATCTATCTATTAGAATAAGGGTGCTGGTTATACTTTTTAGATTTTAACTAAATTAATTTGTCCTGAAAACAATTCTACTCGCATATTTTGACTGTTCAAACCTGTTTTTGTTGCTTTTAGAGTAAAAGAACCGATATTTGTCTAAAAAATGTTATTTATAATGGTGCTATTTTTATTAATATCAAACAAGACAAATGTTTGTTTCTGTTGATTAGCACCGTTTTTTGTTGTAAAAATTTACTTGTCTCGTTGTTTTCTTTTACTGTTTGTTTTTTTATATAATAAAGATTTGTAAACACAAATTAATAACATACATACCTACCATCACGCTTTATCCCTTACGGGGTAAGCAGAGAGAACCGGGCGCCATCCTCTATTTTTGCACACATTCCTAGCTTCCTTTACATCCATGCATCGTCTCATACATGCTCGTCGATTATTCAAGCTTCTTCTATTTCCTTCTTTCAAAATATCATTCACATATGGTCATGCCATCCCTTTCTGGGGCGGCCCCTGCTATTTTATCCATATCTTACACCCATGTATATTTTTTTGGTCAGTCGTTCATCATTCATTCTTTCAATATGTCCAAACCACCTCAAGGAATTCACTTTCATTTTACTTATAATACTCTTCTTCATCTTGCATTCCCTCCTTATGTCCTCATTTTTTATTCTATCATATATCGTTCTATTATATACTCTTCTTAGTGATCTCATTTCCACATCATTTATTCTACTTTCATGCGTCTTTTGCCACGTCCATGTTTCACTGGCATACATCAAAGTGGGCACTACAATTGCATTATGGACGGCAATTTCGGCTTCCTTTGAGATGCTTGGATCGGACATTACTGGTCTGAGAGCTCCGTTTATTCTATTACCTGCCATAACTCTTCTTTCAATGTCTTTATCATGTCGTCCATTCCGTTCAAATATACTCCCCAAGTATAAATATTCCTATACTTGTTCTAGCCATTCGTTCTCTACTTTTATTCTACACGGACTTACTTTTCTACTATTATTCTACACAAATTAATAACAGAAACGTAAAAAGCTTGAACAGTAGACGAACGTGAATGATACAATCACTAAACAATAATTCTAATAACAAAGATCATACACATCCGTGTACATTATCCAGCTGTCGATTTGTTCAAGAGAATTTTGTTCTCTTAACATATCAACAAAGTATCAAGCCAAGATACGCAAGTTTTGTATGCAAGGTCTATATTTTTCACACTTTTTCCAACTTTGAAGTCAAAAAACACCAACTTAGAGAGCATATTCATATGTTCCATATATTGATTTACTCAAAATTCGGAGTAGAACATTAAGTGTTTCTGTGTGTGTGTTTATGTGTCCGTCCCTCATAAATTTTGATCCGCTCAATTTACAGAGCCCAAAATTTCGGAATACATAGATAGTATAGGCGTATAAAACTTTTATACTCTGATTTATGAAATTTTATTTCAGTCAGGGGTTATCAACTTTTGAATTTTTACTGTATTTTTCCATATATCTCAATAACCATATAAGCTAGAACCCTGAAAATTGATATTAATATAGACAAATCGCAAATATATTTTATCAAAAAAATTCCAGAGTTACTTAAACATTTTTACTAAGAAAACCATTTTTTATATGATAAATTTATGTCAAAAAAACCGAAACACCCCAACTAGATAATTTAATTTACTATAAAAAATATTAACATTGTAGTAGTATCTACATCTCAAACTTTTTTTAACAAGTTTTATATAAATTTAATTTAGTGACGACATCGTTTCATACAATTTGTAAGGCAGTAAATACTACACAATATCTCACTCAATAGCTTAATACCTACTTAATTTACAAACATAATATATCATGCTGTTTTCATATTCTGAGTAGGAAAAATAGACTGACCTCCATTCTATCCTATCCTGACATATATACCTACATGTTTTATGTATATAGAAAACAAAATGTCTTAAAATATTTATTAATTTGTGTTTTGCATTAAGTTTTGTACGTATTCTTCAATTATACATACTATCGCCATCGACAGTTGGATCCCATGTGTTACATGCAACTGGTAATATAAAATATTGCTTTCGATTCGCTCTGCGCTCAGGGACATGGCATGCTGGTGTGTATCGTAAACAAATAAACATAAAAAAACGAACGTGGGTGAAAAAGCAACTTACTGCATTCTTATTCTGCTCCTTTACATTATATTTTGCAGTACCTATTGTGATAATTGATAATAGGTACTTTGCGATGGGTGCAAGGCCCTCTGGATTCGTTCATATTCATAACAGAAAAAACTGAAATCCTGAAGGTGCTGGTCTGTGGCAGAGCTCTTATCGCGTGGTCACGAATTCGTATTTCGAATTTGTTTTAGTACCTACATACATTTAGTTTTTCGCATATTAAGGCTGTGTTTCTCAAACAAAGATTAAAGTAAAAGTATAGTTAAAATACTTTGATTTCATAAAATTGTTCAAAACTTTTGGTTGTTTCATTGAAATCTAATGCCGTCAAACGACGCATTTTTGAAGAATTTCATGAAATCAAAGTATTTTAACTATACTATTACCGTTACTTTTGTTGAAACAAACCTGCCTTAGTGAATCTATTATTATTTACTTGATCATATTCATAAAAAAATCCTATTTATTTATTACTATAATTTATTAAATAATTTTGGTATGTAGATTATGTAATAAAATTATATACCTAATTTATGATTATTATATAATAAAATATACCTGAAATAATACAAATGAAATAATACGTAACATAAGGAATAAATGCAACATAAAATTACAAAATTAACAATGAATTAATAACTTTATTTATTTTAATATTATAAAATGTAATATACATACAAAATAATAAATTCCAAAGAAAATTACACAGTCGATTATTTGAAAACGAATGAAAGTGTTTTTCTAAGCCGGTACTCAAAGTTAATTTTCAAAATATTAGTAATAATATTAAATAATTCCCCTAAAATAAATTAGAAAAAAAGTTTCATATTTTTATTTGCTATACGGATGTTTACAAGCAGGGCCGGATAAACGTATTATTACGGCCGTAGCAATATATTTGAATCCGCTCCCCCCCCCCCATTTTTTGTAATTTTAAATGTAGAACAATTTAAAATTATGTAAAATTACATCAGGTATAAAATGACGAATCGGTATGTTAATATTACCTTAACCTACATACCTATATTATATAATATATTTCCAATGTGGTATTACATTATTTGAGTCAATTTTGTTTTGTTTGACAACAACATATATATTATAATGCCCAAATAACATGTTAAAAGTAGGCGAGCAAGATATTAGCACTAAGCGGGATCTTTATACACACACACACCATCATGCCGAGCCTCTATCCGGGTACGCAAAGAAAACCGAGTGCCATACATGCGGATTTTTGATTTATATGATTAACATTTTAAAATTTTATGCGCCCTTTTTAAGACAACCGCCTTGACTTCTTGTTCCTGATTGCTCTATGATTTATTCGGCCCTGTTGACAAGAAGATTACGGACATTTTGAATTCGATAGAGCGATACAGGCATTCTTCGATATTCTCCATAGAATATAATGTATTTTTTGAAAAAAAAATATAACCCATTTTTTCCAATAATTATTATTGATTACCTACCTAACCAATAAAATAATAATTTGTTGTCAGTTGCTAGTTTTTTTCTTCCCCAACCACCACCCGTTCCGCTAATGGGGACTAATAACGGCCCCTTTCAAAACTCTGATAGAACATACGAAGAGTCCGGAGAACTCTAAAACCTTGCAGATACTGCACTTTAAGTGCCAAAGAGAGCTTATTATGTGGAAACAACTGGCTCACTGTTCACTGATAGTGACACTTGAAAGCCCTAAAGTTGCTCTTCGTGGCTGAAAGGTCCGCATGTCCAATGGGTCCAAAGAAATTCCCTCGGACATCATTGCTAAGTTACTGTCAAAAATGTCATCAAAAAGACGAATTACAATAAAAAAAAAAACATTATACTTCTGTGAACATTTCATATTTCTGATTAAAATTATAAAATTGAAATGCTAAATACTATCACTAACTAAATTTGAATAATATTACTTGATAATAATAAACCTTTAAAACGATTGAAATCTTAGCTGTAGGTATCATTGTTGACTCTTAAATATGTCCATATTTGTCACATTACTTTGATAACTTTTAATGATAATTATTATAAATATTCTCAATGATACATGTTATCTTATTAATAAATATATTTATTAATAAGATAACTTTAATTATAAATTTTATCTGGATGGATCGTAACTAAATAACTAATAACCTCCCAACAAATAGTTGCAATCTGTGAAATATTCACACAACTCAACGGGTGGGTTGTGGCCAATACTAAACTCTCCGCTACATACTAAGTATACATTTTGATTTCATGGATGGTTGACAATCCCTAAATGCATTTTTATGAAGTACCTTTCTATTAGATCCCTGAACAAATATTAGATTTCCAGAAGATAAAAGTTTGGATAATACACCATACACAAAAACATCAACTGTCTTGAAACTTAAAGTATGCATTCTCTACATGATACCTGTTGAGAAATTGATGTAAAAATTTGCTTCAACAATATACAAGCTTGTATGAGACGATGCATGAATTTTGATGAGCCGATGGATATGTTTTAAGAATGTGGTGTTTGGTTCTCTCTTCCTACCCCATGATAAAGATGGCGGATGTAGATGAATACTATAACATTAATATTAGTGGAGAGTAAAAAAATAGTTTTCTATAGAAACACACACAATATCAATATGAAGTCAATAACTCAATTTTACCAAACAGACGCAATTTTACAACTGTTATATACATTTTTTTTATAAATATCTAATATCGCACAATATTTTTTTAAAGTTTCCTTGTGTGCAATTTACTGTATCAAAAATACAAACAAAATAATGAAATCTCGATTTTCCAGTCCCTGAGAGCATTTTTAATGTTTCACTGGTGAAATCATAGAGAAAAAATGAACCCTTGTCTATGGAAAACTAATCAGATCTAAGTCTTCACTTATCTCTTCACTAATCAGATCAGATCAAGTAGGTAGGTACTTCACACATATTATCTATATTATAAATTTCAATGTTTGTATCTATGTATGTATGTGTTGAATGCGCTCCTAAACCATTCATCCGATTGCGATGAAACTTTGGTGAATTGTCAAGAGTATGCCCGGGATGGTTTCTGGATTAAATTTTTTTTCTTCTTCTTCTTCATCGGGTATCAGGTCATTTTACCTATGAAGGTGGACTATCCTGAGAACCGTTCATCCGATTGCAATGAAACTTTGGTGAATTGTCGAGCGTATGCCCGTGATGGTTTCTGGATTAAAATTTTTTTCTTCTTCTTCTTCTTCATCGGGTATTAGGTAATTTTACCTATGAAGGTGGACTATCCTGGGAACCGTTCATCCGATTGCTATAAAACTTTGGTGAATTGTCGAGCGTATGACCGGGATAGTTTCTGGATTAAATTTTTTTTCTTCTTCTTCTTCATCGGGTATTAGGTCATTTTACCTATGAAGGTGGATATCCTGGGAACCGTTCATCCGATTCCAATGAAACTTTGGTGAAATGTCGAGCGTATAACCGGGATGGTTTCTGGATTCAAACTTTTTTCTTCTTCTTCTTCTTTATCGTGTATTTGTTCATTTTACCTATGTTGGAGAATCCTGGAAAAAGAAGGTCCAACTGTCCTTCATTCTCTTCGTAGGTCATAACCGTTTTGTTTCGGGAATTAAACTTTTTCTTAACCTATTGAAGGGACGGGAGGTAATGAAGGGAAGTGAGGTACTAAAGGGACGGGAGGTACTGAAGGGACGGGAGTTACTGAAGGGACGGGAAGTACTGAAAAGACGGGAAGTACTGAAGGGACGGGAGGTACTGAAGGGTCTGAAGCGACTGGTGGTAATTATGGACCATTTTTAATTATACCTACAGGCAATACGAAGTTTACCGGGGGTTCACTAGTGGTATATAAATAAGGAGATCACCGGTATTTTAGTTTAGGCTGTACATATGGCATAAATTTTCATATTTGTGTACGGCATATACCTACATACCTATACACGAATACGAACGAAATCACGACAAAACTCAAAGTATGCACTCTCTAAATGATTCCCGTTGAGAAATTGATGTAAAAAATACGCTTGAAAGTTGTGAAATCATAACTCTCCACTATTCCATAGTATTAGTGGTGAGTAAAGTGTAAATATTAGGTATTTACAAATAAATCAATATTATTAATGACATTCATTTTAAAAGTGTCTATTTTATTGATACTAGTTGAGATTGAAACCACGTTCAACGTAAGCCGCTTTATTTGCTATATCGAATTTTTCTAAAGAATTCGTATCCTGTGATTCTGTAAAATTATATAAATTACATAATGTTAAATTATTAAGTAGCTGACACGGATGTAAATATCAACATTTAAATATACTTAGGTGTAGGTATAGCATTTATTTATTTATTTATGTATTTATTTATTTATGTTATTATGTATTTATTTATTTATTTGTTAATTTATTTATTTATTTATTCATTTATTTATTTATTTATTTATTTATTTATTTATTTATTTATTTATTTATTTTTTTATTTATTTATTTATTTATTTATTTATTTATTTATTTATTTATTTATTTATTTATTTATTTATTTATTTATTTATTTATTTATTTATTTATTTATTTATTTATGTATTTATTTATTTATTTATTTATTTATTTATTTATTTATTTATTTATTTATTTATTTATTTATTTATTTATTTATTTATTTATTTATTTATTTATTTATTTATTTATTTATTTATTTATTTATTGGCAAAATAACATGTTAAAACCTATAAACATTTTATACGATTATCAATTAAACAATTACATAACTACAAAATATATACGTACAAAAAAATAAAATATATTGCACACTGGATTGCTAATTGCACTTTCTTCCAACCGATTTTCATATGAAAAATGAAAAGATGACGATTTTATATTATGAAGATGACGATTGGTATACGAAGGATGCAAAGAGAACGGACTGAGGATGAATGCCAACAAATTAAAGGTTATGGTTTGAAAGAGTAAAAGTAGAACAACGTGCCAAATAAAAGTAGAGAACAAATAGCTCGCAAAGTCGACGAACACTTCTATCTGGGAAGCATGTTTCAACGGAATGGACGGATTGATAAGGAGATCGAAAGAAGAGTTATGGCAGGAAACAGAGTGAATGGAGCACTTAAACCAATTATGAATGACCACAACATATCAAAGGATGCTAAAGTTGACATTCATAACGCCATCTTAGTGCCAACCTTGACGTATGCTAGTGAAACCGGGACGTGGCAGAATTCGCACGAAAGCAGAATCAATACAGTTGAAATGAGATCGCTAAGAATCTGTAATAGAACGTTGTATGACAGGGTTAAAAGAAAGATGTCGTTAATAGAATGAAAGTGAACACATTAAGATGGTTTGGCCACATGGGAAGAATGAATGAGGAACGCCTGACGAAGAAAATATACATTGCGGACAGGAATGGAATGACAGGTCGGGGCCGCCCAAGGAAAATATGGCACGTCCATGTGAACGGTATTTTGAAAGACGGAAATGTTAGAAGTGTGAACAACAGACGATCATGTATAGATACGACGATGCATGAATATCGACGAGGCTATGAATGTGTGTCAAGATAGAAATAAGTGGCGTTCGGTTCTATCTGTCTACCCCGTGAGGGATATGCCGAGATTGTATGTATGTATGATTTCAAAGAATCTTCGTTTCATTTCTTTATATTTCGTAAGACTCGAATATTTGTGTGAAAGCGTGCCTATAATAATGTGAGTCATTCATCAGAGAAGGCAGGAAATATATATTATCAAATTATGGTAGAATCTTACTTTATGATTCACCACAAAAATATTTTAATATTTGTCTATAGGTAGGTAAACGAAATAGAATACAGGGGGACAAGTCTGGTCCAACCGGCGAAATCAAAACCCTCGTGATTACCCATATCATGGATATAATTATCATATGGAGTTCTATGACATATATTATAGAACTCCATAGTTATCTTTTTTACAAAGACTCCATGAGCTAATTTTCGAGCTATGCATTTTTTTTGTCGCTCACTTAGCGTTCTGTAAAGGGGCCATTTACAGTCCCCATTATATAGAGCGAGTGGTGATGGAAGTAGCGAAACATGTTGTTGACAAAGGGTTTTGAATGTTAAAAAGCAAATACATTTACTGCTATATATGTAAATGTGTCATTGGTGTCATTAATATCCGATTTATATTTCAAAATTGAATGTGTTTGGTATAATATATGGGTTGTTCCACCTCACAAAAATAGAAATTTGCAACGCCGATTTTATGTTTTCTGATAACGTACAATTAGGGTTTCCTTTCCGAGGTTCCCGCACCCGGGAAAATAATCGATCCCGATCCCGGGAAATTTTAGTCGGGGATTCCTGTGACCTTCGGGTTTATATAAGATCAAAAAATTTGATTTTGATGTGACGACGTTTGTTAAAATTAAAAAATGATTTTTAAATTTGGTGTTAACTACAAGCATGAATTGCAGACTTTACAGACAAGACGAAGGACTTCAGACTAATTGTAGGTACCTCTATGACATAATAAACTTCAATATTGACTGTACAGACCTTCTGAAAATTATTAACTTCAACATAACAAACAGACGAACAAGGCGCACTGCATCGTTCTTAAAAAAAAAACACTTTACGCCGCTCAGAATTTTGTACCGATGCCCTTCCACATTATAATAATTTAGAAAGGATCAGGTCTGTGGATATACCCTTATGTGGATATACCAGGACCCTTTTCTGGAGGCACATTAGACAGAAATAATTCATTGTTTTGTTACCAGCAGTAAGTACATGTAACATGAAATCAAAGGTGAGATGATTAAGTTACAATTACTTGTATTATTCTTGTTTATTATAGGTACTGTTTATTTATTTTATTTAATTATTTTATTTTTAATATATTTTATAATACAAATCAATATATAAATTCACTAGTAATAATATTCTTACATATTTTTCCCTGCAGTACCTCATCAAAAAGCAAAGTCAACGTAAAAGTAAAAGTAATTAAATCAAATCATACATGAACAAAAAAAAATCAAATAAACATCATAAAAAGGTTGAAAATTAATGAAAAAGAAGAATACTCAAATGAGAAAACATATCAGAATACATATTCAAACCAAAAAAAAGCAAACATGAAAATAATTGAAAAATGAGTAATATAGAATTATAGACGATTCAAATATATCAAAACACATATTCAAAAATAAAAAAAGAAAATACTGGAAATTGAAACAAATCAAAACAACAAAATCGAAAACTACTATTTTAGAAAGTTAAGTGCAATTTTAATTTATGTTTAAATTTTTTAAATTCTTTTATCTGTTTTAATTCATTTGGGAGGCAATTGAAAAATTTTATTCCCAAATAAATGTAGTTGTTTTGTAATTGTCCTGTATTACATTTGGGTATTTTAAAATCATTTTGGAATCGCAGAGACTTATTTTTTTTTTAATTTTTTGTATAACATTATCTTTGAAAATTTGCAAAATAGACACTTTTTTATAAATATTATCTACTTTGGGTACTTTGAACATGTCAAATAGTGTTGTAGTGGGGAAAGTGCGTGTTTTCTTAAGTATAACCTTTATGATTAATTTTTGTACAACTCTAACTTGGTTTAAAATATTGTCATATGCTCCTCCCCAACCAACGATTCCATAAATAAGCAAGGAATGGACCGTCGCATAATAGATGTTTTTTAGGTTTTTTTTAATTTAATACATTTCTTAGTCTTATGAAAATATAAATACATTTCATTATTCGTTTAACTAAGTCACCTGAATGCGCTTTCCATTTCATGTTTTGGTCAATAATAATACCGAGGTATTTTATCTTTGAGGTTGGTCGTAGTGTTGAGCAAATTTCGCGGCAGTTGCTGGTGTTGCAATTATTATGATGTATGGTTATTTTCAAATCCAGATCTGTTTTCAGTGTATTAATAGAGAATGGGATAAAGTGTGTTTTTTCGGTATTTAATGATAGAAGATTCGTATCAAACCAGTTTTTTAACATATTGATGTCGGCATTCGCTAGTTCAAAACCGTATTCCATGTTAAATTTTTATTTTTCTACGTTGCCATGTTATTTTGACTATATATAAAAAATAATACTTGAAACTTCTAGAAAATGCACTTCTAATTTGGAGTTGCTCTACATAACTTTATTATCTACGAAACCGACTTCCCCAGAGACTGAAAGAGTTTTCTCAGTGACAGGCACTTTTGCTACTTAAATTAAATGCCTATTTAGTAGATTTTTTGTATGTTTTAGTGAAAAAAATATATGTTTAAAAATTGACTTTTATTTGTCTGTCATTCTGTACGAACTTTAACCGCCAGAGCGCCTCTTGTAAAGGTAATAATGCATTTTTGTAGATTCCCGGGAAAGCCCGGAATACTTCGTATTTATTCCCGATTTCCGGGATCGAGGAAAACCCGGGAAATGTACCTACAGTAAATAAGTCTTGCTTTTTGTTTTTACTCTCCACACTATGGAATACGGGAGAGTCATGATTTCGCAAAATTTAAGCGTATTTTTTTTACATCAATTTCTCAATGGGTATCATGAAGAGAATGCACACTATGAGTTTCGTCGTGATGTGTTTGTGTGTATGGCGTATACGCTGTACGCCGTACGCCGTACGCCGTACGCCGTAGCATTTATCTTTTTTGTGTCCTCTCTACAGCCCAAACTATAAGTCTGATCGACTTCATATTAACATCATATGTGTAAAGTGCAAAGACCTAGAGCTGATTAGTTTTCCATAGACAACTTTTGATTTCTTCTCTATGAATTCATCATTTACGTTGGTTTTTTTTTTGTGTCCTCTCTGCAGCCCAAACTATCAGTCCGATTGACTTCATATTGATATCACATGTGTTAAGTCCATAAACTTAGAGCTGATTAGTTTTCCATAGACAACGTTTCATTTTTTCCCAATGTTTCTTTATGATTTCATCTATTAAAACTGAAAAAATGCTCTCACGACCTGGAAATTAGAGATATTTTAATTTGGTTTCAACTATTTATACAACACCAAGAATCTTCATAAAATTGTATTCAAAGTTGGTCAATGTTAAAAGAAAAATATTCAACGGTTTCAAAAATTATATTTTATTTAATGGATATTTGTATGAAACTTATATGTAACAAGAGAATTTTTTTATATTTGGCAATGTTCAGTTCATTGATTTCATATTGATATAAGAATATTAATAGCTTGAACTTAGAACTGATTAGCTTTTCATAGATATCATAAAATTTCTTCATATGATATCACGTGTCAACATTGTCAAAATGCTCTAACGCTCTTTGAAACAAAATTTATCTGCTTTTTTTAAAATATTTCATACAACATAAGCAGTCTTCACTATACTGCATTAATAGTTTGTCTATCTTAACATAAAAATATACTATCGGAAGAAAATTTATATTCCTGATAGTAACATTTAGTATGAATAAAAATGTAATTAGATAAATTTCTATGTATGGAAACGTTCAGTAATTTGATTTCATGTTATAATGTAAAGAGCTTGAACATAGAACTGATTAGATTTCCATAAATAACAAAAAAAATCTTCATATGATATCACCTGTCAAAATTTGGAAAATGCTCTCGCGTTCTTTAGAACAAAATTTATCTGCTTTTTTTAAAATATTTCATACAACATAAGCATTCTTCCCTATACTGCATTAATAGTTTGTCTATCTTAACATAAAAATATACTATCGGAAGAAAATTTATATTCCTGGTAGTAACATTTAGTATGAATAAAAATGTAATTAGATAAATTTCTATGTATGGAAAAGTTCAGTAATTTGATTTCATGTTATAATGTAAAGAGCTTGAACATAGAACTGATTAGATTTCCATAAATAACAAAAAAAATCTTCATATGATATCACCTGTCAAAATTTGGAAAATGCTCTTGCGTTCTTTAAAACAAAATTTATCTGCTTTTTTTAAAATATTTCATACAACATAAGCATTCTTCACTATACTGCATTAATAGTTTGTCTATCTTAACATAAAAATATACTATCGGAAGAAAATTTATATTCCTGATAGTAACATTTAGTATGAATAAAAATGTAATTAGATAAATTTCTATGTATGGAAAAGTTCAGTAATTTGATTTCATGTTATAATGTAAAGAGCTTGAACATAGAACTGATTAGCTTTCCATAAATAACAAAAAAAATCTTCATATGATATCACCTGTCAAAATTTGGAAAATGCTCTCGCGTTCTTTAGAACAAAATTTATCTGCTTTTTTTAAAATATTTCATACAACATAAGCATTCTTCCCTATACTGCATTAATAGTTTGTCTATCTTAACATAAAAATATACTATCGGAAGAAAATTTATATTCCTGATAGTAACATTTAGTATGAATAAAAATGTAATTAGATAAATTTCTATGTATGGAAAAGTTCAGTTATTTGATTTCATGTTATAATGTAAAGAGTTTGAACATAGAACTGATTAGCTTTCCATAAATAACAAAAAATTTCTTCATATGATATCACGTGTCAAAATTTTGAAAATCCTTTCGCGTCCTTTAAAACAAAATTTATCTGCTTTTATTAAAATATTTCATACAACATAAGCATTCTACACCATACTGCAATAATAGTTTGTCTATCTTAACATAAAAATATACTATCGATAGAAAATTTATTTTCCTGGTAGTAAAATTTAGTATGAATAAAAATGTATATAATAAGATAAATTTCTTATGTATGGAAAAGTTCAGTAATTTGATTTCATGTTATAATGTAAAGAGCTTGAACATCGAACTGATTAGCTTTCCATAAATAACAAAAATTTCTTCATATGATATCACCTGTCAAAATTTGGAAAATGCTCTTGCGTTCTTTAAAACAAAATTTATCTGCATTTTTTAAAATATTTCATACAACATAAGCATTCTTCACTATACTGCATTAATAGTTTGTTTATCTTAATATAAAAATATACTATCGGAAGAAAATTTATATTCCTGGTAGTAACATTTAGTATGAATAAAAATGTAATTAGATAAATTTCTATGTATGGAAAAGTTCAGTTATTTGATTTCATGTTATAATGTAAAGAGTTTGAACATAGAACTGATTAGCTTTCCATAAATAACAAAAAATTTCTTCATATGATATCACGTGTCAAAATTTTGAAAATGCTTTCGCGTCCCTTAAAACAAAATTTATCTGCTTTTATTAAAATATTTCATACAACATTAGAATTCTTCACCATACTGCATTAATAGTTTGTCTATCTTAACATGAAAATATACTATCGTTAGAAAATTTATATTCCTGGTAGTAAAATTTAGAATGAATAAAATATTTCATTGTCAATATTTGTGGTGTGGAGAGTTTAGTGTTGGCCACAACCCACTCGTTTTTTATTAAACTTTAACAATTTATCCTATTTAACTCTAGTCTCTGTGAGGCACCGGCTAAGAATAGTGCTTCTACTCTTTTCTATTATTGTTTTCGAGTGTCCCGTAAGAGCCGGGTAATCGAAAATACAACAGGCAACAATAACATCTCACATAGTTCAGCAATGAGGTTCATCACCCATTCTGAATATAGTGCCTTTTTAGGTGAGACGAGACTGGTGTGTGGGTAAACACAGATATGTTGTGCTCCCTTTTATAAAGCAATGCATACCCGCACACCTTTCGCTGGTTACCCCACATTGTGGGATATGCCGTGATGGTATGAATGAATAACTCTAGTCTCTCCATCTTATAGTGTTCTTTCAGAGTTTTGCAAAGAGCCGTTATTAGTCCCCATAAGCACAATTTATTCTACGAAATAAACCAATAATTAATTTGGTCATTATCGATGTTTACTAAATTACTTTCATCAAATTATTTTTTTCTTGTTAGTTATCTATGTGTGAAAAAAAATCGTGTCGTTTTATTAGTTTAGGATATCCTAATAGACTATTTAACTTAATATTTTTTTTTTATTAATTAATAAAATAGTAAATTAAGTTCAGTTAAAAGTTAACGCGACATTCATTGACTGTTAAGCCGGTCTGACACCAGCACACCAGGTAATATTACAACTCATATTTCAATTCATTGGAATATGAACTGAAAAAATGACATTGTGCCTGACACGATACCAATTAAATGATTTAAAAATGTTATCACTCTAAAAACATTATATTGAAATTACATATCGATATTATAGCAATTATCTCTCTTGACTGTCAAATAACCAGGGCCGGATAAATCATAGAACAATCAGGAACAAGAAGTCAGGGCGATGGTCTTAAAAAGGGCGCTTAAAATTCTAAAATGTTAAGTAATCATATAAATCAAAAATTAATTCGTAGGTATGGCGCTCGGTTCTCTTTGCTTACCCGGATAGAGGCCCGGCATGATGGTGTGTATGTAAAAAATCCCGCTTAGTCATTTTAGATCCGATGTGATTTTTAATAAATTTAAATTGTTCTACATTTAAAATTCCAAAAAAAAATTGGGGGGGGGGGGCGGATTCAAATATATTGCTACGGGCGCAAAAACACGTTTATCCGGCCCTGCAAATAACTTGCATTTTTGGGTGCATTAATGAGTCTCGCTTGTTTTTTTATTACATTTTGAGTTTGATTACCTGTTTCGAAATATTATGAAAATCAAATGAGACGCTCTAGCAAAAAATGTACGGGATCTTGATTGGATAGGAGAAAAAAAAAATCAAGGAATAAATGAGATTTTTTGAAAATAAATGGAATGTATTTCAAATATCTAAAACCATACATTCAAAGGCCAAATATATAGCGATGTGAGAAGCAATATCCTAAAAATCAGTAGTAAGAAAATTCTAAATCATAGCAATTATATCGAAGAACTCCGATGTGCCGATATTTTTTTATAGCTAGGAATGTAGGTACGTCTGGATCAATCAAAAATCATAAAGAATACGAAAAAAACTTACAAAACATTATGAATTAAAAAAATATTTCTTTCTTTATATGACGGATGACAATGTAGTAGATATATAAGCATAGACAAAATAGATACACACTTTCAGTTCATGACTTCAAAAATTACTGCAAACACTTCTTTTCAACTAATATTCCACATTGGAATATTACCTCGTATCATGAGGGCTTTAGGCGGTACGAAGTTTGCCGAGTCAGCTAGTTTTTAATATTAAAAAAAAATTGAAATGGAATTCCACGAAGAACTATCGGTTGTATAATTAAATTTAAAAATGTTATTACTTAAATGCATATTTTTATGTAGGTTCTTCAGAATGTTCTCTCCGAAGACGTCAATTTGTCCTCGCTGACAATAAACCCTAAAGTCTTAAGGTAATAAAATAACAACTGCATTATATTGTCTCGGCCATCGTAAAAGCTATCTATCAATTACAGAGGATTAGTTTTGCTGGTTCAAACCCTTCATCTTGTCCCTTTAAACCAGGGGTTCCCATCCTTTTTGTACTCTAGAGCACATTCTAAAATATCGGTTGGGTGACGGGCCCCTGCCTATTTTTAATCGACAAACTCCTTCCATAACTTCTCATTTTCCCATAAATTATTTTTTTATATTCATAATTTATTAATAAATAATAAACAAAAATGTTTAAAAATACTAAAATTGAATACACACAGAGAAATGTATTTACAAAACGTAAAAAAAGTAAACAAAAAACACAAATACAAAGAAAAGAACTCAAAAAAATCAAAACTTTAACAAATAGATAAAAATCATTCACATTTTTAATTAATGTGTATGAAAAAATTATGTCTCTGTCGAATAGTGGCGGACACATACGAATCGTTCCGCGGGCGTCATGGTGCCATGGCACAGGTCTTGGGAACCTCTGCTTTAATCTTTACTACATAAGATATTAACAATGTAATCCTAGGTCAGAAACAATGACATAGCCCAAACCTTTCAGGAAACAAACCAACCTTTCTCCGGAAAGTCATATTGCAACCCAGGATAAGAAATTTACAAAGAAAAAGGATTTCTAATCGGTCGCTCTAAGATACTTCCATATAATTACAATCAGTTATAATTTTAGCAAAAAGCAGTTGGATTTTCTGTACTAATTTGTTTGCATTGTAAACTCCAAGGGCAGACTAAAAGGTCATTTTATGGCTGAAACATGATCCTGAATGTTGTATTTTTTCTATTCTGTGAATCAGTGGTTCCCAACCCGCAGATATCTGAGGACCAGTCTGAAAGAGAATTACCACGGGCCAACCATTACATTATTACATACCTACCTACGTCTTATCAGTAGAGATTTATTTTTTTTTTTGAAAAGGAGTGTTATTTTTTGTGGAAAAGCGGTGTTATTTTTCGCGTTATTTTTTGGAAAAGCGATGTTATTTTTTGTAAAAAAACGGTGTTATTGTTCGCGTTATTTTCATTAACGAGACGATACATATTTTCGTAGAAAAGCGAAAAGTAGTGTTATTTTAATGAAATTGGTGTTATTTTTATGAAATCGTTTTTATTTTTCAGTCAATGGGTGACATTTTAAAGAAAACAATTTTATTTTCAACAAAAATAAAATATATAAATTAAGATAAATCAACACATGATTTATATTTTGCAAGTTCTGTTTTTCGCTATAAACGATAATATTCTGAAAAATGTACTTTTTTATATGCATTAGGTATTAATAAAATAAATAAATAAACTTAATAATAAAAAAAAAACACTATAGAAACGACATTTTCTATACAAATCACATTTATTAGATGGGAATGTGATTTAGTTGGATCGATGGCAGAGCGGTTAGCGCATTGGGTTAGTAATCCAGTGGCCGCGAGTTCGAATTCTGCCTCGACTGATTTCGTTCACCTATAGCGAAAGCATTTATGCTTATTTTTAGGGAACGTAGGAAGATGTATATGTACTTCTTTAGCAAGGACATATTCATTTAAAAAAAATGAATATGTCCTTGCTAAACAAGTATTAGATTCAAAATTAAGAATCGCCATAGTAGCCAAGATGTTTTTTTTTATGTTTTGTTCTTCAGTCTGCCAAAACAGTATTAAAGGATAATAGAAACCTATTTGAATTGACATCAGCGTAAGACATCCATATGACATAGCTTATTTTGTCAACAATTTTAGTCATGTGTCTCATTTTAATTATATTTAAAGAATTGACTGTATAGATTTCACCCACAGAAATTTAAGTAACAATAATTATTTTTTTTAATTCTGCATTTTCGGTGGTTAATTTGTGTGTATTTTTTACGAAAATGTTCTAATTTTTACGAAAATGTTCTAAAAGCCAAATTTCGATATTGTTTTCGCGTAATTTGAGAAAAAATGAGCACAATTCGCGTTATTTGCGAAAAAGCGTAAAATTCGCGTTATTTGCAAAAAAACGCAATATTCGCGAATAAAATCGGGTTTATCGCATTCGCGAATAATTCGTTTCTACTTATCAGTTGTAACCAAATTCGTTTCTACTTATCAGTTGTAACCAAATTCGTTTCTACTTATCAGTTGTAACCAAATTCGTTTCTACTTATCAGTTGTAACCAAATTCGTTTCTACTTATCAGTTGTAACCAAATTCGTTTCTACTTATCAGTTGTAACCAAATTCGTTTCTACTTATCAGTTGTAACCAAATTCGTTTCTACTTATCAGTTGTAACCAAATTCGTTTCTACATATCAGTTGTAACCAAATTCGTTTCTACTTATCAGTTGTAACCAAATTCGTTTCTACTTATCAGTTGTAACCAAATTCGTTTCTACTTATCAGTTGTAACCAAATTCACACGCGATTAAGTACAACAATCCTCAAAAACAAAAGATTATATTAAATGTTCTTCCCTAAAAACTTAAATCAATTAATTCATTCATGCAATGTTATTCATATTAGAAAATTAAAAATTTCATTCTTAGGGAAATAAAATTTAAGAAACCAAATTACTCATTTTTAAGTTTATTCTGATTAAACATTTTACATATTTATTAATTGTGTGGTCACTTTATTGTTTTGTGCTATGTCTATGTATATCACAATAATTGTTCTATTAACTTGGGTAGGGAGATAGTCTTTCTCAATGTGGGCGATAACGCCCCCTTGTGGGCGTTGGACACCTAGAGGGGGGCTTTAAGGGGCCCAGAAAAAAATAGGGGGCGTTGGCGTGGTGTAGGGGGGCGATAGTTGATTTGCAATTTCACTTACTTTAGATTTTAAATTTCACTTAAATTAAAACCTACCTACTACTCAATATCGAATAATTAGTTTATATTTCTACCCTGTATGATACCTACTGATGTTTTTGAATAAAATCGAGCCTGATATCAACAAACTTGTTAAAAATCATCAAATTCATACATCTCATTAGATTAGTTTTAAAACTATAATTGATTACCTATCTATATTGTTTCTTTTAATTTGATTAAAATATTATAGGTATTCTTAATATTATAAAGTTGCGTTTTAATTGCTCTCACTAGTAAAAATTTATAGTTTGGAATGTAAGTTTTAACACCAGAACCGATTAATATAGCACACTATAAATTAATTAAAGTAATGAAATTGTGGTTTTTAGGTTTGAGGAGTGTATAAAAAAATGGGAGCGCTCAAAAATAATTGATTTTCAAAGGGGGCGGTAAAAGAAATAAGTTTGATAATCTCTGTACTACATTATAAAGACGGATGCCTTGCATTTGTGTAATGACAATATTATTGTTGCTGAATATCAATCATTAAGTTGAGTACTTGGATTTATTACCTCAATAGGCAGGAATAATAATGCAGGGCTACTCTTGACACGATCTTTTTGATACAATCAAATCTTGCCTTAATCTTTGTAATGCATAAATCAGTAGGTACTCGATTTTATAATAAATATCTCCTAATTTTGATATACAGTCAATCATTAAGTTGAGTACTTGGATTTATTACCTCAATAGGCAGGAATAATACTGCAGGGCTACTCTTGACACGATCTTTTTGACACAATCAAATCTTGCCTTAATCTTTGTAATGTATAAATCAGTACTCGATCTTATATCTCCTATGTAATCTTGATCTACAGTCAATCATCATCCTCTACTATCCGTCAAAAGATTTTTCGTAAGTACCTACTTTCTGTTGTAATTGCAATGAGTAATTAATGTAAAATAATAAATATGCGTTATGTATTAAGTTAAATGCTCCTCTTTCTTAAGAAATATAATTCTCAACACTATCGATAGAGTAACAAAGTTTTGTTATAAAAAAAATAATGGGTTTTAAAAAATAATTTGATAAAGACAATCCTTTTTAAAAATAAAATAAACATCCATTTCTTTTGAGTCGAAAATTAGAGTCTGTCGCCAGTCAGATTTGGGTATTTCCAACAAAACAGTTCTTCACTTTTGTTCTCATATAGGTACATATCGTCACGCCATGTCCCCAACGGGATAGGTAGCGAAATCCGATGACAATACTCCTCCATTATTGCCTACAATAATGGCTTCCTAATTCTATTTTTTTATTTCTTTATTAAAAAAATGAGCAATGTACAATAATATTTTTTTAACAATATAATAAATAAGAATAACATAAGTAATTGTAACTTAATCAGCACACCTTTGTACTCATGTTTCATGTACTCACTGCTGGTAACAAAAAAAATGAATTATTTCTGTCTATAGTGTGGCTCCTAAAAGGCTCCTGGACATACAGAATATGTCCACGGACTAGATCCTCTCTAAATTATTATATGTATGTGGTGCATCGGTCCAATGTCGAATTCTAAGCGACGCGACTTTAGTGTTTTTTTTATGTCGAAAAAGGACGCCTTGTTCGTCTGTTTAGTATGTTGAAGTTAATAATTTTCAGAAGGTCTGTATAGCCAATATTGGAGATTATTATGTTATAAAGGTACATTAAGTCTGAGGTCCTTCGTCTTGTCTGTAAAGTCTTCAATTGATGTTTGTAGTTATTACCAAATTTGTACTTCATGTGTCTCAAAAATATTTGATGTATTCGTTCTATACTGTTAATATAAATATTATATTGTGGATTCCAGATGACTGACGCATGCTCCAATTGACTTCTAACAATTGAGTTATATAAGTAGTAAGCTAAATACTTTCACTCGAGTGAATGGTTTGCATACTCTCATCAGGAATCCCAATGTTTTATAAGCTTTGAGGGTAACTGTGATGTCAAATAAAAGTTTACTGTCCATTTGTATGCCTCTCTACAGTCTAATTTCTTATAAATCGTCTCCCATTTTGTACTCTTTTTCCTAGAGAATGTAATGGATTGACATTTTTTTACATTTTTCTAAGAGCTTATTGGAGACACAATAAGAAGTTAGTCTATCGAGGTCAACTTGTAGGTCCTCGCAGTCAGAAATTTAATTTATTTATTTATTGAAGACAAACATACAGCCAATTTAGAACATAAGACAAGCAAACATTAATACAACAAATAAGCCAAAAATGTTTGATGAGTATTACTGGTTAACAAAACATGAATTGAGGAAAAAAACAATCACTAACATAATATTATTTGCTGTAGGAAATGGAAATTGAAAGGAAATGGGACGATATGGGAAGCGTGCGTAAGATCACTCAGAGCGATGTGGGAACGTGGCCAAAATGGATAATTTAAATCTTCTATGTGATGAGTTGAAGAGATCAATGTCATGGAAGAAAGAATCATAATTTCTGCATGCTCTGTATATAAAAGAGTGCTGTGCATAATTTGTGCCACAGATGGGATCTTTTTATACCGAAAGTATAAAAAGAATTGGACCAAGATGTGAGCCCTGTGGTACCCCTGATGTGCAGGATCTTAATTTTGAGTGGATACCGCTTGTGATCTATTCATCACATACGAAGACAACCACCTCAACAAATCACCATGAATGCCATATTGTTCCAGTTTGTGTATTAAAATGCCATGGTCAATCTTGTCAAAAGCCTTGTGGAAGTCTGTATAGATGGCGTCTACCTGACCTCCATCTCCCATTGAGTCGATGATAAAATCACTGTACTGCAATAAACTAAATTAATGTCAAGGAAAAATTATTAATTGCGTAGGTAGATATTTTAATGTATGCTAATAAAAAAATGAGTGGGTTGTGGCCAACGCTAAACTTTTCACTAACAAGTCATTCTATATTCAAATATTGTATGGAAAATATTCAGCATTTTCATGAAATGAGTTTGTTAAATAATTTTTTTATTTAAATATTTTATTATGAAAACTTAATAATTCTTCAATGCCGTTTTATGAAAGTAATGTGCCTTTTTACCAATTTGAAAATAAAAATTTCAAATTTCAAGTTTCCTGAGCTTGGGGTCACTTTGAAATATTTGATAGTTAAAAAAATGAGAAGCACTATTCAGATATCCTTCAAAATTTAATAGGGTCAATGTGGGTATCAGATATACAAATTGGCAAAATTTGAAAAGAATCGAGTGAGTACTTTAGTCTCTAATCGATAAAGTAAAATAAACACACCGTACAGAGTACACAGCACACAGCACGTAGCATACAGCACATAGCACACACAGATACATTGTGATGAAACATACAGAATACAATCTCGGCATGATACTATTTGATAATCTGCAATAAAAAATAGCCTTAAAAATTGCGAAATCATAACTCCCCACTATATCCCCTTGGGTTAGTGAGGAGTAACAAAGATAAATTCAATGTGTGAAGGAAACTTTGAAAAAGGGTGTCCTCATTTTTATTAATTTCCTTGATCAGTATTTATGTTTTCATTGTAGCTTTTTTCAGGGCGGTTTTTACTACTCACTACCCCAAGAGGATATAGTGGAGGGTTATATTTTTTTATTGCAGATTATCAACTAGTATCACGTTGGGATTGTGGTTGCAATGTACTAGATGATATGGGCTATGTAGAGCGTGTTTATTTTTCTTTATCTATTAAAGACTAAAATACTCATTCGATTCTATTCAAATTCGTATAGTAGGTATATCTAATTTGATATTTAATACTAATTTAGACCCCATTATATTTGGAAGAATGTATGATCAGTGCTTCTAATTATTTTTTAACTTTCAAATATTTCAATGTGCCCCAAGCTCAGGAAACATAAAATTTTATATTTTCATTTTCAACTGGCTAAAAGGCACATCACTTTCATAAAATGACATTGAAGAATTATCAAGTTTTGATAGTAAAATATTTAAATAAAAAAATATTCAACCAAAACATTTCATGAAAATGCTAAAAAAAATCCATACAAAATTCGAATAAATTGTGAAGTGACTTGTTAGCGAGGAGTATGGCGTTGGCCACAACCCACTCGTTTTAAATTGCTTTTTATATACCTAATATATCAATACATATGACAAATAATAACTAATCAAACAATTTTAACTGATTGTTTGAAGGTTTTGTCGTGTTAACGTATTTTGTGTTGTTAAAATGTATTGCGTGTTTGTTAACAATAAAGATGTCGTGAAGTTAAGAAACGTAAAGTAGTTTTACGGTCATATAAACTAAATAATTTAACCACGCAACAACCATTACCTATTCCTTTAGGTACATGTGTCAATATAAGATCTAATTGGCGATCAAAAAACTGGTCTATTCGCGTATAGTACCTACCTACTTATTCTTCTTCGATGGCGCTATTACTCTGTGGATGGCGCAATGTAATCCCATTTCTAGCCATGGCCTCCTTTAACTTTTGCTTCCAACTTCGACTGCCCTCAGAAGCCGTTGTCAAACTTGGCAGAGGTTTCGGCATAATCTGATAGCAACATAGTATATGAAACTTTTTTCTAATGCCATCTTGGCAGAGGTTTCGGAATAACCTGATAGCAACATGGTATATGAAACATTTTTCTAATTCCATCTTGACAGAGGTTTCGGAATAATCTGATAGCAACATAGTATATGAAACTTTTTTCTAATTCCATCTTGGAAGAGGTTTCGGAATAATCTGATAGCAACATAGTATATGAAACTTTTTTCTAATTCCATCTTTGAAGAGGTTTCGGCATAATCCGATATCAACATAGTATATGAAACTTTTTTCTAATGCCATCTTGGCAGAGGTTTCGGAATAACCTGATAGCAACATGGTATATGAAACATTTTTCTAATTCCATCTTGACAGAGGTTTCGGAATAATCTGATAGCAACATAGTATATGAAACTTTTTTCTAATGCCATCTTGGCAGAGGTTTCGGAATAACCTGATAGCAACATGGTATATGAAACATTTTTCTAATTCCATCTTGACAGAGGTTTCGGAATAATCTGATAGCAACATAGTATATGAAACTTTTTTCTAATTCCATCTTGGAAGAGGTTTCGGAATAATCTGATAGCAACATAGTATATGAAACTTTTTTCTAATTCCATCTTTGAAGAGGTTTCGGCATAATCCGATATCAACATAGTATATGAAACTTTTTTCTAATGCCATCTTGGCAGAGGTTTCGGAATAACCTGATAGCAACATGGTATATGAAACATTTTTCTAATTCCATCTTGACAGAGGTTTCGGAATAATCTGATAGCAACATAGTATATGAAACTTTTTTCTAATGCCATCTTGGCAGAGGTTTCGGAATACGCGCGTTGGGTTAGTAATCCGGTGGTCGCGAGTTCGAATTTTGCCACGACTGATTTTGATCACTTATAGCACACACATATACTCAAGAAGTTTGCTGATATGTTGATTTTACTTATTTTGCATTGATTTTTCTGGTTGTCCCACAATAAATGTATACACTTATGACTTAAACTTTATTTTTTTTAATTATAGTATTATACATTTTATTTGCTACTTTATTAAGTTATATTGTACCTACTTCTGATATTATTATACTGTTAAAAAATGATTTATAATAAATAAATGATAAATAAATAAATTAATATTTTAATTTAATTTAAATTATGTATTTTCATAAATGTTTGCGTGTCAGGTTCAAATCCTTTGTTATCTCTAGGTAACCGGGTTTTCCCTGTTATAGTGAAGAGCAAATGAAGACCGGGATGGTCATGGTCTTGCATACTCGATCGAATCTTGGTCTTGATCTTGTATACCCAATCCTGTTCTTGCAAGTCTTGCATCTTTTTTGCCGGCAAAAATAGCTTGATCATGTCATGTGGGGTGCGCAGAGCGCAAATTTGTGTATTTTGCTTGGTTAGTAGGTACACATATGTGCAAATCGCTCCCCCCACGGAGAAAATACTCATTTTATTTGCCGGAAACTATAACTTCTTACATTGTTCTATATAAGTTCAATAATAACATTGAAATATGACAAAAACGTCAATTTATATATTAAGTGTAATTGTCGATAGTAGTCAATTGCTTAATTTTTATTTAAAAATAAACAAGTTTATGAAATTTTCATCATCATCAGCAATGGCGCTACAGCCCGGTGCGAGCCTTGGCCTCCTCAAAAAACTGCCTCCATCCCGCCCTGTCGACAGCAAGTCTCCTCCAATTTGTCTGTCCGATCGCTCTTATATCGCCCTCGATGTCATCGTCCAGCCATCTCATCCTAGGTCTCCCTTTGCTTCTTCCTTCAGGACAGGTGTCCAATACTTTCTTTGGGACCCGGCTATCCTCCATTCTACAAACGTGACCGAGCCAACGTAGACGTTGTATTTTGATGTATTAGACAACGTTTGGTTCGCCATACATTATTTCTAGCTCGGGTTATGGTTAAACCGGATCCTCCAAGATCCTCCTTCGCAGGTAGGACCCAAATATTTTGCGAAGTATTTTCCTTTCGAACACCAACAATGCATTTCGTCCTTATGAAATTTTGCTATAGACTGCAAAACTCGCGAAGACCAGAAAAATACTTATGCTCATCACTAAACATGTACAAACGAGGTACCTATATCTTATCACCTATTTTCAGGCCTAAACTGTATTTTGATGAATAGATGATATCAAACAAGCAGGTACCTCCACCTACTTTCAAATATTCACAATTTACCTTGGAAACGACACCCGTTCCGTGTAAAAGACACAATCACCTATAAATCACTATGGTTACTAATCAACATTCCTCATTTGTTGAACTGGGAAAAATCGTTACGTCAGTAGGTTTTCTCAGTTTTCTCGGATGCAGTTTGTTTTTCAAAACATATCGCTCTTGTGCTACCGTAAAAAATCATCATTCTCGAAAACTGTGTACGCGATATTTTTAAATAATTAAAAATGGGTTCGTTGTGACGTGAAAATCTCTTTATTTATTCTAATTACTTGTTTGAGGTTATGTTTGGCGGAAATGCGCCAAAATGGCGATTCTTTTGTTGTGAAAAATGAGTAGGTAGGTATTATAATGCGAATGTGATGTTATATTAATTTTTGACCATTGTAGTTGTTCTATTTTTAAAATAAAATAAGTTAAAAGATATTTTTTTTATCATTAAAAAGAATAAATGCCAATGTCAAATGGCTAAGAATTAAGTATTATTGAAATTTAATAAAATGATGTTTTTATAAAATTTGAAAGAAAAATTACATATCGATAAACATAGTACTGAATTATTCATTCCTTCAATGTATTCTCCAACACAACAGTGAAATTTTGATAATTTCTTCTTGGTAATTTCAAATAGGAAAACTCATTTAGACAAAAATATGTGCCGTATATCTGTCATAATTAAGTACCTACCTGTCTACATTATGACTCAGCAACACTTTCTAGAAATATTAATCATCACCTTATTTGAAGGACTTTTTAATTATCATCGATTTAACATTAATTTGTAAGGTAATATACAACGGATTATTTCACATTTCATGTAAGTATAGAAACTAATTGGGTAAAATAATTTGTTTTGTAGAAAGGGTATGTATACTTACTTATTTACAAAGTAGATTCATTAAGATTTTCGATTTGTTGATTATAGAGGCTTCCTGTTTTAAAACGAAATGATGTGTCAGTGTCAATCTCTTTTTTTCATTATTTTTCAGTTAAATTAGTTAACAGTTATTAACAGTTATAAGTTATTAACAGTTTGGTGCAGAATTTTTCAATCTGTCCTTTATAGTCATATTTGATCGAATAACACATCCGTAAAATTGGAAACGAATTACACGTCTGTAAAATGTTCCAAATCTAAAAATATACATAAGTAGTTAAAAATTGTATGTTTGTATATTTTAGATTGACCAATCACCACCAATAAAAAAATAGAGAGTGTTCGACTACGGTGCAAAATTTTCCAGTGCCAGTTATGATTGTGCAAAAGAAAAAGAAGAAAAATGTAGATTAAGAAGAGAGGCGTATATAAATATAGAAAATAGTGGAGTGCGATGGGATGTAAGTTCTGCAAGGGGAACAGCACAGTTCAGGCTGATGGCTCGGTACTGGACAGGGTCATCAGCCAGGCTTCTAACGAAGACCAGTGTCTACTGTATAAGTTGGCCAATTATAAAAAAGGTAAATATGAAATAAACACTGCATATATATTATGTATGTATACTATTACGTCATGTCCTTAATGATGCCTAAAGGTAGGCAGGGAGAAATGGGTCTGCCACTCATCTGCATCCATAAGTCGTCTCAAGCCGGATGCATACCAAAAGCTAAGCTAATCCAACTGTCGATTCGTTCATGAGAATTCTTCTCTGAATGAATCGACATTATCCAACTGTCGATTCGTTCATGAGAATTCAATTCTCTTAATGAATCGACATTATTAAGCCAAGATGCGTGTACGAAGGAAAATTTTGTATGGTGTAGTGGACTTTTTGCATGCTAATAACACCAACTAGAGGCCTCGCAGCATATATGTTCCCATACATGGATTTACTCAGAATTCGGAGTAGAACATTTTATGTTAGTTTTGTGTGTGTGTGTGTGTGTGTGTGTGTGTGTGTGTGTGTGTGTGTGTGTGTGTGTGTGTGTGTGTGTGTGTGTGTGTGTGTGTGTGTGTGTGTGTGTGTGTGTGTGTGTGTGTGTGTGTCTGTGTGTCTGTGTGTCCGTCCGTCCCTTATAACTTTTGATCTGCTCAATTTACAGAGCCCAAAATTTCAGAATATATAAACAGTTATAGGCCTACACAACTTTTATACTCAGAATTTTGAATTTTTGTTTCAGTCAGGAGTAATCAACTTTTGAATTTTTACTTTATTTTTCCATATATCTCAGAAACCGTAAAAGCTAGAACGCTGAAAATTGGTATAAACATAGACAAATACAAAATCTGAAATAATTTTTTTCAAAAAAATTCCAGGGTGTCTCAAACATTTTTTATTAAGAAAAGTATTTTTTATGATAAATTTATGAGTTTAACTGCCTATATTTCCAAATTTTATGAAAATACCGAAAAAAGCCGAAACACCCCAACTAGATAATTTAATTTTCTATAAAAAATATCAACATTGTATTAGCACGTCCCAAATTTTTTTTAACAATTTTTATAAAAATTGAATTTAGTGACGACATTGCTTCATACAATTTGTATGGCAGTCGCTTATACACAATATGTAAGAAGACTTAATAGTTTGATAGGTACTTAATATCCAAACGTACATACAGAACCATCATGCTGTTTTGATATTCCGGGTAGGAAAAGAGGACTGACCTCCATACTGTCCTATCTTGACATAGGTATATATACCAACATGTGTTAAAATTTTCAATAATTTGGATTTATGGGTTTATAGTTTGATTCTTATTCTTCAACTATACATACTATCGCTATCGACAGTTGGATCTCATGTGTTACATGCAACTAGTTTAGTTTAACTTAGCTCGCATAGCTGAGGTCATTTTTCATACTAATCACATAGATTGCGGTCTGTACACTTGTATGAAAAACGACCTCAGCTATGAGACCTAAGCAGAGCTAAGCTAAATTAACTTAGCTTAGATTTTGGTCTGCAACCGGCTTCATACATGTCCGTCTGTTGTTCAAGCTCTTAATGTTTCGTCCTTTTGTGATATTATTTCTTTATTTTGGATCAGTAGATATACAGTATACTGATCTTCTAAATCTTTATCTTCTCACTGATGATTTAGATCCTGACAAAGAACTGAGGTGCCATCCCGGGCATATGCTCGACAATTCACCAAAGTTTCATTGCAATCGGGTGAATGGTTTAGGAGCGTATAGCATACATACATACATGGATACATATAAATATTGAAATTTATAATATAGATTGTTTTAAAATATTCAGGAGGAGAGCTGATAGATGCATACAATATGGGTGGGCAAGCAGAAGTAGAAAAACTAATCAGAGAACAGTTTGGAGTGTTGATGTATGCAGAAGGCAAAGGACAAATTATCAACAGAGCTGAGTATTTACGTTGGAAATTCAGAGATCATAAACATGTGAGACATTTCTTTTTAAGAATCTATAGTAGGCTAAATAGTAAATTTTAAAAATCTTTTCCTTAGTACCTACCCTCGAAAGACACCTACGCCTTTGACAAAAAGTTCATTTTTACATCTTTATTCCATTGGTTGAGATTTTTGAAATTTGAATTTGTTAAATAGGTAGGTACTGATTTTGTAAAATTAGTTTTAGTAAAACTCATTTTTACTTCTTTATTATTTAAAAAAAACTACAATTCCTATGAAGTAGATTTTTACTTCAATCGAAAGTGAATATGAATATCGGATAAACTGAGTTTTTTACTATATTAATTAGGTACCTATTAATATTGCTTTTTTTCAATGTTTGTAATAAATATTGAAAAATAGAACTCCATAATCAATTAGAATTATGAAAAAAAAATAAGTTCTGTTTAAATTTTTTGCACACGCGACTCCCATTCACCGGTATCGCTCTATGCTGAGCATTGTCAGCTTTTTTTTTTAATAATTCTAGTTTACTATTCTTGCTATTCAAAAAAACTTTTTCTTTTGTCTAACAATCACACGTTTTTATTATACTTTATTTAAAATATTGATAAACTGTAAATTTTAGGTGGTTCTTCCGATTGAGGCGTCTCTGTCAAGATACGATCCTCTGGCCAGGTGGGATGATCACCCAGCTTGTTGGCAGATGAGGCATCGAGGTGCTTTGGGAGAATCCCTTTTGCATGTGCTCATAATATGTGACACAAAAATACATACACGCCTGGCGCGAACACTTATCAAGTGTTTTCCGAAATTAGCTTTAGATGTCGTAGAAGGAGAAGAATATCTAGGTACGAATCTACTTTTTCGATTAAATATAAAACTTTACCCAAATACTTATGTGATATATAATTTATCAAATCTCTCTAAAACATTGCACTTCATAAAGGCCGAGTTTATTATATGTAAATAACAGCGATCTATGCAAACTTAGCGGGTTGTCAACGCATCGATGGTTTTCCAACTGTCGATTCGTTCATGAGAATTCATTTCTCTGAATGAATCGACATTATTAAGCCAAGATGCGTGTACGAAGGAACATTTTGTATGGTGTAGTGGACTTTTTGCATGCTAATAACACCAACTAGAGGCCTCGCAGCATATATGTTCCCGTACATGGATTTACTCATAATTCGGAGTAGAACATTTTATGTGAGTTTTGTGTGTGTGTGTGTGTGTGTGTGTGTGTGTGTGTGTGTGTGTGTGTGTGTGTGTGCCTGTGTCTGTGTGGTGTGTGGTGTGTGGTGTGTGGTGTCTGGTGTGTGGTGTGTGGTGTGTGGTGTGTGTGTGTGTGTGTGTGTGTGTGTGTCTGTGTCTGTGTCTGTGTCTGTGTGGTGTGTGGTGTGTGGTGTGTGGTGTGTGGTGTGTGGTGTGTGGTGTGTGGTGTGTGGTGTGTGGTGTGTGGTGTGTGGTGTGTGGTGTGGTGTGTGGTGTGTGGTGTGTGGTGTGTGGTGTGTGGTGTGTGTGTGTGTGTGTGTGTGTGTGTGTGTGTGTGTGTGTGTGTGTGTGTGTGTGTGTGTGTGTGTGTGTGTGTGTGTGTCTGTGTGTGTGTCTGTCTGTCCCCCCCTTATAACTTTTGATCAGCTCAATTTAAAAAGCCCAAATTTTTAGAATATATAAACAGCTATAGGCCTACAAAACTTTTATACTCAGAATTTTGAATTTTTATTTCAGTCAGGGGTTGAAATTTTGGTTTATTTTTCCCAGTATCTCAGAAACCATAAAAGCTAGAACGCTGAAATTTGGTATAAACATAGACAAATAAAAAATCTCAAATAATTTTTTTAAAAAAATTCCAGGGTTTCTCAAACATTTTTTATTAAGAGAAATATTTTTTTATGATAAATTTATGAGTTTAACTGCCTATATTTCCATTTTTTTTTAAATATCGAAAAAAGCCGAAACACCCCAACTAGATAATTTAATTTTCTATAAAAAAATATTACCATTGTATTAGCACATCCCAAATTTTTTTAACAATTTTTATAAAAATTGAATTTAGTGACGACATTGCTTAATACAATTTGTATGGCAGTCGCCTATACACAATATGTAAGAAGACTTAATTGTTCGATAGGTACTTAATCTCCAAACATACATATAGAACCATCATGCTGTTTTCATATTCCGGGTAGGAAAAGAGGACTGACCTCCATACTGTCCTATCTTGACATACATACCAACATGTGTTAAAATTTTCAATAATTTGGATTTATGGGTTTATAGTTTGATTCATATTCTTCAACTGTACATACTATCGCTATCGACAGTTAGATCTCATGTGTTACATGCAACTAGTATTATTTCACGTTACCCATAGAATACACTAACGTTACCTACTGCTGGCTACTGCAACGCAAATTTGTCCTCTAATCGGCAGAAATGGTGGAACTCAGTAAAAAAATATATTATTACAAAAAATGTGTAGCTTTAATTTAATAGAGCATCCGATACGAAATAATTCAAATTTGTAAAATTAATTTCGTTCTAAGCACATTTTCAAGTATTAGGCTTAGTTTACTACTTGAAAATGTGCTTAGCACGAAATCGGTTGTACCTAGGTAGTCTCGAAATAAATAGCGGAATAATTAAAAGAGCGTTTTTTTTATTTTTAATTATTATAATTTTTCAAATTATTTAAGTTGAAAAATATAATATATTGAAGATTAAGTATAGGATGCGTTACCAATGCGTTGCTTGCACGTGAGCTGCAGGCTCCATTTTGGCCGTTGACACTTGATATAATTATGATTATTCACTTTGTATTTTTTAAAGAAGATTAATTATTAAAATAAATGGTAACAAATACGTAGTTATGTACGAATTAAAGCAGCATTTTCTTAAATTTAAATTTAATACTTTAATTGATTTTATTTTCATTATGTGGTTAGAAAAAATATGCTGTGGTTGATTTTATTAAAGAAGTCTTATGAATTATTTGTGTCTGCAAAAGTGGAGATTCAGTACTATTTTTCAGTACATAGTTAAGGGAAGTTTCTTATACTCCAACTAGACCGCAGTGTGTTTAAGTTTAGAAAAAAAATTGAATAATCGAATTGAAATTTCAACTTATATATAAAATTGAAACGGTATTGAAATTGGAAAGAAACTCTAGAAAAATATAGTAACATTTACCCCATGCCATCACGCCATTTTCATATTAGTTATAAGCAGAGATAACCGAAAGCCAGAATCTTGACATACATTTCTCGCTTCATTCAAGTCCATGCATCGTCTCATGCTTACGTATAGTAACATTTACGGAAATACATACCGTTTCGTTACTATTATGATGACAATAATAAATTATTTATTAAATTCTCACTTTTTTTTTACTAAAATAAATTTCTTATAATAAAAATATTTTTCGTAAGCCACTGCAAAATAAATTATGCATAGATTGGGATAGATTTGTCAATGAGGTAGGTACCTACATATCGAAATAGATGATCGAAATTATTAGATGTAGATCATTGAACTGTCAAAAATGTCAAAAAAAAAAAAAAAACAGAAAAAGTTAATAGGTATATCATTAAAATAAATGTTTTGTTCAGCGTATATTTAATAGATATTCGACATTACAATTTGTAAATATTGATTGTATTGATTTAATTATGTTCTGTATTTTTAACTCGCATAATTTTGTTGTAGAATATTAACTATTGACTAACGTTTTTAGGAGCTAGTTCTCTTCATCTAGCAATAGCCTACAGCAACAATGAATTGGTACAAGACTTGGTAGAAGCTGGAGCTAATGTAAACCAAAGAGCCATCGGTGAGTGAATAGTTTTATTTAGTTAATATAATATATTGTATGCAACATATTATTATGTGTACATAAGTATTAAGAGATGTGTATAAGAGCTTCAAGTAACTAATTTTAAATACATTATGCACCAATGATGTATAAAAATAATATACAGGTAGTTTCTAGTCTTTAAAATCGGTAAACAAAGAGTAAGGCACATGCCTCACTTAATTCTTACACTTATTTTGTAGTATTTGGACGTATTGTCGTAATCAAAATGCCATCTTGTGTGATGAAAATATGTGAAAATTACACTAGAACTGTGAAGAACCGACCAGATATATCATTTCATGCTGCATATTTATCCCATAATTGATATATTTTTATGGATTTGAAGGAAATATGCTGCCGATATGTCAAATCAGCACATTTACAAATTCTACCTTGTTCAACTGATTGAAATAAAATTTACATTTTGTAAATATATGCGTCGTCACATTTGCTTGTGACAGTAGCGAATCTGATGCAGAAGGTATTGGCTATTTCGCTAATCTTAAACTTTATATAAGTTCATTTCTTTCAGTCATCTTGTGTGAGAGATAATTATAATGCATGATAATTATATTATCTTGTTAATTCTGTTTTTTGTTTTTTAAATATTTTGTTTATAATGTTGTTAATTAAAAAAAATGTAATTCTATGTAACATGTAAATGGCTTATGCCGTGTATTTTATTAAATAAATAAATAAATGATTACACGGGAGTAATAGAAAAAATATGTTTGTTGTATGTGTCTGAATAATTATTGTTGTATTATCTCTTTCTCACTAAAATAATCTGACATTTCATGCTCTCTCTTGGTGATATTGTAAGAATTCCTTAAACTGAACCATTTTTTGTATACTTAGCATTGTTCTCATATAACGTATCTATATATAATGTAATTTTTTTTTTAAAATAGTGAATTATGTCCTTGTAACAAGTACATATACATTCTCATATTTTAAAATAAAATAAGCATATGCTTGCGCTATAGGCGAACGAAATCGGTCATGGCCGGATTCGAACTCGCGTCCACTGGATTACTAACACAGCGTGCTAACCACTCTGCCACCACCCATCTAAATTGTTATGCACATTGAAAGAAATATATCGTTGTATCAGAAAATTTGCTAAATTAAGAGTGTACAACTTCATCTATTGGACAAAATCTATAATTGAATCGCTTATTATTCAAAGGGATTCATTAAAAAAAAAAGTGTTTTTTAGATCTTCAAGAAAACCCTCCAGTTTATAAAAACAGTATAAAAGATGGAATTTTTTTGTTTATATTATTTCATATAGTCAGCTGAAATGGTCGTCCTATTATAAGGAAAATATACATGTACAACCATAATCATTTTTGTTTGATTAAAAAATACCTTATTGTGAATTTTATAAAAGAATTATGAAATTTTCTCAGATTATGATAATCATAAACAAACAAAATATCAAAAAATAGGTAAGATGATGGTATGATATGTATATTTCAGGTAGTTTCTTTTTGCCACGTGATCAACAGCGACCGAATCCTGCCCGACAGTCTGACTATGAAGGTCTCGCCTATCTGGGAGAGTACCCTCTGGCTTGGGCGGCCTGCTGTGCCAATGAATCCGTGTACAATCTTCTGTTGGACTCTGGAGCCGATCCAGACCTTCAGGACTCCTTCGGGAATATGATTCTTCATATGGTTGTTGTGTGTGATAAACTGGTAGCTATTGTTTATTTATTTTATTTAACTTTTTGTACATAATATAAACAAATATAATGCACACTGGCGGGCTTATTGCCATTAGGCAATTTCTTCCAACCAACCAGATTACAGAGTGACAGAATTATACAGTGAAAGCTACAAAATATCAAAGAAAATATACATAACACCAAAATAAATAAATAAAAATAAAAACACCATAGCAAAAAAAAGGATTAGGAAGGAACAAGAAGAGGAAATCGAGATCAGGTATTTAGGGATAAATATTACGTAGCAAAGGGAAGGAAGGAAAGGAGACTTGTGATCCAATATGCCACTTCTGTATATACATATGTACATGCGACAATACATTGTAAATGCATGATTGAACAGGTTTTAACTGTTAACGTTTCATGGCGCAATGCGTACTGTGTATTGTCACAGTACTTGATGGAAAAAAAAATATGAAGCACTCAAGAATAACAGAATTTTACAGAAAGAATTGGCAATAATACACTTACTCAATGAAACATAATATAATAAATAAACATAACAAAATATGAACAGATTATTACAAAAGACAAAATATAAACAGACTATTACAAAAGACAAAATATAAAAATAATTTCAGACAAAGGAGAAACATACATAACTAAGTAAAGTTGTAGCCAAACACCTTGAACGAGAAGGTGGCGATTTGCATGTAATCTAACGAAGCAAAAAGACACAAATTCGTAAGCTTGTTCAAGATGTTTGACGAAAATAATAATAACAATTTGATTATATGAACCTTTCTAAAGTCTTCCATAGTAAATATAAAAAAAATAACACTTTATTCTTTAACACTTCATAGTAAAAAAATCTTGTTAAAATAGCAATTTTCAACCTACCTATGAAAGCCACCACTACTCAGGTTTCTTCATATTATCCAATCGTTGTTACCTGCTATGGTATCCTTTTACGGTATTCTTATCACTTATATTGTCAATTCCAGGACATGTTTGGTTACGCTCTCAGACATCCGAAATCCCCTGCAAGTAACGGAAAGATGAACAATCAGGGTCTGACTCCTCTGACACTAGCTTGCAAGTTGGGCCGAGCTGAAGTGTTCAGGGAGATGTTGGAGCTGTCTGCCAGGGAGTTCTGGAGATATTCAAACATTACTTGCTCGGCGTATCCGCTCAACGCCCTGGACACATTGTTGCCAGACGGACGAACAAGTAATCCACTTTTTATTTTACATGGCATGCAGCTGTTCTTCAATATGCAAGTGATGTTTCTGTGTCTTCTTGAACACTGTTTATCTATCAAAAGAAGAAAAAGTTATTTTCATTTTGAATTGCTTCTTGGGCAACAAAAAGGTAAGTACTTTGTCTTGTATTAATTTAACTCACATCCAATATCAAGGAGCCACATTCTGGAGACTTGATATTTGTGGTACTGTTTCATACTGCAAACAATAGAAAATTGTGTCACCTTCGGGACTCGAACCCGAGACCAAGTTAAACATCAAACACAAGTTCCAACTGAGCTACAAAGTCATATTCTAAGACAATTTTGTACTGGAATTATGATGTAATTATGAGATCATAGATTTTGTAACTAAACTATTTAGTCATGTTACGAGTATTTTGATGAATTTTTTTAAATGAATGAAAAACCATTTTAAATGCAAGGCTGTTGATGAAAAATTGCGAGAGTTTCAGATGCCAATGATGATCTGTTTCTTGGATTACAGCAAGGCGTTTGATTGTGAAATCATTCTTCCTCCTCAAATATTGTCAAAATGGACATGGTTAACTTAACTTTCCATGTATATCTGTTCTTGTATTTTTTAGTTATATTATTTTCCTTATTGTTTAGATTGGAACTCTGCTCTCTTCATAATCTTGAATGGAACAAAGGAAGCACATTTGGATATGTTAGATGGAGGAATTATTCAAAGGTTATTGGAGGAAAAATGGAAAACATTTGCAAGGGTGAGATTGTTCATTGAAATTTCCTAATACCACTCTTTATCGACTCTATGTAACTCCTTTAATGTGTCATCAGAAAGATGTTTAAGATGGATCTTTTCTGGATTACAGAATAATTGTTAATTTAGAGAATTAGATAGAGCCAATATAACGGCTTACTATAATAGTGAATACATACTATATTATTATTATGAATTTGGTGATATGTAATCCAGACTTCCTGAATGTGCTAGTTTGTTCAGTGCGTTGAACACTGTCAGTTTGTTGTAGAAAAGATAACTGCTGCGTTCGTAAAAATGATTGAAAACAAATACTGAAGTTAAATAATATAATCATGAATTTCTGTACAAAGATTTCACTTAAGGCCCTTGTATACCCTGGGCATACGGATGTACACAATTATGCACACTAAATTACCTTATAATGTAATAAACACGAAAAAATATTGTAAATCACCTAATCTGTGATATACAATATTTTTTCGTGAAGAGAAGTTTAAATTTAGAGTTTTTTTAAATAGCTAGAATATTAATTTAAATAGTAAAAAACTCAGTCGGCAGATTCTCTTTCGATTGAAGTAAAAATCTATCCCATAAACCTTGTAGTTTATAAGTTGCTTTCAATAAAAAAGGACTTTATAATTTTTGCCAAACATCTCGAACCTGACTACCGGGTGCGCAGAGCGCAAATTTGTGTCTTTTTGCTTTGTTGATATGCGTACAAATTGCATCCTTTCTCGGCGAAATGGCTTTAGATATTTGGCGACAACTATACTAACTAATTTTACAAGAAAAGTATTAAGCAAATTCAAATTTAGAAAAAAACTCATGCAGAGTAAAGATGTAAATACAAACTGTTCTTTATTTCAAAGACGTATCTTTTGAGGGTACTGGGGAAAAGATTTTCAAAATATACTATATAGCCTACTATAGCCTCTTAAATAATATGTCATATTTCTTAAAGTAAAATCAAGAAGGTAAGCAAAACAATATTCATTCTAATATTTTTTCTTTACAGAAACAATTTTTAAAACGTCTATTGATACTCTTCATTCACTTAATTCTCTTGTCATGCGCGGTATACTTACGACCTGAAGAGACAACTACTCCATTGTTGGGACCTCCGGAGAATGCAAAGGATGCCCTCAGATATGCTTGTGAGATTGGGACAATCATTGGAGTGTTGAGCTATGTGTTACTGCAGCAAGGAGATGAGGTCAAGAACCAGGGACTGGTGGCATTTGCAAAACAATTGGTAATTTTTTCATTTTCATATTGAACTGTCTGTCCAAATATTTGGCAACGCTGTGGAGTTAATGTAGCTCCACCCACACATGTGACAACGTTGTAAATGCTGAGTGAAGTAGAAATTAGCTTATTTTTGTTTTAGTTTCGTTTGGACCTTGATAATGCCAAGTCACCTTGGCGAAAACGTTTGGTCGTTAGTATAAAAAATATTGTGGAAAAATACAAAGTTATTTATTTATTCATTTAAAATGGATTTCCACTCTGTAAACACAAAAAACCTAGAATCACTAATTGTTTTATTTACTCAGCACAAATTTTTATTACTTTTCTATGGGTTTTCATCATGAATTGTCCATTTAGAAGTTAAATAAAGATAAATGTCTGTAGTGTCATACCTACATGGTCTGTAATTTTCAATTTATGGATTGAGATATGTACAGCAAATTGATTTTATACAATAATATATTTATATTGTGGTAGGAAATATGATGATGTATTAAGAGATACAAATAATGAGATGTTTCCATGTATGAATGAGAAGTCTGTTTATTTTTCCTTGTCTATTACAACTTACATGAAATAGTAAAAATATTTTTCTTTAAATCATAACGTATTATTTATTTATAGACACATGCTCCAGCCAAGGCCATTTTTCTGGTGTCCAATTTTCTGATTTTGGCTTGTATTCCGTATCGTCTGATAGGCGATAGGGAATCAGAAGAAGCCATCTTGGTGTTTGCTGTGCCAGGCTCGTGGTTCCTGCTTATGTTTTTTGCTGGGTATTATTTTTATTTGACTCTTATTACACGAAAGACTTAATATATAGAATAGACAGTGTGTGTTTCTAAGACAACTTTATTTTCTTCTAATATATAAAACTGAGATAGGACATATTATATATCAATAATTATCTTTTCACCGATAAAATGAAACGAATCATGATATATTTCAGATCTTTATATGCAAAACATCAGAGAAGTGACCAAGCACAATCTCTGGAAATAATTGCCATTATGGGTGTCTTTTGATCATTATAATAATAATAATAATAGTAAATTTTATTTAGATGTAAAAACATTAAAAAATTAATACATCTAGTATAACAAAAAATATATAAAAATAGTTTCTTTTTTTAAACAACTTGTATGGTAAGAGTATGACAATTTATTATAAAAACATGTAAAACTATGAAACATTAATAGTTATTAACTATGTATTCAGCACCTAACCTATGAATGGTGACAAGACTTGTGGATTCTTTTATGTTTGGTGGCAAACTATTATATATTTTGAGACCTTTATGGTATAAACTATTTTGTGCATTTGTTAATCTAGTTTTTGGAAGTCTAAAATCCTGACATCCTCTCGTAGGGTAAGCGTGAATATTGACATTTAAAAATATATTTTTCTGCATAATATTTTGGAAGCATATTATTTTTTAGTTTGTAAATCAAAGTTAATGTATTGCTTTACTGTCATTGAGCAATATATCTGTGACATACTAATTTCAACTTATTTGTTTCATAAAATTCTAAATTCAATTAGTTGTATCGCAGTACGGTATTCGGTTTTCACTGCTTAACAATGCTCACCTACCTAGGTACAAATGGCATGATAGATGTTTTATGATGATTTTTTCAGTATAATATTTTAAATAATACCATATTTTATTTTTATCTGCGATGCCATAGATCGGGAAATTTTTTTAAATGTAGGCAATTTAAATGAAGAAATTATGTCAAATTTTTAACATCTCAATAGAGACGTAGTTGGAACATTATAGAAGGACCAGGAACTCAAGGCACCTAAAGGGCTTACGACCTGTCATCGTCTGGTTTTTTCAGGGGTCCCTTATCAGTTCAGGGGTGACATCTGTGCGAGAACACAGTCACCTCATGTATAAGGACTGTTGCTTTCATTGTTTACAAAAAAAAAACAACTTTTCAATACATGGCGTTATAAAAAGGTTTCATCGTTACTTCATAGATGGCAATAGTAAAAACGTCTTATTTTCAAATTATATGTTTCTCATTATTGAAATATTTCTCATTTTCAAAATTGTATTGATAAATGAACTCAATAAGAAGGCATAATTGGTGAACATTGCACAAGCACACAAAGTGATCACTTAAACCAGTCGATTACAGGTCGAAAGCCCTATAGGTGCCTTGAGTTCCTGGTTCTTCTATAATATTCTGACTTTGTCTCTATTGAGGTGTTAAATATTTGTCAAAAATATCTTTGAAAAATCCAATATTTGCATACTTATATATATTAAAATATATTCAAAAAATAAAGAAATAAAAAAAAGTTTTATAGATATACATGTATGAATAAACATTCATTTTCAGAGCTGTGAGATTGACTGGTCCATTTGTCACAATGATATTTAGTATGATCACTGGTGACATGTTGACATTTGGAATTATCTATACTATCGTTCTTTTTGGTTTCTCTCAATCTTTCTACTTTTTATATAAAGGTGAGTAACAGATGAATTTGTTTTTTATACATTTATTGAATATAAAATTACAAAGAAAATATACATAGGTATATAAGATAACTGCTTCACTAGACAGAGTTAAGTTAAATTAATTTGTATTTATCTAAAACAGTTTTTCAATATAATAATTGATTCAATTTTTTATTGCAGGTTTTCCAGGTGTAAAGAATTCACTTTTCAACAGTTATCCAAGTACATGGATGGCGTTGTTTCAAATTACGCTCGGAGATTATAGTGTACGTATCAAAATACTATTTCATATTATATTTATAATCCGCTAGAAACGTTGAATTAAATATTTGTCGTTTTAGTGACGTATTTGAGGGAAGATTATGCCTAAACGGACACTGTAATACGCTATATTTTTCTAAAACTTGAGTTTAGCTCTTAAACTGACACTGTAATACCGGGCCATAGTCAGAGCCAATAAAAGCATTCCATCAGTAATAAATTAACAATAATAACAAAAGACAGTTCATACAAAGAAATCAACAAACAATTTAATATGTATTTTATTTAGGTATATATCATTTCACAATATTTTTACTTTAAACAATATATAGGTAACAAAATTACAATTAAATTAAATTACAATTTGTCTGGAAGAAATTGCCATTAGGCAATAAGTCCGCCATTTGTACTAGCTATTAAGTAATGTACAATAAAGTGTTTAAATAAATAAATGTTGATACTTTCTCGATAGAGTTAAAAAAACTCATTTTCGAGACAGGAGTGTCATAATTACACAAAGATATGTTATAATAAAATAAATTCCATGGTAGCCCATGTTTTGCTTTGATTTATGTAGGCAATAAATATAAACCTATGATGGTTCGCTATTTGTAAGTGTGCATGTATAATTTATTGTTATTTCAGTATTCAGATTTGAGCTTCACAACATATCCAAATCTTAGCAAGTCTGTGTTTGCTCTGTTCATGGTGTTTGTGCCAATATTGCTACTTAACATGTTGATCGCCATGATGGGAAACACGTACGCCCACGTCATTGAACAGTCTGAGAAGGAGTGGATGAAGCAGGTATCAAAATATTTCAAAATATTACTTTATGCATTTATAACAGATCCAACAGAACATATCAATACAATCTGCTTGAATATTCATGTAAATAATAGCATTACTATTGAATATTTTATGATCTCATATACACTCAAACATTGAATATTTTATGATCTCATATACACTCAAACATTGAATATTTTATGATCTCATATACACTCAAACATTGAATATTTTATGATCTCATATACACTCAAACATTGAATATTTTATGATCTCATATACACTCAAACATTGGATATTTTAGATGTCAATTTCTCCATAGATGGCATTAGTAAAAGGTTCATTGTAATATTCTCCTATATGGTGACAGTTTTTTCACCTTATTTTCAAGTGATAGGATAAGATTCTTATGACTTGTAGTGTTTGCTATCAAGTTATTCACCTATTCGGGGAAGGAAAAACGGACTGAACCTGATATACATTTTTTGTAATAGTATATAAACACACAATATTTGTAATAGTATATAAACACACAATATTTGAAAATATTTAATAATATGGATTTGAGATTTTATAATTTGGTATTTATTCTTGCAACTATTTATTTACTAATTTACCTTTATATAGGTAGGTATATAGAATTAACATTTCATAATATTAATTTGTAGCTGCTATATAAAATGTAAATAAATGTATAAGGATTTAATTATACAATATACAGCGTGTTGGCGCAGATGACAGATACTTCCTTTTTGTACCTATCCTCATCTTCCTGACATACCTAAAATCATCATACCTACATCCATACCTGAACGTGACAACAACAATCTCGCCTCTGTTCGCGCGCGAGCCAGCCACGTTCTCCAGTCTCTCGAGAATACGCGTCTTTGCACCATCTCGTGTTACACAAGCGCCGTGCACCATACATATAAAAACATTAAAATACGTTCGCGGCTTTCGCACGTATATTACAGACAATTGTGAACATAATTTTGTTGAATCAGTGACGAGAAGGAAGGACAAACGCGACAGAGGAAAAGTAGAAAACACCTGGCACAGTAAGTCCACTCCTTTTCATTTTCCGTCTAGTCCAATCTGTTCTTTGCCGATATCGCACATAAATACAGGGTAAGCCATTTATGTGAAACAATACTAAAAATAATATCAAAAAATAAAATAATGGCAACAATAAAAATAATATAAGTACATATTGTATTATACAACATTAAATAAAAAGTAAAAAAAAACAACTTATTATATTATTATTTTTATATGTTTACATAACATAAAAAAATAATTCAATCATTATTATTAAATATGTAAATAAACTAGAGAAACCCTACCTGTTTGAGGAGGAACTGCTAGGGTTACCTATAAGTTCTTCCCTGACCTAAGAAAGAGGACGAGCATGAGATCGCTGGCACTGAGCCACCATGCGGTGCAACTCGTGTCAGAACATGGGGAGCTTAAAGGGGGGTACCGATGCCCAGAATGCGCATATGCTTTGGGAGTGCCCTTTGTTGATGGACACCAGGGAGAATATGATAGGAGGTATGTGTGCTGGCACCGCCCGGCCAGTTTGGTTTGGCAAAGTGCTGGAGAACTATTTATTTATTTATTTATTTGGATTAGTAAATAGTCATGTTAACATTTACAATGAGACGTGAATTGCCGCTGAATGAATCACGACGCTTGTAGTTCGCTCCTCATATTTTTTGTGTTTTTGATGTTTTAAGTGGTGCAAAAACTTATATTTTGTGTTAATTTTTGTTTAAATGCTTATGTGAACATATCTTAGTTAAAATATTGTCCCCACGTAACCGGTGAGTTCGTTCCATTTTTATTTATTTTATTTTTTTTTGTAAGTGTGTCAAAACAATTGCTTAGTGGAGGTAGGTAAGCAAACAATTTGCCGGCGCTTCATGCGCTGTGCTAGCGAAATGTTACCTAGTAACGTTGTTGCCAAGTCAACAGATAACAATGTATTAGAATGTACGCCATCAAAACAAACTCGTAAGGCCCAGTCCACACCGATAGATCATGATAATACATTATTGGATAGTTCAGTATCCAAAAAATTCAAACCAAACATAAACCCCTCAGTACACCAAGAGAATTCTTTACTGTATAATGAATCCTCTCTTTCCCCATTTATTGTACATGTACAAAAGAAAGTAGCGGGAGAAAGTCTTCAAATACAGGCTATCTCATTCGGTTCGTTTATCTACAAAAATAAAATTGATAATATAAAAAAAATCAAGCCGTTGGGTAAACGCACAATTGCAATCGAATTCAAAAATTATTTAGCAGCAAATACTTTTCTTAATAACAAAATTTTAGAACAAAACAACTACTTACCATTTATACCTTCCTTTCACGTAACTCGTCTTGGAGTTGTAAAAGATATACCTACATCTCTTTCTGACGAGGAAATATTAAGTAATTTGGAAGTCCCTCCGGGATTCGGAAAAATAATAAAAATTCGAAGGCTTAACTACAGAGACCGTAAAATTGAAATCCCGACATGGAAACCATCTCAAACTGTTGTGGTCACAATCGAAGGGCAAAAACTCCCATCACACCTTTACCTCTTTTACAATCGTCTACCAGTAGAAACTTACATATTCCCTACTATTCAATGTCATCAATGTTTAAGATACGGACACACTAAAACTAACTGCAAATCTGCAGCACCTAGGTGTTTTAAATGCACTTTACATCATCTTGGAAACACATGTAATGTAACTCAAGAAAATACTATTTGTGTTCATTGCTCGGGAAATCACCAGGCTATCGATATAAATTGCCCAGAATTGACAAGACAGAGGAACATTAAGAAAGTAATGGCTGACCAAAGTATATCGTATATCGAAGCAGCTGGAATGTTTCCCTCCGTGAAAATATCATACTCAGAAAAAACGAAAGCTGTCAACAATTCAAAAAAAATTGAAACACAAAATAATTTCACGCCAAAATGGAGGGTAATCACCCCTTCAAACAAAAATAATCTTAAAAAACATAGTAATACCCCCCCTTACTTGGATAAAAAACAAATCAACTCATTATTAATTGCACCAAATGGAAACCATCCAGTACCTAAAAATGGATGTGCTCTCCCGTTAACAAATGAAACTACCCCAGATACAATAATACCTGAAGACATTAATTATAGTCGTAAAGAAATAATTCTAAATTGCATATACAATATGATCCATGAACTCCTTACCACAGGACACTATATCTCAGTACCGTCCAACGATGCACTTATTAATAACACCTTACAAAATACTGTCAATATACTCAATAACAACCTAAATAAAGAAGATATCGATTCAAACTCTATCACAGAAACAAATTAGACCTTAAACTTGTAACTCGCACAATAATTCCCTGTATAATCTTTCATACAAAATGGCCTTAAATATTGCCCAGTGGAACTGCAGAAGTGCAATACCTAATAAAGACTCTATTTTAAAATTGCTATCCGAGAACCAGGTTCAAATAGCGGCACTATCTGAAACCTGGCTCCGCGATGAAAAAACATTCAAAATTCCCGGCTTCCAATGCCTAAAAGATAATAGACATGATGGCAAAGGTGGAGCTGCGTTATTAATAAAAGACACATTTTTCTTTAACCAGATAAATTTAAAACCAATAAATTGTCCATCACAAGTTGTTGCTGCGGAAATAGACGGTACAACTTTTGTCTCAATTTATATTTCTCCTAATTTCCAACCCACCAAAAATATTTTAAGAACCATAATTTCTCGAATAAAACATCCCTTTATAATTATGGGAGATTTTAATGCTCACCATAACATGTGGGGTTCATCATCATGCACAAAATTAGGTAGAATTATAGTTGATCTGCTAAATGAGTTGAATCTTTGCATTATTAACGACGGATCACCGACACGTATCCCTGTGCCAAATCAACGAATCAGCGCAGTAGATTTAACAATATGTAGTCCCGATATTGCTCCATACTTGAATTGGAAAATACTTTCTGACCCATTCAATAGTGATCATCTTCCAATAATTTTGCATTATTCACAACCGTCATACAGATACATATATACCTCTTATATTGAAAACTCAAAATCCAAAAGAAACAACAAATTCGATAAAAATGTTTGTAATTTTGGAAAAGCTAATTGGTCAGGATATAATCATTACACCAACAACCCCAATATAACATTTACTCCCCCCTCAATAGAAAACCTACAAGAATGCTACGATGAATTTATTAAAACGATTGAAATATCAGAAAAATTTATACCTAAAAAGAATCCCAAATTCAAAAAGTATCCCTTACCTCCTCCTTGGTGGGACTCAGCGTGCGAAGAACATTCGTCAATTAGGAAGCAAGCATATAAAGACTACAAGCATAACATGACACTTGAAAATTTCTTGCATCTTAAAAATGTTCAAGCTAAAGTCAAACGGTTCCTCAAAAACAAGAAAAGAAAAGGGTGGAAAGACTTCTGCACATCACTTAGTATCCAAGTTCCAATTTCAGAAGTTTGGAATAATATCAGAAAATTTCGTGGCTCATACAAAACCCCATCTTCTAAATCATGCCCTAAACTATGGTCAGAAGATTTCTTAAATAAAATGGCCCCACCGTATGCTGTTAACATCGATGAAATCTCGTTACAATATTCACATACTAGCAGTAACTGGCTAGATGCCCCATTCCAAATAGACGAATTAAAATCAGTCTTACAAGTGGTAAAAAATACTTCACCTGGAATAGACGGGATCCCATATATTATCTTACATAATAGTAGCGATAAATTCTTGAATATCTCTTAAAATTAATAAACATAATGTTCGATAATGGGGTTATCCCAGAATCTTGGAAAACTCAACTCATTATCCCAATTTTGAAACCACTAAAGGACCCTAATTCAGGTGTCAACTACAGACCAATAGCACTATCATCAACTCTGCTTAAATTAACAGAACATATTATAAAAAGACGAATTGATTGGTTCGTTGAAAACAAAAATATTTTGCCGTACAATATGTTTGGCTTCAGAAAAAAAAAATCCTCAGTAGAAAGTGTAGCCAATTTAACAACGGATATTCTTTTAGCTTTCTCTAGACAAGAACAGGTCATAGGAGTAAGCTTAGATATCACAAGTGCATATGATAATGTGCTTCTCTCCCTTCTTAAATCTAAACTTCTCCGAATTGGAATCCCCCTAAAATTAGCCATCTTCATAATGAATATTCTCCTGGATAGAAAAATCATTCTCGACATTCGAGGAATTGATACTCAAGAAAGAAAAGTCGACAAAGGCTTGCCACAGGGGTCAGTCCTTAGCCCTATCCTCTTCAATATTTATATTCACGAGATTTTTCATGTACTGTTACCCTCGGCACAGTTACTGATATATGCAGACGATTTTTTTATTTATGTATCAGGGAAAAAAATCCAACAAATGGAGAACATTATGAATAATACTCTCAAAAATATTTCTTCGTGGTTATCTGAAAATGGCCTGAATCCCAGTCCTCCCAAATGTAAAGCCATTATGTTTACAAAAAAACGCTCTATACCACATATAAAAATTCAACTAAATGACATTATCCTCCCTGTCTCTTCGGAATTAAGATTTCTTGGTATCACTTTGGATTCCAGACTATCTTGGAACTCTCAAGTTACACATATCATTAACAAATGTCAGTCTGGACTAAATGCAATGCGAGCTGTAACCCGTACTTGGTGGGGAGGTCACCCTTCTGTTCTACGTTTAATGTATATATCATACGTTCGCAGTCAAATCGACTATGGAGCGTTTTTACTTAGTCCAATTTCCAAGAAAAATTTACAACGCTTAGATAGAATACAATTTGAAGGTCTGAGACTTATATTAGGCGCTATGAAATCGACACCGGTATGTGCACTCCAGGTGGAAGCCGTGGACCCACCACTTGAGCTGAGAAAACAGTATCTGTCAGATAAATTTGTTTTAAAATGCAATATTATTAAATTCCACCCTCTAATTAGAAAAATCGCTATGCTTAAAATATTCACAAATCAATCACCATTTTGGAAACATAAAATCTCCCCTCCTCTTGTAAATAGCCTCACCTTTTTAGACCAATACTCATCGGATTTCATTAAATCTGAGACACTCCCAGTTTACTCATTACCCTATCAAAATTTAATCGAGCCGCCAAACATAATCCACTCATTAGGAATAACTCCAGATGCTTTTGCATCTAAAAGACTTAAACACGTAATTGAATCCAAATGGAATGACTGGAAAATACTTTATACGGATGGATCAAAAATGGACTGCAAAAGCAATACTGGAGCAGCAGTATTTAGTGATTCAGATAAAGTTGAATTACTTTTGACTCTCCATAAAGATTCTACAATATTCTCAGCAGAATGTATAGCTATAATAGAGGCTTTGAACTATGCAAATAAAAAACGATTCTTAAAGACATTAATATTGACCGATTCCTTAAGTACACTCGAAAAACTCTCTAAATCCCCTATTTTGTATAGTGATGACCACTACTGTATAGATATATGGAAAAAAATTAAAGAAATATGCAACCAAAACAGAAAACTTTGTCTGGCATGGATACCAAGTCACTGTGGTATACCAGGAAATGAGAAAGCGGATGAATTGGCTAAGAGAGCAACATATGGAAACACACGGACACATCCCAATATTACACAAAACGATCTCCTACCAATCGCAAAAAACCGTCTGATGAATAAATGGCAGTTATATTGGGACACAAGCTCACTGAAAAAGGGTAGACTTTACAAAACGACCCAACAAACAATTGTCAATAAGCCATGGTTCCATGATAAAGCTTTTGACAAACATTCCATCAGCGTTATGTGTCGTATCCGCATGGGACACTGTTGTACCAGAGAGCATTTAAAAAAAATAGGGATCATTGATAGCAGTCTCTGCGAATGTATGATTGGTGATGAGACACTGGATCATTTGTTTCTTGAATGCCCCATAAACGATAGGTATCCGTCCTTTTTTACCGATCTCACAGAGATTGGGGTTCCAATGCCAACAAATGTGAGGACATTGTTGAGCTACAATTCCAGGCAGGTAAACATTTTGCTCAAAAAATTCATCAAAATTAATGACATTAAAATTTAACTCTGTTCATAAAATTTAAATTGATCGAAGTAAAATAAATATACAAAAATAATTTAGGTTTCTCTATTTTGACAGTTTAATATTTTAACTTAGATGGCTGAGAACACTCTTAACGGGTGAAGAGCCAACAAAAAAAAAAAAACATTTACAATACACAAACGATTTACAGAAATGAGACCAATTACATACCAATCCCAGAAAGTACAGAAAAATGACAGTTACAAAAAATTAGAATAAAAAAAAGCATCACAATGTTGCTCGTTTCGAAGAGTTTGTTGATGTGTGTGTCTTACGCTGGGATGAGCTCCGGAGACCAAAGATCTCGTACAGCGGTGGGCCTAATGGTCTGGAGTGATACTGTGGCGGAGTGGTCGATGACTCGACGTTTCGTGCCGTCCCTTCTCCCTTCGTGGAGGTGTCTAATCAAGTGCCCCGTCTGGGTGGGTCCTCCTTCCCCGCGTCGAGGTTAGCTATCGCACCTGGTGATGTGGGTGCGATGGCTCTTTTGGAATGTCGGGGCGGCTCTGTCCTGTCCATCTCACCTATTAATCTAAGACTTAAGACTAAGACAGTAGTATTAGGACAATATATAGTTATATTATGATGCTAGTTATAATTAGTTATAAGTACCTATAAATTAAGATTAGTTTTAATTAGTAAGGTGCATTAGGTAGGCTTCATCCCTGAATGGGGGCACTGAGAGTCCATAATTTAGCTGGCGGGGTTTGTTGGGGGGAGCCCATCCGTCAAACTCCGAGCCCGCCTGCGTAAAAAGATTTGCAAGTAAGTACGAGTAAAGAGGTGCTAACGCGCCACCCGGGTAAGCGGTGGGTGAATTTCAGTCTCTGTCTATTCGGAACGAGAAAATTTATTGCACTCAAAAACTCGAATGTAAAAAATTATAAAATGTAAATCCTTTTTTCAGTGGGCCAAGATAGTAGTGACATTAGAAAGAGCAGTTCCTCAAGCGGACGCCCATCATTACCTGCAAGAGTATTCCATCGGTCTGGGACCTTCGGACGATCCGAGGTACGAGCAGCGCGGAGTGATGGTCATCAAATCCAAGTCCAAAACCAGAGCAAAGCAAAGAAAAGGAGCTGTCACCAACTGGAAGGTGATTTTAGTCCTTTAAATTTGAATTAATTTCATAGATTTGTCAAATTGACTTGGTGTGATATTTATTCATAAAAGTACTTAGGGTGACTAGTGACTAGGCTGTTCTTCCCCCACCACCACCCGTTCTGCTTATGACTAATAACGGCCCCTTGCAAAACTCTGAAAGAACACATAAAGAACATATAAAGAGTCCGGAGAACTCTAAAACCTTGCAGACACTGCACTTAATGTGCCAAAGAGAGCTGATCATGTGGAAACAACTGGCTCACTGCTTAGTGATTGTGAAGATAAAAGTGCACCGAATTTAAGACAGAAAGTCTTGAAAGTCCTAAAGTTGCTCTTCGTGGCTACAAAGTCCGCATGTCCAATGGGTCCAGAGAAATTCCCTCGGACATCGTTGTAGAGTTCTCATCGGAAAGTTGACACGGAGAAGTTAGTGCATTCCCATAGGATATGCTCAGAAGTCTGTTCAGGGTTATCACAAAGCTGACATGTGGACGAATCGGATAAGTGAAAACGAAAGAGATAACTTTTGAAACTGCCATGTCCAGTAAGGAATTGTGTGGTCCAATGATCGGGTCAAATAAATAAAATAAAATAAACAATCCATGAGGATGAAATTCGAGTCCTCACATCGGGAAGAAATAAACATGTCAGTCTGCCCATGGAAGAAGAAGATCAGCGACGTTGCCAAGCATCTAAAAGAGAACTCCGGGCCAAGTTCTCTATCTCTCCACGAACTATGGGTAAATTTACAGGTGGGAGAGAAACACCACCCAAAATTGAGCTTCGGCCTCTATACAGGTTGTGAATTGAAGCTCGTCGCTGTGTTTCCAGATCAAGGCTAGTGACTAGGCTAGATAAAATAAGAAGTATGCATATACAAGAAAGTTTAGGAGTGCGCAATATATCCGATAAGCTCCAAGAAAACAGATTGAGATGGTAGAAGACCACTGGAATAAATAGGGGACGTAGCCCAAAACCTTAATTAGCTGGGTAAAAGATCCAGAAGGAGACCAAAACCTAAATAAGCCAGGTAAAAGATCCAGAGGGAGATCAAAACGCAGATGGAAAGAAGTGGTGAGGCAGGATATGCTAAGCGACGGAGTTATCCCAGAGGATGCGCAGAATTGAGGACAGTGGAGGCGTAAGACTCAGAAAGCAGACCCCATAATCATGTGGGACAATTGCTGAGGAAAAGAAGAGGTATTTATTCGTAAAAGTGGATTTATCTGTATATCTGATATATAAAACTCTTCTCAGACCTGTCATAGTGTATGGAGCTGGGTCTTCACAAAAAGAGACAAAAATATCCTCTTGATATTTGAAAAGAAAATCCTGAGAAAGATTTTTGGCCCAGTAAACGATAATGGACTTTGGAGGATGCGATATAATCATGAACTACAGGCATTATATGATGAACCCAACATTGTACAAGTCATAAAAGTATGTAGACTGCAGTGGTTGGGACATGTCAGACAGATGAATGATGATCGTATCCCCAAAAAAGGTTTTTAATACCAATCAATAGGGCAGAAGAAGTAGAGGCAGGCCCATACTTAGATGGCTGGATGACACAGAAGACGACATAAGGGCGATCGGAATAACAAACTGGAGGAGAGCGGCGGAGGACAGGGACGGTTGGAGAAGGATTCTGGAGGTATACAGGGCTGTAGCGCCAATGATGATGTATTTATCTATGAAAGAAATATTTGATTTTTCTATGTTAAATCAGTTAAACTAAATTCAACCTATAAAATATTCACAGAATTTCATCATACAAAGATAATCTGTTTTTCTGTAACTTAGCACTGAAAAAATATTCTGTTCATTCTGAAAAAAAGGAAAGAAGTTGTATTTTGTCTTTTAAGAATTGGAACTAGTATTAAGTGTTATTCTTGTAATGTGTAAATTGTTGAGGTATTGCAATAATATATTTTGTTTCCAGCGAGTGGGTAAAGTAACCATTAATGAATTAAGGAAAAGGGGGATAACAGGTGAAGACCTCAGAAGAATAATGTGGGGCAGAGCCTCGATATCAACACCCACTAAAGTTCCTCTCAAGTAAGTGACAAACTACATATATACATAGTTTGTAGCTTTAAAGGTTCAGATGGTTTTAATCAATTTTTTTTTAATTGTTTTGGAAAAATCACATGTCTATTCAAAATGACACCGTGTCTGAAAGGATAAGTAAACATTATAAATACTTTAATACAAATACATGGGGAGAATGAATGAGGAGCGCCTGACGAAGAAAATATACAGAGCAGAAAGGAATGGAATGAGAGGTCGGGGACGCCCAAGAAAGGGATGGCACGACCATGTGAACGAAATTTTGAAAGACGGAAATGTTAGAAGTGTGAGCAATAGACGAACATGTATGAGACGATGCATGAATGTTGATGAGGCGAGGGATGCGTGCCAGGATAGAAAGATGTGGCGTTCGGTTCTCTCTGCCTACCCCGCAAGGGAGATGGCGTGATGGTATGTATGTATGTATTAATACAAATAATGTAATGAACAATACATAACTTAAAGCTGTAGCTTTCAGAGATGAAATAAATAATTAATTATATAAATATATGTAGTCCTGATAATTTCCTTGTGGGATGAAATAGCAATCGACAATGTTGAATAAATATGTAGAGTCAAAACAAATTTGTTTTATTTACTTTAATTTATAATGGATTATTTCTCCTTTTTCTCCGTGCCATGTCAGATCAGATCTCCCTTATGTCGGCTATTACTTTGGCATAGACTATGAACCCCGACCCATTTTTCAGCCAACACATCTCCTACTACCCTTAATTTTTTTTTCATGATACGTCCATATCTCGACTCTATAAAGGACTCTATAATGGACCGTATGTAGCATTTGACCATTCTCTGACTTAACTTCAAATTGAAATTATTATCACAGAAGAGTCTCATATTATTAAATCTCTAATATGCATCTCACATCTTTGTCTAAATAATAACGTCCATATCTCGACTCTATAAAGGAGTATGGACCGTATGTAGCATTTGACCATTCTCTGACTTAACTTCAAATTGAAATTATTATCACAGAAGAGTCTCATATTATTAAATCTCTATTATGCATCTCACATATTTTTCTAATTAATAACTCAATAATACGGTATATTTGTATATTTTTTGAATTTTAAATTCTAGGGCCATTGCGGATCCCATTCTCCAAGGTGGAGGTATGAACGTGTCCGTTGGATTCGGTGAAGCTATGTCTTCCGCGTTGGATGTCATGGCCTTTACACACGATCTGGATCTCGCCGGCGCCAACGGCATAACTCTGCAAAGTAATGCCATCAAATTACCACCTCCACCACCGGCTCCTGTGATAACTACACAAACCAACACTGTCCAAAATACTACCACCGGACCCACGACTGTCAACGTGGTCACTACCAAGGTGGCAGGAAATGAGACGAAACTTCCACTCAATGGGACTGTACCAATGAACCAGGGTATAATCTCTGCAGGTAATTATTTATTGTTTAGCCACGCAGTCAAACTCTTATGTAAATACAAATTCAAATTATTAAATAAAATTGAAAAAGCGTTTCTCTACAAATTTGACTTTTTACGACCAAACTTTTTCATTGCTGAGGTGTTACATACGATATTACAGTTGGCCCTCAACTCATTAAGTTTGTTAAACTCAAGATTAATGTTAAGGGGAGATTGAATCCATTTCCATATTACAGTGCAATATGACATGTCAGTTACTAAATCTTCAATTATTATAGATATATTTTATTTTTTCTGTGGTTATTATCTGTCAAATTTTAAATAACCTCAAATAATACGAACTACAAAACGGGACGCTACGACTTGAAATACTATTGTTTTATTATCCAACATGTTAAATTTAATTTTTTTCACCAAAATGATGGTTTTAAATGCCCATGTTCGTTTCAATATCGCTGTCAGTTTGTTTTGTTGTGTGGCGCCACCGTCGATACAACTAACGCCTTTAGTGATAGAACACTGAAACTACACGCATTGCCTAGCAAATGACAGTTGACTCACCGGTACTTAATCCGCCAGAAACGTTGAGTCAAATATTTGTCGTTTTAGTGACGTATTTGAGGGAAGATTAGGCCTAAACGGACACTGTAATACCGGACCTATGTCATCCAATACTACTTTTGTGTACTTCCTTTGTTTTTTGTGTCTGATGTATATTGGAATATTTTCTTTTTGTTGTTTTATTTATATTTTATACTATGTAATTTTTTTTGCAACTTGTTTATATTCTTTTTGTAAGATCTCGGAAAATGTACCTACTCTTTTTTGATTATTAAATAAAATATAAATCAATACATGGATTGAAGGAGTGGAGATAAATTGGAATGTTTACAATGTTGCCATTTATTTTTACTGAATACCAACATTTCTAAAATTTCCGGTGAAATGTAAATTCTTCTAAAAACAATTGTTCGATTCCATAATTTTACAAAAAACAACATTCCAATAATCAATTATCAGAATATAATTGTTCAAAGGTGAACTTGAACTCACATTTGTTGGAAAACCAAATTCACCAAATCAAATCTATTTTTATGTTGTTATGTTGCCTGGTTTCTTATCATATTTGTTACCAATGAATAAATCAGGTGTCCCTAGTAATATTACTAAAGATTTGAGCAAAAAAATGTGCGTGTAGGTCATTGCTTTATTATCATACTATATACCACACGGCTCCGTGTGTTTACATCTTTTTGACAGCACGACACCATGTTTTTTAATACACCATTGATCTCTATACCACGCAACTGGATGAATAACTTGGCCACGTAACCAAATCGACTCGTAATCCAGTGGTTAAATGCTACATGGCAAAACCATCAAATTCCTTATAACTGCATAAGTAAAAGTATGAAAGAAAAAACAAAAAGGAGGCAGTCCTTTCTTTATTTTTTATTATGAGTTATTGACATAATTATAGGAAAAAAATATTTTCTACATATAAAACAGTTTAATTAGCTTAAAATTATGACATAAATGTTATTCATCCAGTTACGGAGTATAGAGATCAATGTACTATGCTTCTTACTCTAACAATGTGACCATCATGATGATGCTAAAATTTGAAGAATTGTAGTTTCTGATAAATGTGTGGTCGTAAAATTGCTTTTAGAAGAATTGAGCATTCGATCAATTGTTTCTCAAACAATTTTCTTTTCGCCTAAGTTTTTATCTTTTACGCTCTTATATATTTCTCTAAATCTTTCTTATATTTTAGGCATGCAGTTACCTGCAGGTATGACTGTGCTCTCCAACCAGGTACCAGTTTCCCAAGTTGCCTTGGTAATTCCCCAGCAAACGGTCGTATCGATTTCACCTCAAATTCCCACATCACCGACTGTTCCCAGTGCCATTCCGAACACCGGCATGTTTGGTCAACTCACACAGATGAGTGGGCAAAAGCCTCCGAAAGTTTACAGCGATCCGCTAAGAGAAATAGTCCATCTATCAGATTCCAAGGATTCGTCCGAGTTTGAAGACAAAATAAAGTATTTGGCGGCGGAGGCAGCAAATCTTTTCCACGTCGAAGAAGTGAAACCAGTTGTTAAGGTACTTTAATGTTTATTTATTATTTATTTGATTATCTTCATAAACAAAATAATATCTAATTATCAACCTCACTAAGACTGACCTGTATGTTGAGAATTTTACATAAAGACAGTGTATAACAAATCAAATAAACCCACAATTTACCTGGGCAGGTAAATATGTAAGTCATACATATATGTATAACTGTACAGTTATATAATCACAACATTTCTATAAGTATAAAGGTACTAAGTGGTTTAATGAACTCCCTTTGAGTCTTAGACTCGAAAAAGATTATAATATATTTAAGAATAAAATCAAAAAATTGTACTTTGTTTTTTTTCTTTTGTTTATTTCATTCTTGTTGTTGTGTGTGTAGCTGTAGCTTCTTATTTGTTAGTAGATGTAGGTACAATGTTTTGGCAAATGTGACAATACAAAATAGATAATCCCCTCTTTTAACACGAGATTTTATCTCAATCAATGAGGTTTATAATAAATCATATAATGGAATTTGTAAACCTTTTTAAATTTTGATTTATATGTATACTTTGCGTTGATTTGTAATAAATAAAAAAATATATATACACAATGGCAGTTTACCTGAGGGGCAAGTCTATTCAACCGGCGGAATCAAAACCATCCATTTAGTGAAGCATTATAATTGGCTTACTACTTTATTAATTATGTACTATTATGATGTATTTTGTAAAAGAGCTTTTATGTTAAAGAATAAAATAAAATAAATACCCATATTTTTTCTAAAAAAAGAATGAATAAGTCCTCGTTTGTAACACGTACATATACATCCTCATACATTCCCTAAACTAAGCATAAATGCTTGTGCTATAGGTGAACGAAATCGGTCATGGCAGGATTCGAAATCGCAACCACTGGATTAATAACCCAACGCGCTAACCTCTCTGCCACCACCCATCTACATCTAAAGATGTTTTAGAACTCCATAAGATAATTATATCCATGACGATTTTGATTAAGCTTGTTGACCAGAATTGCCCCCCTGTACAGGTGATGGATACAAGTAAACTTTTATATCTATGGCCAACATTAGATACAGATGGGTAGGTATCTGTATCTTATGTTGGTATCTAATTTTTTTATAGCCCAAGCCAAAGAGCAGTGTGGGTGTGGCTGGTGCTTTGACTAATCTATTTGGAGTAGATACTCCTGCTGCAGGACCAGTGACTGACTGGCATGCAGGAGACAAGAGGCTCAAGAGTCTCTCTGCTATGGAACCTAGTGACAGTGATGGACTAGGAGGTGAGTCACATTATTTATCATGCAGACAGGCAGCCAAGCTGATATGTATGATCTTAAAACTGTATATTGCACCAAGGACCACCAACACCACCAACAACAAAGTTCTTAAAGGAGTTAATATCCGGTGAGTCAACCAGTTCCAGAGATGTTTCCACAGATTCATCTTGAACTTTTACCTATCCAACTTCAATCTATGACCCCTTGGGTTAGTGTTCCAATAGCGACAGAACATATACAACCCTTGAACAATCATAATGACTAGAGGCAGAGAATATGAGACTCTTCCTTAGAAGGCAGACTAACTCACCTTTTCTTGAAAGACGTTGGAGAGATTAAAAATGAAGCATGGGAGTTTGGAACCTGTTAAGATGCAGATCATATCATCCCATGGCGAGTTTAGGAACAAACTCCATAGTTTCGGCTAGTCCTTGGACCCACGGTGTATTTGTGGTGGCGGGGCTCAGGATACCATGTATATTATCTGGGAATGTGAGGTTCTGGAGTATTGAGTATTATTTTTTTTTTTTATATATTTTTTTACTATTATTTTATTCTGTATTTAGGTTCTGGCTTCATTGTGTGATCTTCAGAGACTGATATGCATGGTGGACATCGTGTGATTTCCTGGATCCTTTGTCAGTCTAAGAAATTTCGCAAGAGATTGGAATATGGAAAACTCCTTGGAGGAGAGAGGAGCTAGTTTCTCTCGATGATTTTAAAACCGGTTCTCTACATTATATATACAGCACTAGTCGGGCTGAATTGTCTATGTGATTGGGACTGAGTTTATGGGGTGTTCCCCTGGACATGCCTATCTTTTTTTTCTTATTTTTTTAATATGTATTGTTTATACTCTTGATTATGTTGCATATATTCCTTTGTAATAATAAAGATGAGATAGAAAAGAGGCTTTGCCCAAACAGGGGCTTAAAGGGAAAAACTGAATGGGGTGCGTGTATGTGCAAACCTAACTGATTTCCCGGAAGATGTACACGTTAACACCTACTCATGCTTGCTCATGGCGTATGTAGCGGACTCGAATATGAGACTTCTTCTCCTGGAGTGAGTGGGTGGTGGTGGGTCCTCATAATGACCATGGAGTATCTTGTATGTCTCAATCTTGTCGCCCCTCTTTCTTTTGTCCAACAAAGATGTCAATCCCATGATATTCAGCCTGTCCTCATACTCTACATCTTCAGCCCAAGTTTTTTTTGTCATGTCATACCTACAGAGCACAAAAAACTAGTTATGCATTATGTTAATGTTGAATTGTTCAGAGGCGCCACTGCTGGGTAGATCTGCTAGGACAAAGAGGGCTAGATCTGCCACAAAGCGCAACACTAATTCAGCCAACAAAACAAAACCAATGTCGGCCATGTCCAGGAAGACAAACAGGCTGTTGATCCTTGAAGAAAGCAGTTCGTCAGATGTCAGTCCTCAAATGGGTCTGGATAATTTGGATGATGCCAACGAAAGAATACAAGAAATTCAGAACTCTCTGAATGCTCACAAGTAAGCGACTTCACTATGATATTGAATATAATTTTATTTATCATATTAAATTTTAATACAAAATTATTTTTAGTTGATAAATTTCAATATTTCTCATATAAACTAGAACCAGAATTATTAGAGCCAGGCTATATAGTGCAATATTGTGTAAGCAGTCAAATTTATAAACAATATTAATTATTGTGACAAAATGTGATATATGAGAAAAAATATAAGTAGAGTGAGCTTCATTTAAGAGTGCTCTTCGTGGTTAAGGTGGTATGATTGCATTTAGTGTTGTTATGCATTGAAAATAGGATATTCCCTACAATTAGCTTCGTTGCTCAGTAGGTTGAATATCTGACTGCTGATCCAAAGGTTCCGGTTTGTTCCGATCTGTGGGACTATTAATATCACCAATCTCCAAAATGTGGCAACTTGTTATTGGGTGCGTGTTAAATTAATATTTCACATAGCGCCTGTTAGTTTCAATTAGTATTTTTATTTCATCTTTTGTGATACTTATATGTATAAGTTATTTTTGAAAAATCTGCACAAATTGTTAATAAAGGTACACAAGTTTGTTTTGTTTGAAATAATTATAGAAGACATGTATCATTTTATCATGTTAAGCTGATATTGTTTTCTTCTAAAACGAGTGGGTTGTGGCCAACACTAAACTCCTCACTAACAAGTCATTCTATAAATTATTTCTTACATTTGCATGAATAATCTAATTTTCTTAGTTCTGTATTTATATATTTAATTTATGTGTGTGTGTGTGTCTGATGTATATAAAAAAATATTTTAAAATGTTTCTTTTTTAGGCATACCAACATGCTCAGTGATACAGACATGGCGGAGATACAGCGCGCCTTGGCCGTAAAGGAAATGCGACCAGTAAATATTGAACACGCAGTTGGGAGTCACGTCAATACCATGTGGCAGCAAAACACCACCGTTGATGTCATTACAGAGAAAGCAGTCATTATAAAAGGTAACAAATTTATTTTTACTGACAAACTTTTTGACATCTCAATAGAGACGAAGTTGGGATATTATAGAAGAACTAGGAACTCAAGGCACCTGGGCTTATGACATCGGCTGGTTTACGTTATCACTTTATGCACTTGCGCAACATTCACCAACTATGCCTTCCTATCGAGTTCCCTTATCAATGTAATTTTTGAAAGTTCTATATATTTGAATAATGTGTAACGATTCGCCTGAAAATAAGACATTATTACTATTACTATCTATGAAGTAAAATTAAACACGATTGTGATGAAGAATAACAAGGAAAAGTATTAAATTTTTCTGTCAATCTCAAATATGCGTCGGAACATATGTGAAAGATCCGCCATTTTGAAATATTTGGTGCGACGCATTAGTCAAGCATTAAATAACCTCTCGACCTGTCCTTACTTAAGGCATATGAAATTAAAGCGTAATAAAGATAGTCACGGTTTATAAGTTTATTTATAAAATTTTGTTAATGCTCTATTACCAGGTACATACTATAGATAGTTTACTTTTTACTTCCGTGACTATTTCACAGGTATTGTATGTTTTATTTGAAAATGCACTTCTTGTTAATGTTGGCACAACTGTCAGACAGTCAAACAAACTAAATAATGTTGCCGTATCGCCAAATTAAGTTCCTCTGTGTGTCTATATGTCATCCATTAACCACACAGAGGAAATGTAATTGTTTAAGCTAAGTCTAATTATAAGATACAAAAGAGAAAGGCAATTGTGGTTTCACTGGGTTCATGAATCCAGGCCCAGGAGCATAGGCGATCAGAGTATCAGCCGGAATAGGCGAGTCACATGGGCTTGGGACCATGTATGCACTCACTCACCAACCTCCAACTGATTCTCTACTCCTCTGCGCAACCAAATCCAATAGGACGCGGACAATGCTGCCTATTTTACCTATCCAAAACTTATTTTATCTAACAGTTCCTTATACCTGTTTAGATTGTATTGGTGATCTTTTGGAATATTTGTGTTTCATGGAACAACAATCTGCTCCACATAAATAACTCTTTTCAATGAAAGAGAGTATATTGTCAAGTCAGGCCTAAGATATGGGATGCAGATCTTCTTTGGAAGGGTAACTAATAAACTTGAAACTGACCGTATGCTATAGGTGTCACCTTCCAAAAAACAAAACCAGTTTTTTGACAAATTCATCAAAATTACTTGTCGATCATACATTTTATTAAGAGGCTATAGTAGGCTATATAGTATATTTTGAAAATAATTTCCCTAATACCATCAAAAGATACGTCTTTGAAATAAGGAACAGTTTGTATGTACATCTTTATTCTATTGCATGAGTTTTTTGAATTTGTTTAATACTTTTCTTGTAAAATTAGTTTTAGTAAAACCCTTTTTTAATTTTTTTTTTTTATTAGGCAATTCACACAATATTGTATGATTTGTGCCATATTTGTATTCACAGAACACTCAAACTTAAATATAAACAAGACATACACTATGAACATGTTATAGCCGAAAAACAGTGTTGCCGAAAAACGATAATTTTTAATTTTTTCCGCGGCAACATTTTTGGCGGAAGACTACTAGCGCCTCTGACGGCGTGAGAGAACGACAAGGAAGCTTATAGCCAACGCGTCAGTGACGCGCTCTCTTGACAACCAACGCTCGCAGTGTGAACATCTCTCTTGGCATTCGACGCTGGTGAAGGACGGACGGTTTGGTGTGACGCCGTCATCGGTCGACACGTGCTTCCGATGGCGGCCATATTTTCGACGGCGCAGGAGGTCTGCTTGACAGGACCCGTCACGCGCATGGACGCTGATGGTGCCCCAGAACCAAGATTAGGGCATCAACAGGACAGGAGGTTGGAGGCAGAGCGCAGTGTGGGGCCACCGCGTAGGGAACGCGGCGGCTCGCAGATTGGACCACGAGGGGCAATCCGTGTCGTCTGGGGCGTCGGTTCGCCTCCGGTGAGGCCCCAGCTGGTATGCCACCTCTGTCGAGATGCGCCGTCATAGCGTGCCGTGGGCACAGAGCCAGCCATGGGTGACGGTCTGGAGGAGGAGATCAGGAGGAGAAGAAGAAACCACGCCGGACACGAGGAAGACCTGCTAGCCTGACGCAGAGGCTGGGCCCCACCGAACTACAGTCACCACGTGGAAGACAGTGACATGCCTGGAGGAAGGATGTCGCTGTACCCTGGGGCGGTATATTCTGGTCGGCGTCTTTTCGTGTGTTCCCGTGTGTTTGACAGTTCGTTTCGGTAGATGCCACGTGTTTCTGTTTTATTTGTTGTCTGTTGTTTTTATTTCATTATTTCTTTTGCCATGGACCATTTGTGAATATTATAAATAAAAAAGCGCCGTACTAAAACAATTTTTAAGTGTCGCCATCATTTGTCTCTCCTTTTCTTCCCCACACCTTGGCTTGATGTTTCCTCGTGGTAGACGAGAGGTCTCATCAAACAGTATCAAATAAAAGAAAGTCACTTAACACTAAAAATAAACATAAAATATCAAAAAGTACATTACAGAAGGATATTATTTTTAACAATAAATTTGTAAGTAACTAAAAAACAACAAGGCCTATGAAGTAGATTTTTACTTCAATCGAAAGATAATATGAAAATCTACCAGCTGAGTTTTTTATTTAATAACTATTCTTGCTATTTAAAAAGAAACTCTAAATTTTACCTTTTTTGCACGATGAAATGTTGTATATCACATATCAGGTGATATACGATATTTTTTTGTGTTTCATACATTAGAAGGTAATTTAGTGTGCATTTTTGCGTACATCCGTATACCCAGGGTATACAAGGGCCTTAAGATGATTATTTGATAATTTTGTCTTAGGTGAAGGTTCCGGCATTGAAGTGGAGAGCGGTAACAATGAACAATCGGTGAGATTCGAAGTGGGCAAAAAGTTTACAGTCGAAAGAAGGAAAAGTGACAGACGGAAAGTTAGACATAGACCAAAGACAGCCAGACATAACAGGTACAAAACTTAATTTTTACTACTTATTTTCTTTTAATTACTTTAATACATAAACAGGCGACTGAGAAAATTAACAATATTATTCAATATTAATAGGCAAAACCACGGATGTTAGCAAAGGAGTACAGAGAGAGATTTTGATCGTGAGAGAGCTAGAGACTACTTTGATTCTCTCCATAGAATATAATACTATCATTAAGATACCAGAAAACAATGATTATAGAAAAGAGTGGAAGAACCATTCTGTGCTGGTGTTTCAAAGCATATTTATTTATACATGCATATAGTGGACCCTTGGTAATCCATATACTGTCTAATCCGAAGTCTCCTTTCATCTCCTTTTATCTGACATGCCTTTAAACATGTGCATAAACCCTATGCTGTAATGTGCTGTTTAATTTACTATATAAATTCCACATCGTATGTATGTGGAGATCGGAGTGGGCCGGCGTGACAGTGCCGGAAGTGCTTGAGCCACGGAAGCGGGTAGCGGAAGTGAATGCAAGTCAGTCGACAGGCTAGACGAGCTTGTCCCAGACGCCATAAGACGTGTTATTTTATAGTTGATTATAGATTTGTTTCTGAGATGTTTGTTTTATTATTTTTTTTTTATTAATTATTTACTATTTTCATCCCTCATGTATAGAATCTACCATTTTTATATGTAATTTAATGGATCACAAGGTACTCTTTTTCAAAAAGTTCCGGAATACATGGGGTCTTTTTTTATATCAATTATTTTTTTTTTTGTTTAAGAATCTAATAGAAATGTACTTCATAAAAATACATTTAGAGATTGTCAAACTTTCAAGGAGGAAAAATGAACACTTACTATGTAGTGGAGAGTTTAGTATTGGCTACAACCCACTCGTTTTATTTATAATAATTATTAAAAGAGCCGATTGGCTCATGATAATAATTGATAATCAACATTGTTAGTTTACTATAGTAGTTTGTTCATATACAGCAACACTTTACTTCAGTTCTTGATACAAAGTCTGGTTTTCAATTACCTTTGGAATGATTTTTCTTTCATAGTTTTTACGTTGTTCTGTCAAATTTTTCTTTCATAGTTTTTACGTTGTTCTGTCAAATTTTTCTTTCATAGTTTTTACGTTGTTCTGTCAAAATTTTTCTTTCATAGTTTTTACGTTGTTCTGTCAAATTATTGTAGTCAGAGTCCACAGACACATTATTCTTTCGTGTCCAATTTTTTTGTAGCTTTTTCAGTTACAGAGTAACTTGTGGGTTCTCTTCTCAAGTCTTAGTTCAGGATCTCCTATTTTTATTTTGTGTATTAGTGGTTTTTGGCAGTACTCTATAATCTGACAAATTCGATCATCCGACACCGCTTTGCAAAACGTTTGTCGGATAACCGCATATAATATATTTTACAAGGATAGAATTTTGCAGTGCTCAGTTTGTTCTCCAATTACTCCATTTGAGAGACACAACATGATGGTGTATATGTATGCGTGTATGTTTGTTGAATAAACAAAATATTATGTAATTTTTTAGGGTGGCTCCTATGTTATATATCAAGGACGAGCCAAAGCACTCAAAAAGAAGGGGAAAGTCGGCCCACGGAGGCAGCAAAGAGCAGAGTAAACACTTTGATGAATATAAAACACCCACCAATCCAGAATCACCACCAGATCCTCTGGAGAACTGGTCGACTGCTGGACTTGCCTCGATGAACTCCCTCCTCACGTGGGACAACGATTCCGATTGAAAATTGACTTGCGAAAGGTTTTTTTGTGTAATAATGCTATTGTAAGATTGCTCGAGGCATTCTTAAAATATTTCATAATTTTCCACTTGTGGTGAAGTTAACGAGGGAAAATTATCACCTACGAAGATCAGCTTTTGAAATGCTGAAGACGCAGAAGAAGATATAACAAAATGTATTGGATTGCATTTGATATTTACTTTGTAGCTGAAAGAAGGATAATCTTTAATAAATCTGAAAGAAAGATAATCCTTAAAAAATCTGAAAGAACGATAATCCTTAATAAATCTGAAAGAAGGATAATTCATAATAAATATGAATGAAGGATAACCTTTATAAATATGAAGGAAGGATAATTAATAATAAATCTGAAAGAAGAATAATACATAATAATTAATCTGAAAGAAGAATAATACATAATAATTAATCTGAAAGAAGGATAATACATAATTAGTTAGGAAAAGTTGGGTGCATACATACACACACACACACACACACACACACACACACACATACACAATTACATATTTATCCCATTTTCTACTTTCCTCCTTTCCTATCCTATTGCCTTTGCCTGAAAACGACCTACCTACCGTCTTAAACACAAAAAAGAATATGTATTACAAAACTGTTCCAATTTTTAAAATGAAATAAAAGAACATAGGTAGGAAACTTATATACCTACAAACAATATTTATTATAATATATGTACTTCCATTATGCGCAGAAATATTTGGGCATTCATGCCTGTGTCTGTACTTAATTAAAGAAAATAAAATAAAAACATTATTGCATGTAATTTTTTTGTATAATAACTTGTCATCTTGACAAACTTACTGCACCACTGTATGTAAAAATTAAATTTATTTTCTCAATTTCTGCATGATTTAACTTCAGTAAATTGAAAATTAAATCTTTCAAACGCTGTGAATGAGGTGAAAAGGTGAACACAGAACCAGAACAAAAGATATCCAGGCAAGGTCATTTCCTTTTTCCCTTATCTTTTTCTTTTTCACCAAACTCTGAAAGCAGGATAAACCACAGTATTGCTGATGTTGAACATTTTTAACCATTGTTTTGAAAAAGTCAAAGTTTAAATGATTTATTTATTTACAATGATTATAAGATAAGGCTTTTTTATTCATGGTTCAATGTAGGCATATCGAAGACCATTAATTTTAAAGCATCAGTATGGGAAGAATTTTAAAATGATTAGTAGTGGAAGAAAATATAGATGTACGAAATATTGTAAATAAGGTATATTATGTTGAGCTATAATAATATAAGATACCTATATTAATTGATTGTAGAAAAAAGATATGCTCAATTGTAAAAAAAAACTTTTTTAGAAAAGGTAAAACAAATGTATAATAATAATATATTAAATTATGTTTAATACAAATAAAATATTGTAAAGTGTAAGCTTGTATATACATAAAAATATGTAGAATTCTAAATTTATACAAAAACAATATAACAAAAGCCGCATATTCACTGGAAACATGTTTCGGATACAGTGTCTGAAACACTTAGTGAATGATCACAGATACAATGTTTCGGAGAGTTTGTCCACATCAGTCAGATGTTTAGAATATGTGGCTATATGAAAACCAGTAAAATATCAAAGAGAACAAAAAAATTGCTTTGATTGTTAATTATAATCCATTTTATAGTTTTTTTTTGTCAAAACGCCTCCTGCGAGTTGAAATCAGAATGACGCGACGTTTTACGTAGGCGATTCAAAGCTAATGCGATTGCGAAGCAGTTACACACGAATTCAAAGCGATGCGGTGCGATTCGGCGGCTCTGTCCTACGTGTGCGCGAATCGTGATTCTGACATTATACTTAACCAAAAAAATATATGGCACCGCTTCCAATTCGGGCGAAAATATCAAACCAACTGATCGCGTTCGCTTCGCATCGCGCCGCACCACATCGTACCCTACTCACGGTTGGTAACGTAGGACACTTCCATAGTTACCGACTGTTTGTTATTTTCGCGCCGCTTCGCGTTCGCTTTGAATCGCCTACGTAGGACGTCGCGTGACACAAAATTGCTTTACAGAGCATTCTGCATTAAAATAAAAATTGACTAAACACGCAGTTATGAGAAATCACATCTAGAGCCTTGATATATTGAATTTGGTATTGTGTAGTTAAAACCAATAAATATTGTGCAATATACTGATAAATATTGATGTTTATAGTGTGCAATAATAATGATTTATTTATTTATTTATTCAAGGGACAAATACAGTCTTATAAAATAAATATAAAAAATATACTATGAAATGAAAAAAGACAGACCAATTACTTTTGTCTACAATTGATGTACCAACATTAAATAATCATAGAAGTAATAATCATAACTCGTCACTTGCACCCTGCGCAAGTGACGAGTTTATTGCCATATGGCAATTTCTTCCAATTAACCAGTGTTTGCAATATACTTACTTCCTTTCCGATATACTGATAATTTATTTTTTATTATTGTAATTTCAAATTGAAAAAATATTAAGTTGGTATAGGGAAATAAAGAGTATTCAGAAGCTGTCATTGGATAAATGACTTTCGCCTTCAAAAAAATGTAAAAAAAATAATACTTCCAAAATCTGATAACAATAACACGTAATCTCTTTATAGAAATATGCAGTAAAAATTATAATTATTCAAAATTAAGTTGGTATAACTGGGACCATAGTAAGCCTGGATAATATTATGTAAACCTAATAAGAAAAATTATCTAAGCTTTGATACTTATAAGCACAATAATTCATATAAACCCGATGGTTGAGCTATTGGGAGTGCTGAGTCACCAACCCAGTGAAATTCTGTTCGAATCCAGCCTCAACTTATTTCATTCACCTTTAACGCAAAAGTTTCTATATAATTTAGGGAACTTGAAATGAGTATATGTCAGTGACATGCTGTAACAATCATATTTTGGCAAGCTTATTTTTTTTCGATTCGTTTGTTTGAATTAATTTGTTCATTACGTGTTAAAAAAATAGAATTTTACCAAGTTTGTGTTATCATCATCCATGGGCCCTAGCCTCCTCCAGATTCCTTCTCCAGCCGTCCCTGTCCTTCACTGCTCTCCTCCAGTTTGCTATTCCGATCGCCCTTATGTCGTCCGGCCATCTTAGATTGGGCCTACCTCTACTTCTTCTGCCCTCTGGATTGGTATTAAGAACCTTTTAGGGGATACAATCTTCATTCATCCGGCTGACATGTCCCTACCACTGCAGTCTACGTACTTTTATGACTTGTAAAATGTTGGGTTTGTCATATAATGCCTATAGTTCATGATTATATCGCATCCTCCAAAGTCCATTATCAAAGTTTGTGCTATATGAAGTCTAATTAACGGGACACTGGAGGCATACGATTTGCTGCAGACTTATTTAGGAAGAAGAAGAAGACACTGTGGTCCATTTCCTTTCTCTTTAGAAAATGAAAAAACTCGTCTTGAAGATGCCCTAACATGCCCTAATAGTAATAATTGCCATAATAGTCTTGAAGATGCCCTAACAAGGCGAAATAGCTATCGACAAATTAAAAAAATATACGTAGAATCTAAAACGTACTGTTTTATTTTTTAATATGATTTAAATTGGAATTCTACTAACTATCCACAATTACTTGTGAAGTTTCTTCATGATGGCATAGCGTCTTCTAACACCAGAGACGTTCTGACATTCATGTTAGTCACTCAGTCTGGATTAAGGAAGGGGGAGGACATCCCCATCTGTGATATCAGAACGAGCCAATCCACCTAAGTGTGTTTTCTCCTCTGAGAACTGCCACCAAAAAAAGATACGTAGGCTTGTGATCTTGATAACTCTACCAGAACTTGTTGTACAAAAGATACATAGACTTGTGATCTTGATAACTCTGCCAGAACTTGTTGTACAAAAGATACATAGACTTGTGATCTTGATAACTCTGCCAGAACTTGTTGTACAAAAGATACATACACTTGTGATCTTGATAACTCTGCCAGAACTTGTTGTACAAAAGATACATAGACTTGTGATCTTGATAACTCTACCAGAACTTGTTGTACAAAAGATACATAGACTTGTGATCTTGATAACTCTGCCAGAACTTGTTGTACAAAAGATACATAGACTTGTCTTGATAACTCTGCCAGAACTTGTTGTACAAAAGATACATAGACTTGTGATCTTGATAACTCTGCCAGAACTTGTTGTTCAAAAGATACATAGACTTGTGATCTTGATAACTCTGCCAGAACTTGTTGTACAAAAGATACATAGACTTGTGATCTTGATAACTCTGCCTGAACTTGTTGTACAACAGATACATAGACTTGTGATCTTGATAACTCTGCCAGAACTTGTTGTACAAAAGATACATAGACTTGTGATCTTGATAACTCTGCCAGAACTTGTTGTACAAAAGATACATAGACTTGTGATCTTGATAACTCTGCCAGAACTTGTTGTACAAAAGATACATAGACTTGTGATCTTGATAACTCTGCCAGAACTTGTTATACAAAAGATACATAGACTTGTGATCTTGATAACTCTGCTAGAACTTGTACAAAAGATACATAGACTTGTGATCTTGATAACTCTGCCAGAACTTGTTGTACAAAAGATACATAGACTTGTGATCTTGATAACTCTGCCAGAACTTGTTGTACAAAAGATTCATAGACTTGTGATCTTGATAACTCTGCCAGAACTTGTACAAAAGATACATATCAATGAGGTTGCCACAATGAAGTCATTTTTATTTCTTTACTTATTTAAATAGATCTATATATTACAATAAATAGCCTAATCTATAGTAAAATATAAACAATTATTTCAATTTTTCATACTATAGTTGACACATTTTATCAAAACTTTTTTCCTCTTTTATGTCCCTTGGCATACTTTCATATAATTTAAGCCTTATATTTTTATCTGAAATTCAAGATCATTGCGTAAACTTGAAATCATTTGATACAGATGTCATCATCAAGAGCAGGCCGTGTGAACTTATGTTTCGGACTCTCATCAAATCTTGTAAAATAATTCATTCAAATCAAACATCGCCATCCAATTTATCAGTATAGTGTTTGTGATTATTGTGTGAGGTGAGCATCAGGAGGCATTGGGAAAAATCTGAACCTGACCAGGAAAGGTAGGCAAATATTCCTTCTTTTCCTTCCTCCTGTCACTGGGGAAAACCAGTGATACGCACATACATTAGAGAATTCTGTGTTGAGACTTTATTTTGTTTGTATAATCTAATATCTTCTCTGTTACTTGTGTCATAGAGAGTGATATTCTTTATTAATCTAATTTTGGCTTTGAGATTTTTTTTATCATATCATGAAGCATTTTATGTATAAAAATTAAAATGTGAGTGCATTTTTTTTTTGTTTCAAGTGCTAAGTGAAAACAATGCCTCTATAGACAAAATGTCACTGATATTTTATTCTCGGTGATCGGACGAACGTTAAAGTAATCAGAACACGAAGATTCGTAACATGTCAAAACAATATCACAAAACAGAACAGTGACAAATCGACATATAGTCAAAACAGTAAATTGAAAAATAAGAACAGTGGTAATACAGTACATAGATAAAACAGTACATTTCTAATACCATTTCAAATAGATTATGAAATTAGACATCGTCGCATAAGATTCAAACTTTTGGTTGGAATAGGTTTGTTATGTATGTAGTTATTATTGGAACTTGCGTGTTCGAGTAACCGTAATATGCAGACACATATTATGACGTTGTCTAATTTCATAATTTCTTGGAAAAAGTATTAGAAATAAATGTATTAGAAATGTTCTGTTTTGTCTATGTACTGATTTTCCTGTGTATTGTTTAGACTATTTGTTGATTTGTCAGCATTCTGTTTTGACGTGTTACGCATTGATGTGTACTGTGGGCAAGTCAGGTCAACCGACGGAATCGAAACCATACATGTTTACCCATATCATGGATATAATTATCTTATGGAGTTCTATAGTATCTCAAGATGTTATAGAGCTCCATAAGATAATTATATCCATGATATGGGTAAACATGGATGGTTTTGATTCCACCTGTTGACCAGATTTGCTCCCCTGATTAGAATTAAACGATTTATCACAGATCCAATATTCTCAATATATGGACAAATTTATCCATTAAAACAAATGACTTGCATCAAACCTTGTAAAAATATGTATTTATGGCATAAAATATCTAAATTACATAAAATAAGTTCTGTAAAAGTGTTTTTTATTTAATACCAATTTATCATCATAATATATTTATTTCCCTAGATAGTTTGGTCGGGCTCTAAATCAGTATTCAAGTGCGTATATTACAATGAATTGGAGTCGGCCGATCTGACATGCAAACTAGCATGCAGTCCAATCTGATCAAACTATCGACCAATTTAAAAATTGACTAAGGAAAACTGCAAATTTTATAAATACATTCACTTTTGCCTCTTTTTTTTTTTAAGAAAATAATTGTAAAGCAGAAGGCAAGCTACCCTGAGGACGAGTCCTTCTTGGAGGTCTGACAAGAAAATAAGAATAATTGGCCTCTTTGAATAAAAGCAGAGGAGAGGACAGAACAAAAATCTAGAGGAGTTTTACCGGAGAGGCACAATGGCTTATCAAGATGAACACAACATTCACAAATGAATATAACATGACCAAGAAGAAAATAAGTTTATGAGAAGTATTGACATGACTAAAATAATATAAAATACTACATATTATAAAGATTCAATTCAAAATGTTTTTACTCCTCACTAAACCAAGGAAATATAGTGGGGAATTATGAATTCGCAATTTTTAAGGCCATTTTTTTATTGCAGATTATCAATTTATTATAGACTAAAGTACTCATTCAAATTTTCATTTATGTATATACATGGTGTATCATGAGGAGTGGATCAACTGAAGCAGGGAGGTAGGGGATCTCAATACCTATTGTTTTAACCCCCATGTATGTTCAGCGATATTGGGTGGTTCAAAAGCTATGTACACATTTGTGAAATTTTAGTAAAAACCGGATTTCAGACACATTACTGTAGCTAATCTATTAGGTCTACGATCATGATTTTTTTCTGGGAATAGTTCAATAGTGATGCTTATGGAAAACAATACTGTTGTGAGTCAGTACCCAATAACTTTTAAAAAAAAAAAATTCTGGACAGATGAAATCATAGAGACGAAATTAACGGATATCTATGGAAAACTAATCAGGTCTAGGTCTATGCACTTTACACATATGATGTTAATATGAAGTCGATCGGACTTACAGTTTGGGCTGTAGAGAGAACACAAAAAGGAAAATCCGTACGCCGTACGACATGCATACAAACACATCATGACGAAACTCACAGTGTGCACTCTCTACATGATACCTGTTGAGAAATTGATGTAAAAAATATGTTTAAAAATTGTGAAATCATGACAATGTTTTTGTGTGTATGGTGTATTGTGAAAACTTTTGTCCTCTGGGAATCTTATATTTGTTTAAGAATCTAATAGAAATATACTTCGTAAATATGCATTTAGAGAATGTCAACCTTTCAAGAAGAAAAAATGTACACTTACTATGTAGTGGAGAGTTTAGTGTTGGTTACAACCTACTCGTTTTTAAAGCAAATGTGGCAGACCACATCTCTAAATTCACACCTCTACACGTATTTCAGTCACTTCGATTCGTCACTTCACGCCGCCGTTACGACCACGCGATCTGGTCGCTTCTCGACCACGCCGTCTCGCCGACACTTCATCTCTCGACCTCGCGAGCACGATGGTACTTCACCATGCGAAGATTCGGACACTTCGAACACACCCGCTAACTCGCTCGTTATACCTACTCATCGTGAGAAAGTTCCTTTGTAAGTTATTTCATCAATTGTAATTTTACCTTTAAGCAAACTATTAATTGTGATTAATATACTCATTATAACTTTTGACCATTCTTTCTTCTTCTCTCTCAACCACTGTCCTTGTGTTCTTATTTCAAATCATATCCACTTAATTGGGATATAGCAAACTCTCTTTACTGGTAACCCCTCTGGTTACCACATATATTTAATAGTAACCCCTCTGGTTACTACCTAAGCCTGATTGGTAACCCATCTGGTTACTAATCAGCTAAATTGGTGACCCCGACGTGATCACGACCTCGTGAGCACGATGGTACTTCACCATACGAATAATTGGACTCTCCAATTTAGCTGATTAGTAATGTTTCAAGCCAGGATACGCGAGAATTGTATGCAGAGGTCTACTTTTTTCACAGCTTTTCCAACTTTGAAGTCAAAAAACACCAACTTAGAGGCTTCGCAGCATATATGTTCCATACACGGATTTACTCAGAATTCGGAGTAGAACATTTCGTGTGTGTGTGTGTGTCTGTGTGTGAGGGTGTGTGTGTGTGTCCGTCCCCACCTTATAACTTTTGATCCGCTCAATTTACAGAGCCCAAAATTTCAGAATATATAAACAGTTATAGGCCTACAAAACTACTCAGAATTTTGAATTTTTGTTTCAGTCAGGGGTTATCAACTTTTGAATTTTGAATTTATTTTTCCATATATCTCAGAAACCATAAAAGCAAGAACGCTTAAAATTGGTATAAACATAGAAAAATACAAAATCTCAAATCAGTTTTTTTCAAAAAAATTCCAGGGTTTCTCAAACATTTTTTATTAAGTAAAATATTTTTTTTTTGATAAATTTATGAGTTTAACTGCCTATATTTCCAAATATTTTAAAAATATCGAAAAAAGCCGAAACACCCCAACTAGATAAATTAGTTTTCTATAAAAAATATTGATATTGTAGAAGTAAATCTCAAATTTTTTTTAACAATTTTTATAAAAATTGAATTTAGTGACGATATCACTTCATACAATTTGTATGGTAGTCGCCTATACACAATATGTAAGAATACTTAATAGTTTGATACAAAAATCTCCAAACATACATACATACCATCATGCTGTTTTCATATTCTGTGTAGGAAAAACAGACTGACCTCCATACTATCCTATCCTGACAAACATACCTACATGTTTTATATAGAAAATAAAATATCTTCAAATATTTATTCATTTGTGTTGTTTATAGTTTGGTACGTATTCTTTGATTATGCATACTATCGCCATCGACAGTTGGATCTCATGTGTTACATGCAACTAGTATTATTCAATCATGCACACGCACACATACACAGATTTCATATGTTCAGCATTCTTACACAGAAAATAAATAATAAGATAAGAAAAAATGCTAAAAATTTTCCTTGCTAAAAATGAGCTAAAATGCAAATGTTTAAAATTTTCCATACAAAATTGAAAAATTTACAGTGACTTGGTAGTAAGGAGTTTTGAGCGATTTGCGCATATACCAACTAAGCAAAACAACATAAATTATGGCTCTGCGCGCCCACATGACCGGCTCAAGAAGTTTGCCGCTAACAATACCTATAATATTATATAATATGTCAAGACATCCATTTTCTCTGCAAACCCCAATCATTGATGGGTAATCAAATTTGATTATTGACAATATTACCATGCATTCTTTTAAATTGCGGGAAATATAAAAATAAGGGAAGATTTTAGGGAACATATTATTTTTATAATAAATTACTAAATTTAACATGAAGCTAGTTGAAATTTAATAAGTATATTTTTAATATTCCCACTTATATTTATTCGAGAAATATTATTATAACATTTTTTTATATATACGTTTAAATAATTATTCGAAATATAAATTATTTCCTATTTTGAATAGTAAATAACAAAATGATTAAAATATAAAAAAGAAACAATCCACACGCAATATCGCATAACTGCTAAAAATATTTATATCATTATTATGAAATTAATAACAATTTGTAAATGATACATCCGAAAAATATTTCAACTTTACACGTATAATAATAACTGTAAAAAATATAAAGGTATTAATGAACTCTATATTAAAACACGCTTACATTCTAAAAACGAAGTAGGTATATTTAAGTGCGAAGAAAGCATTAACATAATGTAATATTTGAAACGTACATTTTCAATTTACCGCATTAATTATCATTGTTGCTTCAATGATATCTAAAATAATAATAAGTAGTTTGTTATACATTGTCACTATGTGTATGATGTATTCAGTATTCAGTAGCGGTACGCCCCTCTACTCTCGATAAATTCTCATCAATGTTACTACAATAAATTAAAGTGAATATAATTTAAAAGAAAGAAAGAATCAAGATGATACACGCTGCAAATGGTATAATGCACACGCTCGGGCCAATGTTAGACAAGGGACGAGTTATAAAACCAGTATTAACCAAAATCATCGGCGCATTCCTCAATTAGGTACATCGGTTATTCTAGCTTCCTCAAAAACGAGAATAAATTCCTTACAAAGTACTGGCGGGCCACCTAGCTACTCGCTACATAACAACATTTTTGGTAGAGACCTACTTTACCGTTGTGTAATAAAACATCAGTTGAGCTGTCAACTGATGTCAACAAGAGATGACGAATGCTATCTCTTTTCGACAATACACAAGTTTTTATTTCTTCTATCGCGGAGTGTACTATTTATCCGCTCTTGTAAAAAAATCTCGGAAAATGTCTGTTTTCTACAATGTGAGCACTTTGAAACTTTCGCGCTGCGGTGTATTAGAATTATTTAGTGATCTAAGAGTGTAGCATCTTCGTGGAACGTCTTATTAGATAAAGTTACTAAAGTTTTGAGGTCAAGTAGTAGTGCCTACAAACAAAAATGTTACTAATGTTCTAATTACGTGGGTAAATATCTTAATATGAATACATACCTGAACTAGTTGTATTTTTATAATCCGTTATTAGAGACTTTTCGAGGTTTCAAAGTATGTTTCGCAACGATCGCGTTCAAATCACTACAAATTTTAAAGAACTCGTTGATTTGTGTTCTACTTTCAAATGTATTAATCTTTTTATCGAAAGAATGTTCGTAAAAGTTGACGGAAGCATCTCCCTTGATGCGTTCGTAGGATGATGACACAAAAAGTTTTAATTGTTATCTC